>CM039679.1:86254466-86571966 GCA_022537955.1 Schmidtea mediterranea
GCCATTCAATCGAAAATCACAAATTTCAACGCTAAAACCCGGAAAATGGGAAGAAAGCGACCACAGCGAAAAATTGGGCAGTAGACCCAAGATCTATGATAAGTCAGAAGCCAAAATCACTGAAAATGTCGGAAAGTACCACAATTTCTGTTGAAAAAATAATGTAACACCTCAATTTGTAAAAGATGATACGATATACATCACGATCGAAGGAAAAACAGAACGGGAAATGAAAATACGAATTCAACAAGAACAAGCGAGACCGCGAATTAACGTACTCGAAAAACGAAATTCCAGGAATAAAAACTTGCCCACAGATATAGATGACCTGTGGAGGAAGGATGAACAAGATTAACGGAAAACAAAATGCAGAGAGTTTGCAGCAATATTAAAACTGAGCAAAAACCAAAAACGAACGGTAAACAATTTGCAAAATGATAATCATTCATGTAACAGAGTGGGAGAACCTGCAAATATCCGTAAAGAAATAAAAATATCGGAGAATGTATGCGTGGTACCCAGAGCAATTCCGAGAAATTATCCGAAAATGGAAACACACCGAATGGGCAGCCGAAACAATAGAGAAGTATAGTTTAAAAATTATGACACCAGATTTCGAACCAATTGAAAGAGAATTTTATATCACTGCCAAGGTGAGTGAAGTAAAAAAGAGAATACCGTATGAACCGCCATTTCATTTACAATACGAAGGACGATCATTAGATGACGATCTTGAAATCGGAGTTACGCAAATGCAATTGGGATTAATAAATATATTAACAGTAGCAAAGATCGCGTAGAGAACTCAATAAAAGAGAAATCAAAACGAAAACGCCAATAGGACGACAAGAGAGTCTAAATACGCCAGAAGTTCCACCTGCAGCAGAGGAATAATCGTCATTCACAACAGGAGATGAAGAGATACTAAATGATCTAAATGATATTGTAGATGAGGAAACAACCCGGAGAATACCGGAATCAAGAGATTTGTTCATTAAGAAAACAGATGAATCTGATAACAGATGAACCAGACGAGCTAGTATGTGGTCAAAGACAACCAGTCGAAATTATAGAGCCAGATACCGAAGAAGAAAATAAAAAGAAAGAGAGAAGACGCCGAAACTCAACAGGAGACGAATGGGACAATTGGATAAATGAACGAGGAGCTACAACATCTAGAGAAACAACAGACGAACAACCCAAACGCAAAGGAAACCGCACGCCATGAAAAAAATCCAGAGACGACCAAAAATGATAAACCAGCTCCAGAAAGGAAAAAACCAAAAGAGCAAATGCAGATGGATCAATTGACAACGAAAATTGAACAAGCTTAGTCAAGTAACAAAGCAGTTACAGAAAACTGAAAGGCCAAGAACAAAGGACAAAATGGATCAAACAGATAATTAACTATATGCTAGGATAGCAAATCCAAAAATTAAAGAGAAATTTGGAAAACTTAATAATATCGGAGCAGAAGCGAAACAGCTTGGCAGCAATAAAACCAATAATAAAAAAATAAGAATAATAAAGTACGCAACACAACTAAAGATCCAGAGGAATTATGTTGATAACAAATCACTTAACGAAACGAAGTGATACCCAAAAGATATTGTAGAATGCCTATCTATGTACAATACGATATATATACAGAAGCGAACTCCAAATACAACCCAACGGATATATTTGCAAAACAACATTATTCAGAAAGTAATTAACCATTCATCTTGACTACAAGTGGATGGAAGCCTGTATAAATCTAGTAATCAAAAGATCCAACTGAAATAATGCAGACAAACTTGAAAAGAGTTATAACGAATTCGAAACAACCATAACGCAAGCGATCCAAAACAACAGCCAGAAAAGCACACCATAACGCAATAATCCACTACAATACTCATATGGATGATGTGCTAAAAAGAGTAGAACCGTTTGTAGTTATATGATTGTGATAAATATAAAGATTGGTATAAATATCACTAAAGAAAACGAAGAATGCAAAGCCGGAAACCCCGCTAAATTACAGACAACGGCAACAGCAGTATCATATAATTATACCAAGAAGATTTCATCAAAACGAAATCAAGGAATGCTCGGAAGTAACAGAAAATCGTAGCATTTCATTGCGACATCACTCACACTCAACAATTAATAGAAGCTGTAACAGAAGAACAACAGTAGTATCGATAACGCGGACGAATGTGAAGAAGGATTCACGACAGACGCACTCTTCAAATAGTGGACGAGTAAATGTAGCAGCTGAAGGAAGGAAAAATAAAAAACTACCCGAGTATATCCCGGAGAGGATAACGCTGGACGGGGGACATGCCAAGGAGGAGAGTACACCCTATTAAATCAGTTAGTCAAGAAAGTAGTATTGGAAAAGCTATCAAGTAAATTAGAGAAATATCAAGAATTTTGATCCGGACACACAAGCGATGAAAAAAGTATCCTCAAGTTCGCAACCAGATAAATCATGCCAAACGGAATGTCAAACGATCGTATATCACGCCGAAGGCGGGGGTTTACCAGAACTTGCAGACTCACCTTATATGAAAAGCGCATATTTGACGAAGTACAAACAGTCACAGTGAACAAGAAAACTAACACGCAAAAAGCGCACTAGATGAATTACGAGAACCGTAAAGAATCGAAAACCAACAATTCACCACGACTATCGGGATCAGAAGTCACACCAACAATAGTAATATCAACAGATACAACAATTGGAATGAGAATCATAAAGGACGAATCGTTGAGTAAATGTGACGAAATGGTACCAGTACCAATTATAAAGAAATATTCTTATCAGAACACCAATACCGAAACGCAAAAGCGCAAATAGACCCCAAAGATTGAAAATTATATCCTCTATATAAAATAACAAAGATGGATTTCTTATATCACAAAATGATGGCATCAACAAGAGAAAATATACTACGACTTAGTTAAAAATACTGTATCCGAACAGAGAAAATATAAAAACAAAGTTGCAATGCAATCACGAATCCAATAATGCAATCCCCTATTACCACTCCAAGAAGATTATTTGCGCGAGAATTGTGGAGAAGTTATGTATACATATAAATGTGAAAAGACCAAGTTGCAAAATTGCCAAGAATTCAACAATCCCAAGAGATAAAGCCATAAAACGAATTAGAATAAGACACAAGGAAAATCAGATTCGCCTCAACCAGTAACAAGGATGATAAATCCCAGAAAAAAATTCGCTACCTAAATGTTTAGTTGTAGTAATGTATATGGACCATTATCGCAAATAAAGATGAAGTTGGTTACAATCCAACCACGAGTAATAGAGCACCACCAAAAATATTGGCACTAACAGAATTGGCTACAAGCAGAATTCAAACCATTGATATATCCACAGAGTGGAATATACCAAAACGAAAATCTGGAACGAGCTAGAGAACACTTATTTAATTCAGCACAAAGACAACAAAAGGCAATACACTAACATTGTAACGATAACGGAGGTAACAACTATGGGAGAAAACCCAACTACGAATTTTACTATCACCAGACCATTTTAAATGCAACAGCAAAATATGATGAAACCATGTGGGAAGATTCTTAATCTTCTGACAATGATGCAGAATTTTAGGAATAATACTTATCATTCAAAATCGTTAGAGTGATCTTAACACAAGTTAGCATGTTTCGATATTTACAAAAGAGAGAGAAAAATCAACTGGAAGAATGGCAAATGGATTTTTACCGTTTTAGCTAAAACAATGTGTACATGGACACTCAAAAGATATTCACAAGATAAAAAGGTTAGTAGAAATTTCTAACTAAAATAATGTACTGATGAAGAAGTCGACGAAATTTAAAGCAATAATAGATTAGAAGCCGAGAAAACCAGAATGAAGCGACGAAAAAACGAGCAACTGAAACGATGATAAATTTCAGAGATGAATAGCAGGCGATAACAGCGACAAGACGAAAACCAAAGAACACAGATGCTAACGCAAAGCAACTCAAACAATAGAAAAATCAAAAGACAAGACATAGTGGACATTTCAATCATCCACCGCCAGTATATGAATGTCTAAAGAAAGCAGCATCATCAGTAGAGAGAAAAACGTACCGTTACCAAGACCAACAACATTACGAAATATTAATCCAGTTACCATACGAACCCAAATGGCAGACTATACCAAGAACCAGCCAAAAGATCGAGAAGTGTGGATCCAAGATCCAAAACCAACTATACTATGTTACAAACATTAGCGGACCAACAGAACAGTACCCATAGAAAAAATGGTAGAAATAAAAAGCAATGGAATCGATTACCGACCAAACATTCAGCAATAAAAATGGATAAAATACCCGGAAGATTGTGGCCATGTATAGAAGAAGCTAACATGGATGTAATAACTTGCAGCAAAGAATCGGTAGCAGTCATCGAAAAAATCTGGTCGATAATCGAATATAAAAATGGAAAAATCAACACGTATTTAGCAGTTATCAGGAGGATTGAGTGCGGATTGTATAATTGGAACGAATCTCATGCCAGAATATTAAAGAGATAAATAATAATCTAGGGATCAATGGAGCTGAGAGATAAAAACCGGACGAAAGTAGGCTAAATCAGAAGTTAAGATGCTCAGAGAACAATAGTATGCCAGGGCGCACACAAATATTTGTTACGTAAATGAATGAAGAAACTAGAGGCGAAATGATTTTCGAACCTAATCACAAATTTGAGAAAAAGAGAAAGAATGCCATTAGCCAGAGAATAGTGTTATGTAAACATAACAGTAAATTCCGATCAACATACAAATTTTGACAGGAAAAGATAAAGTTATCTATGAAAACGAAGATTGGGAAAAATTTAAACACGATGATGGACAATTGAACTCCCAACCAACAAAAACGAAGGAAATGAGGAAAGAATTATGGACAATCGACAATCAGCTACTAAACGAAAACGAGAAAGAACAACTACAAAAACTGCTAAATGAATTTAAAAGTTATATTGCAGCATCCGATAGATCTCGGTACAATATGTAACGCAACCACGATACCATAAACAGATTGATACCCCAATAAACACTACGCCATATCGATTGCAGAAGCTCAAAATCAGAAGCAGAAAAAGAAGTTCAAAAATGTTAGACGCAGGAGTAATCCGAACCAAGTTGTTCCCATGCAATTCCCAGGGTCATGGTAAAGAAAAAGACGAACACAACTGTTCTGTATAGATTATCGACATCAACGCAGGTAACAAAGCGAATACATACCCGTTACCCGACATAAATGAAATGTACAAACCCTACACGGAGCAGCTTATTTACATCAACGCTAATTTAAAAAGTGGTACTGCAGATTAAAGGTCAAGAAGAGGACAAGAGAAAACTGCCTTTACAATCGGGAAAAAAGATCTATAATACCAATCAAGAAAATGCCTTTAAAACGGAATTAACCAACGCAACCAGCCTCATTCCAGAGATGTATGAACTTGTGTAACGCACGGCATAAACAATGTATGTAATATATGATGACTTATTTTAATATTCTAGCACCTTCTGAGCAAACATTTAAAAGATATCCGTAATGTATCGTTCGACTAGAACAATGGAGTTAAAATGAAACATTCCAAATGCGATTGGCAAAGGAAAAAAGTCACCTTCTTAGACATATTGTGTCAGCAAAAAGGCAAAGAACCAATCAGAAACATCGAAAAAATAAAGAATTAGCCCATACCCAAAACAGTCACGCCAATGCCAAGAATTTTTAGGCCTATGTGGATATTATCAAAGTTCATCAGAATACGCAAACTATGACGAAACCCATTACAAGAATTTAACCAAAAAAGATACCCCGTTTAGTATGGAAGAGGAACAACAAACAGCCTTTGAAACCTCAGAGATAAACTGATATCAGCAACCAATACTCGTACACCCGGATTTTAAGAAAACCATTTTTTGTTGCGACAGATTTCAAGCGGATATGCATCGGGAGCAGTCCTAGGACAATGGATGACGAGAAAACGGAGAACGCAGTCAATTGGATATTACAGTCGAACGTTCAAAGAAAACATTGAAAAAATTACTCGTACTGAAAAGGACACTAGCAATAAATCCAAAGCTATTAAACACTTCAAAATATTTATTATGGGTCACGAGTATTATATCACTACAGATCATCCAAACCAATGGTATGGCTAGGCCAACACAAAGAAGCCTCGAGCAGATAATGAGAGGGCAAGCAAGCATAAAAACAAGAATACTGCCGTATATAAAATTCAAAGCAGAAAAGCAAAATGCCACGCAGACTGCATTCAAGATTCGTATTTGAGAACTACATGATCACATGTAAGACGATATGCATTATGATTCATCGCAGAGGATATAGATTCACAAAATTGAGAAATAGCAGAAGAAGACGAAGAGCTAAAAACCATAATCGAATTTTATGGACTAACGATTTGAAAATCCTTCGACAACAACCTAAATTAAAAGAACATATGGAAAAACACAGACACCGATTAGACCATAGAGAAAGGATGCTATACTAATGGAATGGCGAAAAACGACTCATGTGTTACCAGAAAGTGACGAAAAGAGGTATTGATGCAATACCACGATGGAAAACTTGGAGACCAACATTCAGCAAAAAAAGACGAAGCAAGATTACGTCAAAAATAATTATTGGCCAAATATCGAGAAGACGTGAAAGGATGGATAAAGAATTGTCTATATGTGCAACGAGGAAAATACAGGAAGTAAACTAAAGGCACCATTAAAAACCAAGCCAATTCCACCAGAACCAATGACCAATGATCGCAATGAATGTAGTTAGACCACTACCCAAACCAACGATGGAAATATCTATATATTAGTAGTGAACAGAATTACTTATCAAAATTCCCGGAAGCATTCGCAATACCAGATCAAAAACCAGAACAATACGAGAATCCTATGTAGAGAAAATATGGCTGTTAGAGATACGGAAACACCCTAAAACAGATTCTAACTGATCAAGGGAGACCAACTTATGAGCGAAAGATCATAGAAAAGTAAACAAATAACTTCAGAATTGCGAAATTGACATCCCCATACCATCCGCAACAAATGGACAAACCGAACGATTCAATGGCATTACTAACGAGATGATGTATCAAATTATTAAGCAGACACCAAAAAAGATGGATAGATATATAAAATCTTATGCCTCATGCTTATAGAATCAATACATCTCAGCAAACAAAAATGAGCCCATTCAAATTAAGTACGGCAGAGAATGCAACATGCCGATAACCTAGAATATCAACCACCAAATCGCAGTATATGGAAATTGATATTATGTAACAGGGTTCAAAGACGGATGCAAGAGCATATGGAAAACAGCAGGTATAATAAGATTTAAATCAAGAAATTATAAAGAATTACAATGACAAAAAGCGAGACGTACGCGAAACATAACTTTCAGGTTGGAGACTGGGTAATCAATCGCAACACAAATTACCCAGGAGTAGCCAGAAAATTACAAAGATTGGTAAAGACCATACGAGATTAAGTAGTAAACGAGAACAATGCCGATTAAATTGGTTCAAAACCCACTCACCAGACCTATTTACGTTAAACGTAAGCAGATGTAAAGCCAACCAAGAACAATAACAGAGAACAGAGAATCGAGGTATGCAAAAACCAGATCACAAAACTCAACAACTGAGTAATAAACGGAACTAACGATGAGTCGAAAAATAGAACGACAGCAAACAATACCGTAGAAAGAACCTAAACCAGATGAATCCAAAATTACGCTAAACGCTACTCAAGATAATTAGACCAGATGGATATAATAGTTAAAAGCTATTCAGAGAAATTATGCCAGATGCGTCGAAGGGTAAGATGGATAGAATAGTAAACAAAGCAGCGAAAATCGCCATGGATTTACGCCAAAGAGCTAGAAGTCCACCAGAAATGGATCGTATCAAGAAAGCTACCCATGATATTCACTATGCAGATGTAGAAGGAAACGTACCTTTACATATTGCAGTACAGCATTAGAAAAACACCCAACGAAAATGGATATAATCCAATTATGCAGGAAATGCGGACACAGCTCAAATATACCCAACAAGAGGGACAAACCACCATTAATGGTCGCAGTTGCAGCAGATGCTTCTACAACAGTCCTGAGAGAATTACTAAAAAACAGGATCCATCGTTTTAAAGAAAAAGACAATGGAGAAAACAATTACTACACTATGCCACTGAAATTCGAGACAAGCCAAGTTTACACATAAAATTTCATAACCAGTTAACGCGACCAATTAAGAGAGAGAAAATGATGGGCAAAAACAATCAAACACTATGGGAAAGCTATCGACGCCAAACAAGACGAAGCAGCAGCAATCTGATTAAAATGGACCTACGAGGTTCACCACTCAAAGATTCAATGTAAATTTATATGGTAAGAAACAGAAACGTTCTATTAAAAGAAACATATATTGCTCACTACCCATTTCCAAAGACAATAAAAGCCAATGTTGAAATGGAAGGACTGAAATTCACCAATCATCCAAAAAGCAATACGAATCGGAGAAGAAAGAAAAACTATTAATGAATAATACATAGATGGCATCGAAAGCAAATAAATTTCAAGGCAAGCAAACAAGAAATAAAAGAGAATGATGATTATAAAAGCGAGGAATAATAAAAGTATACGAGGAAATAATTGAAATAATAATGTCGAGGACAACATTTCAAAAGGAAACCCGGATGGAAATAATAATGAGGAGGAAGTGATGATAACAACCAAAAACCAAGAGATTTCAAAAACTAGAACGAGAATAAATCGCACAAACAGAGGAAAAAGACCAACCTAAAAGGAACGTCAGGAACGAGTAACAGCAATAACGAAGAAAAGCGAAACAAAGAATAATGTTATTACAACAAAGGAAAAAATGCAAAACCGACCGACCCTGCTACAAAAAAAATGATATTGATTACCGTCCATCAAGTTAGACGGAAGCTGACGGAAAAATATTCACGAAAGAAATGAGATGTTCAGAATACAAACAATAAACGCAAAGGAATTTCAGCAAGGGAATATGCTACAAACTGACAATGAATACAAGGCATAATTGTTCCCAATTCGATTCAATAGGAAAACCAGGAAAGATGAAATACGATCCGAAAACTCATCATCATGTCGAACCACCAAAGACGTATTTAAAGATCGCCTACAAAAGATAGAAACGTAAAATCCAAGTTAGAGCCAGGGATAGGCAAATTTACGAATAATAAACAGAGGCAATAGAAACAATGAAACAAGTATGTATACAAAACAAAAATTATCGATTGTTGAAAATGAACATGAAGCGGGAAAAGAAATGCGAATGGGATAGTCTAGAAGGAAATGCGGAATATATAATAGGCTGCCAACCAATGATATAATAAATAACTGCACATTGGCCAAAAAACCCTGGAAAAAAACTCACACACCAAAAGGAAGACCTTATCAACTCGAGCACGAGAAAATAAAGAAATAATAATAAGAAGTAGAATCAGATCCAAAGAGTGAGAAGAATAATAATCGGAAAATACGGGTAAAGAACCTATCACAAAAGTATTGCATTATTCGAAAACTTTAAAAAGAACGGAACGATAAATGAGGAATCAAATGTCAATCAAATGATGATATCAAAAATCAAAAATTACCGTAATTCCAACAAAAAAGAAAATATGGAAAAGTATATATACACGTTACAAGAGAAAGATGATTATTGAAATCAATAACAAGAAAGATGTTAAGAAGCAACTACGACAAAAACGTCCGCGAAAAAAGAAACAAAAGAGAACCGTACCAACGACAGATCAGAGAGAGTTAAAACCAGTTAATAATATAACATAGAAATCAGATGAGGCAAATGAAGAGGAAAAGTAATTGAACACAGGGAAAACCTATCACGAACATCTGTGTATACGCCCTAAGAAAACTGACAGTAAACAAAAATCATAGTGAAACGAGCAAAATAACGAATCGAAAGTTGGCATACCGGACGAAAAGGAAACTTGGGAAATACGTAATAATAATCCAAAAGGACTCACGAACATTGGGGAACGATAACAAGGAAACCACTCAGTCCAATGCGATTAGATCAATCCACACAACCTTGAGGAGAACCAAGAAACGGAAACATGGAAAAAAGGAGAATGATCATGACGACGCCACCTTTCAATCCACGGCATTACAAACTCCAGAAACACTCAAAAATGTAAACCAAAAAGGAGGAATAATGGAACAACCAGGCAAGGGAATCAACTGACGCAGTCCTACAAAAGAATCGTATATATTAATTGATTTGGATAACAACATGCAGTAATAAGCAGCTAGTAATGCTGATATATAATTAGTAAAAGCTGCCAATGCCGAAAGAAGTCAATTAAAGAAAAATTATGCCGCAAGTAGCAAATTCTTTACTTAATCGAATTGGACATACGATGCAGAAAGAACTAGGCAGTATGAAATAATAGGAAATTCTAGTACGACGGACTCTGGTTAAAAGAAGCCCAAGATCGAAGCACAACAACTGGTCAAACGAAATTGATGTAACCAGAATATATGAATGGAGGATAATGGTGGGGATTACGACATTGCGTATAGAGTCCCCGGGTAGGACGATTAGGTGTAAAAACGGGGAAGAGACGTTGTAATTATAGTGTAAAATATCTTTATGTATTATAGTTAGTAATAGATGCACTTCTATATATATAATATGTAAAATGTGTCAGAAATAGTAAGCAAAACAGAACATGAATGCGATGAATTAACGATTTATACCAGCATGAATCCGAATATGCAAATCAAAGAATCAAGTGAGGAATCCCCATTCGTAGAAGTGATACAAACAACCAGCAGGCTGCCAAACGTAGCCGATAGGAAATTGATAGAATTAAATCAAGGATACACCAAGTAGATCGAGGACATGGAGACGGCAATGGCGAAATTAGCAATTATACGAACATGCGCAAACTCAGATGGAAGAATCACTCATACTAGTATTAACGGAAGCGGTTAAACCGAGGCCTTACAACAAGCCATATACGACTAGGAAGAGCAGCAGAGACAATATCATTGCAGAGAATAAATGGACCATTAGCAGATCGTTAGATGGCAAGCTGAGAAATTAGAGACTACGTAACAATCAACCGGCACGTACGCATCCAGCAAGTTGGGTGGATGATGGATTAGCATCAACTGCCAGAATTCACCCAGAAACCGATTCACGTAGAGTAAAATAAGCTTAAGCGTACCATGTAATATGTATAATAAAACGTAGAGTAAGAGCAAGTCGTATGAATTCTTGTTGATATGGCGACGGATCTCGAGATAATTAGGAAGCGAGATCCATCAGAAGCTCGCAGGAACGAATAATGAAGAAAACATTAAAGTGGTGAACGATAAAAAGATTGAAATGTTGTAAATGCAAGAACTCTGATTTGGATGCGAGACAAACGAAATGTGGATGCAGAATATGTACGACTGTACGATAGAAGTGATAGAAACAGAAACAATAAAATGCCCTGGATGTGACGAAACGTTTGAAAGAGACGAAAGCCTACCACGATGGATAAAGCCACCAATAAAGAGATCAATAATCTATTAGTCCAATGCCAAGTAAAAGAATGTGAATGGAAAGGACTGATGAAGGAAGCGGGAAAGTCACGCAAATGAATGCGAATATAGCGAGATATTATGCGAAAAATGTCAAACCATCATAACAAAAAAGACTATCAAAGAACATCACAAAGTGTGTACCAAGAGAGAGGAAAAATGCGAATTCTGTGGAGTCATCGACGAATGGATAAAAATAGAAATGGAACACCGGAATCCAAAAGAGGAACAAATATGTGATCTATACGAAGGGATATGCGAAAATAACTGCGACAGAAAAGAGAAGGTCAAATTGAAAGAACATTGGAACGAATGTATAGGCAAACCAATCAAGTGCCCGTTAGAGTTATTCAATTGTCAAGCGCAATTACCAATTATGGAGATGCAAAAGCATATGATGGAAAATAGTATCGAGCATACCGAAATCATGATGAAAACGATAGGAATGTTGGCATGGGAAGTAAAAAGCCTACGAACGGAAAATGATTCACAAAAGGCAATAATAAGAGAAATATTGGAGTCCAGAAAGAATTTCGAGAAAAGCCAAGGAGACACACTCAAGAAAATGGGCGAAATGGAAAAGAAAATGCAACAGATAAACAACAACCTAAAGGAATTAGAAACCAACAGTTCTATAGCCAGAAAACATCCTACAGCACCATTTATATGGAAAATAACCGAATTCGCAGAGAAGCTTCAGAGAGCGAAAGACGGAACACAGAGAATTTTAGACAGCCCACCAATATACAGTTGGGAAAATGGATACAAATTGGGCATTAGACTATATCCAAATGGAGATGGGAATGCAACAGGCACCCACATCAGTGTTTTCATCAGAGTAGGAAGAGGAGATTACGATGAATTATTAACATGGCCTTTTAAACAAAACATGATATTAACGATGAAAGGACAAGAGGATTACCGCAATCCAATCAGAACAGGAAATGAACCACAGATGGGAAGACCAACAACCGACTGGAATACAGCAATTGGGACACCACGTTTTTATCCACAACAACGATTAAGAGGAGAAGGATTCTTGCGAGAAGATAATCTGTATATAAAGTTAGAAGTGGAGAAGCCAGACAAGACGTTGTAAAAAGAAAAAGAAAGTGTAAATAAATGTAAATAAAATAATAAAAACCAAATAAAAATCAAAAAATTACAAATAATCAGAAAAAATCAGAAAAACAAAAAATTCAAAAATAATAACGATATTTAGATGGCAAGCGGAATCAGCGAAGAGATAACAGTACAGATGAGAGAAGGACCAAATTCGATATGGACGAGATTATGGAAAAAACCAGAAGAAGAGGAAAAAACCAACATACTAACAGCAGCAATAACATACTATGCGGACTTTGATGTAGAGGAAAGACCACAACAAATCAGGACAAAAGTATACCCACCAATGAGGGTAAAAGACGAAAACTTGAGAAAAGAGGAACAAAGATACCTAACGTTTAAAAATAATAAAGTATTCACCGACCAGCAAAGTCAAGAAATGGCCGCACAAGGATTTTATTTTACGGGAACGCCAGAACAACCAGACGAAGTAACATGCATCTTTGCCAAGGAAAACTCGCACAATGGAAAAAAGGAGAAACAGCAAAACGGGAACATCGAGAAAAACTCCCGAGATGTCCATTTATGTTAAATTTAGACGTCAGAAACCAAGCGATGAACAGATCAGAAGGGCTTCGACAATCAGAAGTTGACAAAGATGAAAAGGGAGGTGAGAAAAAGATAACGATAATAAAGAGTTTCGAAGACCCAGCAGAATTAATATGGAAAAAGAGACTATAAAATAGAACATTCGAAGAGAGAATTAAAACTTTCAAAGGAAATCCAAGAGCAGCAGAATTTGCAAGTCAAGGATATTGTCAAACCGCCAGAGGAATAATGTGCGAAGGATGTAAAAATCAACAGCCAATACCAGATCAGAATGTCAATAAGCTAAAGCATAAAGGGAAATGCATGTATAAACAAGAAAAAGAGTCAAAGAATATCGAAATAATAATTACCAATCAACAAATAGAAGATATTTTAGATCGACCAAAAACGAGAACCATAATGCTATTATCAGGAGTGGATACTCAAAAGATGAGAAGAATAATCAAAGAAAGATTAGCTAATAATTTAGAGTGGTATGACTCAACACAAGCAGTAATCCGAGCAATCAAGCGATATCAAGAGAAACCTAAAGAGAATCGCGACAAATCAATAATAAAAGAAGCTATTTTGGAGCAGTATCAATGTGTAACATGTTGGCAAAAACATGTCGAAATAATTTATATTCCTTGTGGACACATGGTCACATGTGAAGCATGCGGGATAAAAGTGGATATATGCCCAGTATGTAGAAAGCCGATCAACGGGCGGATCAAAGGATTCCGTTTCGCTGATCAGTAATTAAAAATGGGAGTAATGTGTAAAAATGTAAATAAAGATAAACGAAAAACAAAAAATTATAAAAACTCAAAAACCACAAAAATACGAGATGACGTAAAATTATGATAAAAATTTGAGATGATTGAAAAGAGAGAATAATCGATTATTAATATTTAGAAAACAATTATGAATCCAAACGAGACAAAAGAAGTTGTAAAAGAGGCGGAAGAGTCAAAACCAGCAATCAAAGATCAATCAGAATCAATAAAAGTAACAAGTGAAGAAGTAGAATTATGGAGACAAAGAACGTTACAATTAAAAGAAATGCTATTAATCGCAGAAGAGGAATTAGCACAAGAAACTCTAAAAACGAAAAGGATGAAAGAAAAGTGGGAAAAAACAACTAGAACAAAAAGCAACCTACCCAGAAGGAAAAGAGAAAACGTACCAAGAACGAGAAGAGGAAATGATGAAAGAAGCTATGCAGAACCAAACTAGAATTATAAACCAAAGAAAGGAGATCAGAATGTTAGAGCAGGAGAAGCAGGATCAGCAAAGCGAAATCGAAAGGTTGCGGGAAGTGATAAAAGATAAAGAAGCAGAGATACGAGAAGAAGGAGAGGAGACGATAAAAATCATACAGCAAATGCAGGAGGAAATTGGGCAAATTAGCACCCAATATCGAATAGAAAAACAAAGAGAACCCATTTGGAACAAGCCAAAGAATGGGCAAAAAGACAAGCGCGATATTGGAAAATCAAATGGACAGAAGATAGAGAACAATCAAGAAGTAATTGGGAATCGCGAATCAGACATTATATTCAGCAAATAGCCGAAGAGGAAGATAGAACAAGAGCGTACAAAGCTAAATGGGAAAACGCAAAGATCGAGATCAACAAACTGAGAAACCAAGGGCAAAAACCAGCAAAGAAAATTAGAGAGCCCAGAGACGATAGACAAGAAAGAATGCTGACTCAGATAACTGATCAAGCAAGAAAATGGCGAATAGAGTGCAGAATATTTGAAGACGCCAACGTAAAACAATTTAATCATATAGTAAAATTAGAACAAGAAGTTGAGTATCAACAAACTAGAGTAAAAGAGATGCAGATCGAGCAGGACGAAGCTCATCGACAAAGACGATACAACAAATAAAAACGGAAAAGAAAGAAAGTTGGATTAAATTAGAAGCGAAAAAATGGAAAGAGCACTTTCAAGAAGCCAAGAAAGAGATAAGATTGTTACCCAAAAGGATACTAAATATGGAAGATTGGGAACTTTGGGAACAAGTCGAAGTACAGAAAGAAACAATCGAAGAACTAAACGAGCAGGTCCAAAACTTAGAATTTCGGGAAAAAATCAAGCAAGGTACAATAAGAAGGCTCAGGAGACACGAAAAGGAATACGAACAACAATTCAACGAAATGTACAAGATATCAGCAGAAGCAAGAAATCAACTTACAGACGAAAAAAGACAAAACCAACAATTAAACGAGAGAATAACAGAACTCCAGCAGGAGGTGAACGGACACCGAGGAGTTATAGTATTCAAAGAAATCCAGTTGAGACATCAACTCGAAGTCAACGATCAGTTGAAAGAACAAGTGGAAGCAGAGATAAAAGCGATAAAGCAAGGATACGAGGAAAACGAACAAAATTTGAGAAAGGAAATTGAAAAACTAAAAGCGTTGGAAAACACGCATCGTTTAGAAATGCAAGTAGAAGAATTAACTGAAAACGCAGACTATCTCGCCTATCTCTTAGACGAAGAGATACAAATATCAAACGCTTTACGTGCCGAAATAAACACCTTGCAGAGCCGACCACCAATCCTGCTTATGCCGTTATACCCAACTGAAGTTCTAAACCAAGTACCCGCCGAACCCGATGAAGGATTCGGGGAGACGGACGAAGCGACAATGTAAACCTAAAAGAGAAAATTGTAAAAAGTGTAAAAAGATAATAAAAAATAATAAAAACGATAAAAACAAAAATTGTAACCGATGTATATTTAGTAGAAATCCGAATGAATCTAGAAGACGGAGAACACGTACCAAGCCCAATTCAATTAGTGGAACCAATCGAGCAAGACCCACTGAGATACTACAGTAAAAGATGGAGAGCCGAAAGAAAGCAATGGCAAGAGTTAGTGGAGGAGCAAGAATCAGAAATCGCCCGGATAAATCATCAGTTAATACAATCTAAACAACTAGTCAATATGATAAAACGAAAACTAATGGGAGAAAACAGAGAGCAAAAGAGAGAAAATGGACAATTGAGACGAGAATTAGCTGAAATAAAAACCCGTGTAATCCTGGAAGACTATTGGAAAACCGAAGCAGAACGAATGCGAGATAGCAGAAAAAGCGAACAGAGATATGTAATACAACTAGAAGACAGTTGTAAAGAAGCCAGAGAGATAAAAGAAAGTCATCAACAAGCCCAAGAGGAAATTAAAACATTAACAGATCAGCTTCAAGAAGCAAAACGAAAGTTGGAAAAACAAACAACCAAGCGGGTCAACTACAAACGTCAACTCAAGAGAAAACAAACAAAAAGAAAGAAATCTTCAAATGAAAATTCATAATCAACAAAGAATAATCAAAGAAGGTAAAGAACGATTAAAAGAACTCCCAAAACTAACCGAGCGATTAATAAAAGCCCAAGTCCTGATAATGAGATTTTCAGAAAATAAAATTAAAGAAGAGTGCGAGAGACACTCAACCCCAGAAAAAGAGAAAGAGTAAAAAAGGGCTAAACTCCACTGTATATAGTTGAATAAAATTGTAAATAGACGTGAAAAATTGATTGATATATATTAGAAACGAAAAACATGAACCCAACGTTATGGATCACAATGATAATGATGATAATGATGAGAAAGTGCAATACTGAAAACCCATTAGAAAAATGCGAGAGATCCCAACCTTTCAGAAGAGAAGACAGTACCTGTGCCGATTTCAAAGAAATTTGTATCAATCCTGATAATGAAGAATGTCAACAAATAAAACTACAATGTATACAATGCCCCATGAAAGAGAACAAGGATGAGATAAAACAGAATATCGAGAAAACCCAAATAATGGTACAAACCCTACTGAAAAATAATGAAGAAATAGCCACTATAAAAAATGAGAATCGAGAAATAAAGAAAACCCTAGAAAATATCATCAGACAAATTCAAAGAACAGCCAAAGCAAACCCCAAAAACAAACCAATCCAAGAAATCACCCTATCGATTCAAAAACAACTAGAAAAACGAGTGGGACAAGGAAATGAACCCGTACAACAACTCTATCAATCAAACTTATACTACCGATTAGTATAATATCCAACATAATACTCTTAATATGCTGTCTCATCATCGGCCTAACAAAAAACGAACCAAGGCAAAATACCCAAATTCAAAAATTCAGAAGAATGTTCACCCAAATTCGAAAAATCGACAAAACTAACGAAACGACAAGACTCTCGCAGATTTCTATCAATCATCCCTCAAGATCAGCCCAGCTCGAAAGCGAAACCCAAGCCGTCAGTGATTCATTCGAAAACAAATACAACTGAGTTACAGTAACTGACATTGATTTGAACTGATACTACAAAACTTGCACTGATATTAAAAAACTGAACTATCTGATTTTATTTGATTACGTATCGTAGTAGGACCTTAAGTCCATCTTTATCTTGATGATTAACCTTACCGTAAAAACTTTTTATGAATGTGAATATTGAAAACGGAATTATATGTACTATTTTGAAATCAATTGAAATTGCGGGTCGCAATTTTACGGACCCCCGAGTGTTTTATGTTGGGCCAGAACGTAAACGGCCTTCAAAATGTTTAAATGGATCAGAAACACACCCGCAAACACAACACGCAATTTAAATAAAACCCCAAAACACCAATTAAACCATATAAAATCTGAGAAATAAAAGAATTAAATATAAATTAAGAAACATAAAAATAAAATAAAATATTAACAAAATGCACCAAGATCCGCACGATATCTACACAAATACAACAAGAAAACACAACAAATTCGACGAAATTGGAAAAATCAATTAAAGTTCATTAAAGCAAGATTTAAATCGGAAAATTTGAATTAGTAATAATTCAAATAAAATTCTAAATAAAAATTATAAAATAAATCGAAAAATAATAAAAATAAATATTAGAATTGGCTAGAAAACAACAAGGTCGAATTTTGTTTTACTGCATCAAATTTCACACGTCACACAAATAGGTATATATACTGATCCATTTTCACATTAAAAAAAACCAAAAACCATTTTTGAAATTGTTAAACCAGTTTTAAAACTATTTTTGAAATTATTCCGTGTTTCGGAGATTATTTGAATCTTTTAAATCTATTCGAGATCATTGTTGAATTTTTTAGAAATTTAGGTGAGGATCATTGATTTTGGAACCCTCTTTCCACGCTCCGTACCTTGCATCTCTGTAGAGCTCTGCTCGGACGTCAGCGTGGGAAGAGAGGTATTTGATTTATTATTGAATTTATGCTGTTTTTATTGGAATGGTAACTTGTTATTTTTGTCTTATATAATTAATAAACATTATTATACATAAATTGTCTTATATATAATTCATTTAATATGTTTTAAAAGATGTCGAAATTTTTCCGGCCCACAGCCGAAACATCATGCAAGTAAATAAAATCTACACAGTGCAGATGCATGTAAGAGCGTGGACAATCGCCAATGATATGCACCCGTGAAGACTCAGCGTGCGCAACGCAGCGGTCGTAACGTAAATATTTATCCCTATAGCTGAAGCGAGGAATAAGGAAGAAGTCTCTGGCTGCTTCCTCGTTTCTCAATTCAGAAAAATCGACCTAAAAATCACTTTACACACGGCTTAAACTTATCACACCGAGTAGTCCAGTGGGCACTCAATAAATATAATGTAAACACACATGCGCTTAGGATCTATTAAAGGGGAAATGGTACGGGGATAAACTAAACTAAAATCGTTGATAGAGTTAACCTGAACTAACAATTTGAATTAATTTGATCATTGGTGTACTAAATTGAATTTATTTTCGAAATAATTATCATTAACTTAAATTACCTTATGTATAAATTGATTAGAATTAAAGTAAATTATGGATTCAAAAATAAATTAATTACAATTATTTCATAGAGTAAATCGAAATAAGTTACGGATAAAAATAAAATTAGTTACAAATAATGTTTTGGTTAAATTAAATCATAGGGTAAAAGTAAACTAATTATAAATGTATCATTCGGTGAATTGAACTAATATTGGAAAATAATTTAATTAGCAGAAGTTAAATTACAGTTAAAAATAAAATGTCTATATTGTAAGCAACTCAGTGAGTCCCGTAAACTAGTTTTATCTATCAAGTTAATGTTTTCATTAAAAGTAAATATTTCCTTAATTCAATCGGATTTAAATAAAATGATGGTTAAAGAATTTATGTGACTCACGGGTTTAACTTAGATCAAGTCCTTGATTAAAAAATTAAAGTAGCTTGTATAGTAACAAATAAACTTGGATGTAGGGGAAAGTAAAACTAGGAATGGTTAAGTCAAACGTTGGAAATAGCTTATTAAACTTGATTAACCTATCTATTGATTTAGCCTAAGTTAACGATAAAGAAAATCTCTAAGGTAATTAGTGAGGAAAACTCAGGATGATCGATCGTAAAATTGGATCCAATAAATTTCGAGAGAATTAAACTAAATAATAAAGTAATCCACCAATAAAAATCAAAACAGATTAGGGGAAAGTAAGATGAATTCACGTTTTAAATTAAGATGTTGGCTGAATTAATGAAAGGCTCCATTAGTCAAAAGTTTAGTAATTTAAGTTAAAAAAATTACAACAATGAAATCTGTATTTTTACTTCTAATCGAAATAATTATAATACCTTTAAAATTTCCACATAAATATGATACAAATATCATCAAACATCGGTAAATTCCAGCACGAGGTGATCCAATAAAATGAAAGTTTATAAAATCAACAATAAAACGGAGAACATTTATTGCGTTGAACTAAAGAGAAATTTTTTCCAACCATTAAATCGACCGACTGACACAATACTATAGTTTTACAATTCCGCAATTTCATTCCAGCCAACCTCCGAGATGAATTCCAACGGTTAATCTCCCCGATACAATTTAAGTTATGAATAACATCGAGAACCATCAACGATTGACCACACCCGAAAAATTTGTCGTAAGCAGCCAGCATAGTTCCTCAAAACCATGAACAATTAAATTAATCAGTAAGAAAATAAAAACAGATTACCTAACCACAAAACCCCGATAAGACAGTACCGACGGTTTAAACGAACGCACAAACTAGACCCAGATTAATGCCAACGTCAACCATTAGAGTAATAGACAAAGTGGATTTCGATTAGTAGATTCGCACAATCGAATTACGACGAATTAATCAACCATTAAAACACGGACGGATGTCATGATCAGATAAGAATCAAGCATTTCAAGCATCCGTTCCGACAAATGACCATCGCGAGAAACATCCGTTCCGACAATTGACCATCGCGAGAAACATCCGTTCCGACAATTGACCATCGCGAGAAACATCCGCTCCGATAATCTACCACCGAGAGAAAGGATGAAATATAAATAATCATTTCCGTTGGAGGAAATGAATAGACGAGCCAAGTATCAATAATTACGACAATGTCGATAGGCATTAATGATTACAATAACTATTGATAATTTCGTTAAACATTATTAAATACAATAACTATTGATAATTTCGTCAGACATTATTAAATACAACAACTATTGATAATTTCGTCGAACATTAATAAATACAATGACTATTCGTAGTTACGATGAACATTTAAAATTGCAATAACCGTTATTAATTACGTTAAACCGACGCGAGTATGTTTTTCCCCCCAACAGTAGTAACGTTAAATGAATTGAATTCCCAAATAACTAAGTCACATAGACATACATTACCTATTCTGCCCCGTCACCTTGCTTCAGCATGAAAGAACTATGGAAATCACCAGAATATGAACCCAGACACTTCATCACAATAATCCTTACAATTCCAACTCAACTATCAAGTTCACTGAACGCTAATTTAACCAGTCAAATGTACCCCCTAGAATTACCGGATGATTTAAGATTGCATGAACTCGATATTGTAGATTTAATATTCCCATAAATTAGTAAGAGAATATATGACGTTTACTTATTTCAGCAGAATTTATGTTACCGAATCTGATTTCGAAACAAGAGGCAGATGAATGGCGCCGAGCCTGGAAACGAGCGCGCCCATCGATGACTCTCGACGAGCCACGCCCGAAACGATCGTGCCCGTCGCTATGGCAAGTACTGGGCAGAGGAAATGACCCACACCGACCAGAGGAGGAACAGTATCCTGCCGAGGAGATTGTCGACAACGCTCGAAACTTGCTGGCCCAGTGGGAGAAGATCCAAACGGAGGTCTACCTACAGGTGGTGAAGGCGAGGATGTACCTCGCCAACGTTGAAGAGGACATCCTCGTCGGACGTATCGCAGAAACGTACCCAGCTCGACCGGCACGCAACCTCCGACGACCAGTGCCCATTATTCCCGGTTACACCCCGGAAGAAGGAGTCAGGAAATTTCTCGAAGAGTCCTGAACCTCCAGACACAAGCATGACTAACATTTGTATCTTATTGATGTTATTAATGAGGAATTATAATGAATTATCATCTTGAAATTTTGTTTTCATAAGTTTTCTGCTACGATTATGTTTGAAATAATTAGAGTTCTCCATATTAGACAGAATTAATGTTTTCTTTATAGAAATGTCGGCCCTGAAATTAATGCAGAACGAGTTAGCCCGCGCTAGGCAGGCGAACGCGGAGCTACTCAGCCAAATACTGCAGTTAACTCGCGAAGTGCAACAGGTCAAGGCGACCTGTTTAGACCCCAAACGGACGAAACTACTCTACCAACGTCTCACCGCAGCTCAAAAAGGCTGGGCCGAAGAACGCCAGCTCAATCGGAGTCTGCGCACCCAGATCAGGGGCTTAGAAGTTGCCCTAGCAGCCTGTCGGGAAGGGGAAGCGGTAACGTACCCGCTCATCTTCGCCCCTTCCCAACTATCGGGTCAACGCGTCGTTGATGAAGCCGCACCAAGCCAAAAATCGACAGCTAGCCAACCAACCATCCGCCGGCCGGGACGCAAGGAACGGGCCCGACGCCGAGCCGCACAAGCGTCAAGTCGATCAACCTAACTTATTATGCATGTCCTTTGTTTATTAAATAAATCATCTCTCATGTATTCAGTCATAGTGGGGTAGACTCGAAAGTTACTCACATTAATCAGACTAAATTTAATTCGCATTTCCGCGTAGGGGACCAAGTAAAGCGAGCATAGGTCTTCTATCGACAGCTCGTGAACCCGAGGATTGTCCGAGCAACTATAGTACTAGCATATGGTACTCAATTTTTGCGGGCATTCCACCACTTGAACACATTACCAACGTTGCCTAGCAACGGGTGCCAAGTGGCGATCAGCAACACTTTGTATGGCGTTACTAGGGTAGCCATAAAGTTAAGCAAGATGCGAAACCCTATAACCCACCACGAGTATGACAATGATTGTGAAAAACGAGCAGAGTCATTCTATCGACAGCTCGCTGGACCCTTGTTGATTTAGGCCTTAGCAGCATCTGCAGAAGGGCTCACCTTTGACAGACTCACAACTCCTCGTTACATTACCAACGTTGCTTAGGGTAACGATCGGGTAGGACACAGATACCAACCAATACCAAGAAAGCTTCCGTATATAAGTCGATGCTTAATCGACAAAAAACGAGTCCTAGTCTGTAACATACGAGTTTGACTAAAAGCTTGGAAACGTGTATTGATGTATAATAAAAGTCAAAGGATTTTCGTAAAGTATCTTGTTTGGGTTTCAGCAGTGTGGGATGCACATCTCAACTCGCAAAGTCAACGAAACATTAATTCATAACCAAAAATATTTTTTATTAAAAGTAATTAACATACGGTAATAATTAAATTAATGACACAAAAAAATTAATCAAACTTTTAAAGTAATTAAAATTTATTATTGTGTTTAAGTATAGGTTTAGTTGCAATTTTTAAAATTATATCTTTTCGTTTATTTCATGATTATCAATTATTTGAAGTATGAATTATAAATTATTTTATCAATATACCAGTTTGTATTTTCGCAAAAACTAATTATATTAAATTACTTGAAATCATAATGCTTTATTGTATAAGTATTTTAAAATTTTGTAGAATTAATCGTTAGTTAAATTTAAAAATTACTTTACATTTAATGCAGATTCAGGTTGTTGGCCGTATTATGATTCTAGATTCTACAGTGAAAGGCGTAAAAATGAAAAAATTATAAAAGAGTTATATACAGATTCCACTAGATATATTTTATTCAATAGATTACATCCTATTGTAACTCGAAGTGATATTAATAAAAAAAAATTTGATTTAATTAATATATCTAATAAACAATTCAAAGAAATTAGTAGCTTAGAGGGGATAAAGATATTTTTGGGAATAGGTTAGTTTCTATATATTTGTTTTGTAATTTGTAGATACTGTGTATTAATTGAGATTTTAAAAATTTATTAAACAAAGAAAAACTATGTCGATAAATAAAAGGTGAACCAATATTTTTTTCGATGTAAAAAATTTAGAAACGAATAGTAATTGTTATTCCATTATTAAATGAATTTAAATATTCAACCAATTAATTATTTATTTATAGCATTTTTATTTTTAAAAAATGAATAATGCACTGCATAGTACTATCTACTAGGCATGTAGTAATGATTTGTTTGATAGTGAATTTTATTTTGGTGTTCAAATATGTAAGTTCGTTACACAATATTTATTATACACCAAGCGAATATAATATAAAAAGAAAATCAATAAATTTATAGCATATAAACACACCAACTCACCTTGAGGTTTCTTGTAAAATCGTCAATGAGACAAACCCTTAACTATGGAGACACAAAAAGTGAGAGAGAAATAAAATAAGGCACATTAACACAAGTAGTAGGATGTGAGCCCGTCAGATACAACCCCCCACTAGCTTACGTAATTATTACGTAACATTTGACCTCTGCACGCGCTGTTGCTACCTGGAGATTGACCTTTGTCCACTAGTTGCTACCTAGTAATTGACCTTTGGTCAGTGACCTCATGATTACATCACTTGACCACTGGTCAGCGCACACTTATTATGTCACTGGTCACACTTATTATGTCACTACTCGGAGACTAGTTACCTATCTGTTATTATGTCACGTAGTTGTGGACCAACACACCTACCTTCTAGAACCTTCCACACACCTACCAACTTCCACACACCTACCAACTTCCACACACCTACCTTCTAGAACCTTCCACACACCTACCAACTTCCACACACCTACCTTCTAGAACCTTCCACACACCTACAATCTTAAACATTTCACACACACATACCAACCAACGATCCACACCGATCCACACACACACACACCGATCCGCACCGATCCGTACCCATCAGTACCCATCAGTACCGATCCGCACCGATCAGTACCGATCAGTACCCATCCGCACCGATCCGCGCCTACAACTACGTCTACGACTAAGTCGTAGACTTAACAAAATCACTCACTAGTACTATTGGTATTATTATTATACTTTTTACTTCATATAAACGTATGAGTTTCGTTTACCTCATTGATTCATGTTACTTACATGTGATATATTAAAAAATTATATTTACATGAAATTTTCAATTGTTAATTATATTATTACATAAAAAATTATAAAATAATCATTAAACATAATAAATTAAGATCAAACTCGTCTTAAAAATAAATGTTCAATTCTAAATTATTTAGCTTACTGACTATTTTGTTAGTAGTATATTACATAACAATTTTATCAAAATAATCATAAAACTTTAATAACTTTTATGAAAATTTAAGTTTAAAAGCACTATATTCATAGTTTATTTAATTAAAAGTCACTCAAAACTTAAATTTTATCACTGGATTTACAATATTTTAAGAAAATAATTCAACAAGTTTAAAATTTCAACTAAATATAAAAAATTAAATTATACAAGATTTACTTTACCAATTTCTATAAAATTTTAAATTTACAGCAAATAAAATATATAGATTTATATTCTATTAAAAAATTTAATTTTTAAAATAAAAATCATTCGCCCACGATAGGAGTTGAACCCCCAAACGAATTATTACCGACACCACTGATGTAAGAATTTTGAAAATAACTCATTCAAGATAGGATTTAAACATTGGATTAGTTTATGAAAATAATTAATAGGATTATTTACATGTAAATACTTAACCAAATTCTATAAATTTATAGCAAATATACTGTTTCTAATGAAAATTCAATATTTTGATAATAATTCACGTTGTTAGTCGGATACTAATTTACAAGTTCATTCGACTCTATAAATTATTAGCGATACCATCAACTAAATTCGTTGTGTTTTTAGTGTTTTTATGAAAATAAGTCACTGGGTTTACAAATGAAAGTAACCGATAATTTCGGACATTAAAGCTTTATGTAGCCAAAACTGATTAAATAACCATTAAAAATTCATCAGGTGATACCTATTAAATATTTCAATAATTTATGATTCAAACTATGTATATTATAATACTTTTCGATAAATTTATGGATAAACTATTACATGGTTCGTTATAAAGTTATTTAAAAGGTTAAGAATTTTAACCCTAAATAACGAAAGATAACTTTTAACCCTAAAAGATGAAATATAACTTTTAACCCTATGTGATTAAAAGTTATAACATTATGTAAACCAATAATTACTAAATACCAAGTAAACACATGTCTTTAATAAAGAGTAGTTGGTAAAAAGCATACATATATTTAAAAATCGTTGACAATTTTTAAGTACCTGTTAAAAATGGTTTGAAAATATGAATAAATATTTGAATATTAAATTGAAAATCTCTATTGAAATTAAAAAGTATATAAATTTGTTAATCGTCAATAAACTCGTAAAATTATTGATTGATTAAATGCAATTGTTAATTAGAAATATTATTGACTGAACTTATTTTTTAATAGAAAGTTATTCTTGAAACAACATAAAAATCATATTTCAATAAGTTTTCTTTAAATTAATTTTGAAAAAGTAGAAACCACATACTTTATTTTGATTGGCTGTTACTATTGACAACGACATTATTTTGCGATAAATTTAATCGCTAAACTCAAAATACTAATAAATTTATTAAAATTATTACAGTTTTCTTGAAAATAATTTGAAAAAGTAGAAACAAAATACTTGATTTTGATTGGCTGTTACTTTTGATAACGACATTATTTTTCAATAAATTTAATCGCTAAACTCAAAATACTAATAAATATATTAAAATTATTACAGTTTTCTTGAAAATAATTTGAAAACATACAAACTATTTTTCAATAAACTTATTATTATTTAACTAAAACCGGTTGTTGAAAATACTAATAAATTTATCAATTAAAATTTTAATGAAAATAATAATTTGAAAATGAAATTATAGAATACTTGATTTTGATTGGTTAATTCTATTTATTACCAATGACAACGACTCAAATTAATTCAAATTTTAATGTTCAAATTATTTTCTAAATATTATTGGTACCGCATTGATAGGAAATCATACTATTCGATCGAACATAATTTCATTAATCTTTTTAAATAAATCAACAAAAGTCATTTAAAATTATTATAATGTTGAACTTGTTGCTAATCACCGACTTATTTAACACTTATCCGAATCTAATTATATGCATTGTAAAACGCTACCACAATTCATTACTCTAAAGTTTCCTTATAAAGAATACCTCACCAATGTTTCCAAATCTAAAAAAGTTGTAATTATAACGATTCAAGCAAATAGATTGACTAGAAAATTTCCACGTACAACAAATATTGGTTAAATTGACTATCAAATGTCG
Source organism: Schmidtea mediterranea (assembly GCA_022537955.1). NCBI lineage: Eukaryota > Metazoa > Platyhelminthes > Tricladida > Dugesiidae > Schmidtea > Schmidtea mediterranea. Next base: position 86,281,517 of record CM039679.1, read on the forward strand.
TAATTTATGGTTACCGTTCAATAAGAATTTGCCTCTATAAAAATATACTAATTATCCCTATTAAAAGTTTAACAATTTATTGAACTACACATACTTTTCTTCAATACAAAATGAATTTAACAGTATAAGAAAAACAATATTTGTTAGCATATTAATAAAAATTGATATACTTTAATGTCCAAATGGATATCCAACCACCTTAAAATCTTCGATAAAATTTTAATGAATTTCTATTATAGTATCAATAAATACCACAAATCATCGACAAAAAGGATAAATCTACTCAATCCTTGAATTTATCTTCGATTCACCTAAAATCTATCATGTTACCAGTAAAGATTGCATTAATAAGCTACAATTTAATGACAATAATTCTACATATAAAGCTAATTATTGATTTCTCTACTTTACATTGGATTTAACCCCTAAAGTTACTGTAATTTAATGAATTACCACATTGAAATTTGTTTGCATAAATCCTGCAATAGCTAGATTTATTAAAATGCAGTAAGAATCTTTAATGAATTTCTCTTACATGTAATAGTAAGACCCTAATATCCCAACAAATATTTGATTAAGACTCCTCAATCGTAACCAATTATTAAACTTATCACATTTATTTGGTAAATTACCGATCATTTCACGTAAAACTCTACTTTTATCTGTACATACTTAATATTTAACCATAATATTCTTCTTAAAATTGATATATTACCGATCATTTTCATTAAAAACCCTATATTTATCTGTACAAACTCAATATTTAGCGAAAATATCTACTTTAAATCGATATATTACTGATCATTTAAAACCTATATTTATATACACATACTCAATATTAGCCATAATTTATCCCTTAAAATTGATATATTACTGATCATTTTCATTAAAACCCCTATATACTTATCTGTACAAACTCAATATTTAGCCATAATTTATCCCTTAAAATTGATATATTACTGAGCATTTCATGTAAAACTCTACATTTCTCTACACATACTCAATATTTAGCGAAAATATCTACTTTAAATCGATATATTACTGATCATTAAAACCATATATTTATCTACACATACTCAATATTTACCCATAATTTATCCCTTAAAATTGATATATTACTGATAATTTTCATGTAAAATCTAACATTGAATGATTATTTCTACTCAATATTTACCGTTGATTAATTTCTTTTAACACTGTATAAAATTATATACAAATTATTATTACGTCATAATAAATCGATTAAATTTCTCACTCAATATTTCCCTTAGTAACTTACTACATCTAAACTCGATATTTAAACTTGTAAATCATACTAGAATTGATCAAAATCCCAATCCATAGTGATAAATCGAACCTTTCAACTATATATAAAACTCTGAAATATTCATATGTTGGAATACTCTCTCTAAAATCGATACAGTTCTCTTAAAAGTTTACGTCAAATTCTCAATAAATTCTTCAATTGAACTTCGATTAGATATAAAATTCATGAAAACTATATCGAAAATCCTAAATTTAAACTAAAGTATTTAACAGGCTCTATATTATACTAAGTGGAAATATATGATAAATTAATATACTAGCTATTATTCAATACATTATTACAAGTTTTAGTCTAATTAAACACAATTTCCATATTGAAGCCAATTTAACGATAAAAAATATTTAATCGAATATCAAAAGTTGATAACTAACTCTTAAATAACCAAAGAAGTAGTATTTTCAAATTGAATACTAGTATTATTATCGACTTTTATCAATTTTAATGATCAATTTATCATTCAGATAATATTTTAGTATTCTAGTAACCTATGCTAAAAAATATATGTTAATATTCTTAATATATTTTGTGTTATTTATTAAAATTTCTAGTAATTTATGTAAATAATTTATTGTGAAGATTTAATTAGTTTCGAATTTAAAAACTGCGGTAAATAATATTTAAAATTTGTGATATAATTCTATTAAAACAATAAAAATATTCAATTATTATACCTAATTAATAAAAATGATATTTTAGAAAGAAATTATGTTTTAGTTCAATATAACCATTCCAAGAAGCTTGTGTGTGTGTTATATTTTAGGTAAATTTCATATAATTATGTAAATATTTTATTTATATCAATCATTTACAAATATTTAAGTATTGCGGTTAAATAAATTTAAAAGTTTACCTCAAAAGTAAACAAAAACAAAATAAATTATCAAAATAATCCATCAAAATGATTACTTTCAACTATATTATTTCGAATAAATAAAATGTAAATGTAAATGAGATTTAATTATTTACAAATATTTAAATATTGCGGTTAAATAAATTTAAAAGTTTGCCTCAAAAGTAAACTAAAACAAAATAAATTATCAAAATGATTATTTTCAACTATATTATTTCAAATAAATAAAATGTAAATGTAAATGAGATTTAATTATTTGCAAATATTTAAATATTGCGGATAAATAAATTTATAAGTTTACATCAAAAGTGAGCTAAAACTAAAACAATTATCAAAATGATCCATCAAAATGATTACTTTCAACTATGTTATTTGAAATAAATAAAAGCTGATCTTAGGTTGATAACAATAATTGTACAGATTTTAAATAATTTTATGGGTACATATACGCAAATGATACTTATTTAGAAATTTGAGTAATCATTTAGAGGGAAAATTTGATTAAGAAAATTAAATGAACCAAAATTTGGACATTAAAACTATTAAGAAATTATATTTCAGAATTAATACTAGTATTCAATTTGAAAATACTACTTCTTTGGTTATTTAAGAGTTAGTTATCAACTTTTGATATTCGATTAAATATTTTTTATCGTTAAATTGGCTTCAATATGGAAATTGTGTTTAATTAGACTAAAACTTGTAATAATGTATTGAATAATAGCTAGTATATTAATTTATCATATATGTCCACTTAGTATAATATAGAGCCTGTTAAATACTTTAGTTTAAATTTAGGATTTTCGATATAGTTTTCATGAATTTTATATCTAATCGAAGTTCAATTGAAGAATTTATTGAGAATTTGACGTAAACTCTTAAGAGAACTGCATCACTTTTAGAGAGAGTATTCCAACATATGAATATTTCAGAGTTTTATATATAATTGAAAGGTTCGATTTATCACTATGGATTGGGATTTTGATCAATTCTAGTATGCTTTACAAGTTTGAATATCGAGTTTAGATGTAGTAAGTTACTAAGGGAAATATTGAGTGAGAAATTTATTCGATTTATTATGACGTAATAATAATTTGTATATCATTTTATACAGTGTTAAAAGAAATTAATCAAAGGTAAATATTGAGTAGAAATAATCATTCAATGTTAGATTTTACATGAAAATTATCAGTAATATATCAATTTTAAGGGATACATTATGGCTAAATATTGAGTATGTGTAGATAAATATATGGTTTTAATGATCAGTAATATATCAATTTTAAGGGATAAATTATGGCTAAATATTGAGTTTGTATCGATAAATATAGGGTTTTTAATGATCAGTAATATATATCGATTTAAAGTAGATATTTTCGCTAAATATTGAGTATGTGCAGAGAAATGTATGGTTTTAATGCTCAGTAATATATCAATTTTAAGGAGAATATTATGGTTAAATATTAAGTATGTACAGATAAAAGTAGAGTTTTACGTGAAATGATCGGTAATTTACCAAATAAATGTGATAAGTTTAATAATTGGTTACGATTGAGGAGTCTTAATCAAATATTTGTTGGGATATTAGGGTCTTACTATTGCATGTAAGAGAAATTCATTAAAGATTCTTACTGCATTTTAATAAATCTAGCTATTGCAGGATTTATGTAAACAAATTTCAATGTGGTAATTCATTAAATTACAGTAACTTTAGGGTTAAATCCAATGTAAAGTAGAGAAATCAATAATTAGCTTTATATGTAGAATTATTGTCAGTAAATTGTAGCTTATTAATGCAATCTTTACTGGTAACATGATAGATTTTAGGTGAATCGAAGATAAATTCAAAGATTGAGTAGATTTATCCTTTTTGTCGATGATTTGTGGTATTTATTGATACTATAATAGAAATTCATTAAAATTTTATCGAAGATTTTAAGGTGGTTGGATATCCATTTGGACATTAAAGTATATCAATTTTATTAATATGCTAACAAATATTGTTTTTCTTATACTGTTAAATTCATTTCGTATTGAAGAAAAGTATGTGTAGTTCAATAAATTGTTAAACTTTTAATAGGGATAATTAGTATATATTTTTATAGGAAATAGTTCTTCTCTTTTGGAAAAAATTAAAAATTACATTCAATGAAATGAAACATTCAAAAGTTCAATTTGAAGTCCAAGTAGAATTTGAAAAAGATGGGGAACTCAAAGTAGATAGTATATCAAATCACGCTGCTTCAGTGACTACAACTTTTCTTGACATTGGTACAAAGAAAATAAATGAAAAGATTGTTGAATGAACAGAAGTAGTTTGAAAATAAACCGAATATTAGAAGTAAATTTCAAGGTAACCAAAGTTTCTAATATATCTAGGTTATCTGGACATTGTTATATTCCAACACCTAAAGCTCTAATATGTAAAAAGGTAATAGTTAACGTACAAAATACCAATAATTTATGTTTCATATATAGTGTTTTGGCTGTATTGAAATCTGATAAAATCAAGAAAGATAGACCAAGAAAATATTTACCGTATACGATCCTAACGATATGACAATGAAACTGTGTGATATCCCAACTTTTGTGAAGAAATATCCTGGTTTAGCAATTAATGTAATGATTTAACGAAAATTTTGAGGATAGAGAACTTATAACGAAGCATCCATATTTAAATATAATTTACCGAACAAAAGTAACTGGATTGGATTAAATTTATTTATTATTGATAAAGGAGGGTGAAAAATATCATTATACAACAGTAACTAATTTACAATCCTTGATGAATTGTCATAAAAATAATGATTGTAATGTTCGAATTTGTTGCAAATGGTGTGAAAATTGTTTAAATGGATTTCGTAAGCCAAAATCCTTTGAAAAACACCAATTATGTAAGAAAAATCAGTTGGGTACTACGCTATATATATTATCAAAAGATAAATATTCGGAGTTTAAAAACGATAACACCTAGTTTCGTTATCTATTTTACCAAAAGATAACATTTTCAAAAACATTTGCCAATTTCTGATGGATTCTTATTAATCAACAACTTCACTGATATGACAAGTTACCATCATTTCATTAGTTAAAACTATGAATTTTGAAGAATATTCATTTGATAATTGTGAATATTGTGTAATAAGAACATAGTAAATAAGGTTAGACCATTTTACAGGAAAATGTATTGGTCCAGCATGTAAAAGTTGTAATGTTAATAGGAGCATCAAAGAATTATTACTTGTAGTGTTTTACAATGCATATAATTAGATTCAGATAAATTTTAAATAAGTCGGTGATTAGCAACAAGTTCAACATTATAATAATTTTAAATGACTTTTGTTGATTTATTTAAAAAGATTAATGAAATTATGTTCGATTGAATAGCAAGATTTCCTATCAATGCGGTACCAATAATATTTAGAAAATAATTTGAACATTAAAATTTGAATTAATTTGAGTCGTTGTCATTGGTAATAAATAGAATTAACCAATCAAAATCAAGTATTCTATAATTTCATTTTCAAATTATTATTTTCATTAAAATTTTAATTGATAAATTTATTAGTATTTTCAACAACCGGTTTTAGTTAAATAATAATAAGTTTATTGAAAAATAGTTTGTATGTTTTCAAATTATTTTCAAGAAAACTGTAATAATTTTAATATATTTATTAGTATTTTGAGTTTAGCGATTAAATTTATTGAAAAATAATGTCGTTATCAAAAGTAACAGCCAATCAAAATCAAGTATTTTGTTTCTACTTTTTCAAATTATTTTCAAGAAAACTGTAATAATTTTAATAAATTTATTAGTATTTTGAGTTTAGCGATTAAATTTATCGCAAAATAATGTCGTTGTCAATAGTAACAGCCAATAAAAATAAAGTATGTGGTTTCTACTTTTTCAAAATTAATTTAAAGAAAAGTTATTGAAATATGATTTTTATGTTGTTTCAAGAATAACTTTCTATTAAAAAATAAGTTCAGTCAATAATATTTCTAATTAACAATTGCATTTAATCAATCAATAATTTTACGAGTTTATTGACGATTAACAAATTTATATACTTTTTAATTTCAATAGAGATTTTCAATTTAATATTCAAATATTTATTCATATTTTCAAACCATTTTTAACAGGTACTTAAAAATTGTCAACGATTTTTAAATATATGTATGCTTTTTACCAACTACTCTTTATTAAAGACATGTGTTTACTTGGTATTTAGTAATTATTGGTTTACATAATGTTATAACTTTTAATCACATAGGGTTAAAAGTTATATTTCATCTTTTAGGGTTAAAAGTTATCTTTCGTTATTTAGGGTTAAAATTCTTAACCTTTTAAATAACTTTATAACGAACCATGTAATAGTTTATCCATAAATTTATCGAAAAGTATTATAATATACATAGTTTGAATCATAAATTATTGAAATATTTAATAGGTATCACCTGATGAATTTTTTAATGGTTATTTAATCAGTTTTGGCTACATAAAGCTTTAATGTCCGAAATTATCGGTTACTTTCATTTGTAAACCCAGTGACTTATTTTCATAAAAACACTAAAAACACAACGAATTTAGTTGATGGTATCGCTAATAATTTATAGAGTCGAATGAACTTGTAAATTAGTATCCGACTAACAACGTGAATTATTATCAAAATATTGAATTTTCATTAGAAACAGTATATTTGCTATAAATTTATAGAATTTGGTTAAGTATTTACATGTAAATAATCCTATTAATTATTTTCATAAACTAATCCAATGTTTAAATCCTATCTTGAATGAGTTATTTTCAATATTCTTACATCAGTGGTGTCGGTAATAATTCGTTTGGGGGTTCAACTCCTATCGTGGGCGAATTATTTTTTATTTTAAAAATTAAATTTTTTAATAGAATATAAATCTATATATTTATTTGCTGTAAATTTAAAATTTATAGAAATTGGTAAAGTAAATCTTGTATAATTTAATTTTTTATATTTAGTTGAAATTTTAAACTTGTTGAATTATTTTCTTAAAATATTGTAAATCCAGTGATAAAATTTAAGTTTTGAGTGACTTTTAATTAAATAAACTATGAATATAGTGCTTTTAAACTTAAATTTTCATAAAAATTATTAAAGTTTTATGATTATTTTGATAAAATTGTTATGTAATATACTACTAACAAAATAGTCAGTAAGCTAAATAATTTAGAATTGAACATTTATTTTTAAGACGAGTTTGATCTTAATTTATTATGTTTAATGATTATTTTATAATTTTTTATGTAATAATATAATTAACAATTGAAAATTTCATGTAAATATAATTTTTTAATATATCACATGTAAGTAACATGAATCAATGAGGTAAACGAAACTCATACGTTTATATGAAGTAAAAAGTATAATAATAATACCAATAGTACTAGTGAGTGATTTTGTTAAGTCTACGACTTAGTCGTAGACGTAGTTGTAGGCGCGGATCGGTGCGGATGGGTACTGATCGGTACTGATCGGTGCGGATCGGTACTGATGGGTACTGATGGGTACGGATCGGTGCGGATCGGTGTGTGTGTGTGTGTGGATCGGTGTGGATCGTTGGTTGGTATGTGTGTGTGAAATGTTTAAGATTGTAGGTGTGTGGAAGGTTCTAGAAGGTAGGTGTGTGGAAGTTGGTAGGTGTGTGGAAGGTTCTAGAAGGTAGGTGTGTGGAAGTTGGTAGGTGTGTGGAAGTTGGTAGGTGTGTGGAAGGTTCTAGAAGGTAGGTGTGTTGGTCCACAACTACGTGACATAATAACAGTTAGGTAACTAGTCTCCGAGTAGTGACATAATAAGTGTGACCAGTGACATAATAAGTGTGCGCTGACCAGTGGTCAAGTGATGTAATCATGAGTGGACAAAGGTCAATCTCCAGGTAGCAACAGCGCGTGCAGAGGTCAAATGTTACGTAATAATTACGTAAGCTAGTGGGGGGGTTGTATCTGACGGGCTCACATCCTACTACTAACACAACCCATAATAAAAAATGCATGCTAATTTTTAACATGTAGCCATCCGAAGTTGAAAAAAACCCTATAATAAATTAATTTAGACATTTTTAAGATATTTTTAGAAAAAAAAATGGCGGAAAAATTTTTAAAATTTAATGTTGAGAAAACTTATCCAAATTTTTATAAAAATGATGAAATTTCTTCGTAAGATTTATTTGAAACTTGAAATTAATTTAATATTTACATAGACTTTCAGACATTTCTGCAGAAACAATTCCATTTCGCGATGAAGAAGAAATCACATTGTACGATTTATTTGAAAATTGAAATAAATTTAATATTTCCATAGGCTTTCAGAAGTTGCTAGGCCCTCAACAACACCTGAGACTAACAAAAAAGCATACACTGTAAATTTTATTTATAAGTTATAAAAAATTATTCTTATAGAATTTCGGAAATCGATAAAATAAGAATTATCAATGCCATGGAAAATAGTAAAGACTATTTCCATTTTGGAAAATTATTAGGAATATCCAGAAATTCTATCAAAACAATAATATACAAATACCGGAAATTTGGGAAATTGTCACAAGGCAAGATTGGTGACAGTAAATCCAAAATTTTGGAAGAATATGGCAATAAACTACTTGATTTTGTAGAGAAAAATGTTTATGCTTCATTAGAGGAAATGAAGAACTTCTTAATTTCCGAAAATTTAAGTGTTTCCACAAACACTGTTTCCAGTTTTTTTGGAAATCACCTCATAACCACCAAGCAAATAAGATCATCGGTCGCTGAAAGAAATTCAGGTCGCGTCTTGGATCTCAGAATGGAATACACGACGCGATATTTGGAAGAAGCATGGATGAATTCTCAATTAATATATATTGATGAATGTGGCTTTAATACTTGGACAAACCAGAAACTTGGAAGAAATAAAAAAGGTGAGCGATTATACGCCACACTTCCAACGAATCGAGGACGAACTATGTCCTTGACTCTCGCAATTGGAGTCAATGGACGAGTCCATCATAAATTAGTAGTAGGATCCTATAAAAAGGATACCTACCAGATCTTCATCAACAAAATAACTGTAAAATTGAATGGAACTGGATATCGTTTAATCCACGACAATGCGTCAATTCATGGTGGTGCAATATCTCTAAATAATGTTATTGAACATTTACCACCATATAGTCCTTTGCTGAACCCAATTAAAAGTGTGTTCAGTAAAATCAAATTCGATATTCGGAAATTTATATCAAGAGCAGGTGGATTCAGTTCCATGAATTTCCAATCCAGATTCGATTTTCTGAAGGACGCACTGGATAACGAGCTGCTGAAAGAAGACTACAGTGATTTAACTAATTACTGTGCATATTAGGAGATATTTTCCGAAATGTATAAAAAAAATACATATTTTTGGATATTAGTTATTGTTACTTACTTGATTTACTAAATATTATTTATAGTAATATATATGAAATAGTTGATCAAAGTTATATTTAAGAGCTTGAATTATGATCATATTTCCTTATGAAATCATAATTCAACTCTTAAAATTTAACTTTAAGTTATATAACTATATAAAAAATAACTTACTTAGCAGCCATTTAAAAAATGGCTGAAATGCATTCACAACATAAATTCCGCCAAGTTGATTTATGTATCAACTTGAATTATAGCGGAATTTATCTCAGTGGGGCTTGGTGTATTATTTTATTTCTCTCCCTTTTTTTATTTTCTATAGTGGCTATTTTACAAACAGCCTCAAGGTGAGTTGGTGTGTTTATGTTATAAAAGTTTACATGCATGTTTTATTATGGGTTATGTTAATGTGCATCATTTTATTTCTCTCTCACTTTTTGTGTCTCTATAGTTTAGGGTTTGTCTCATTGACGATTTTACAAGCAACCTCAAGGTGAGTTGGTGTGTTTATATGCTATGAATTTATTGATTTTCTTTTTATATTATAGGTGATTTATCTCAACTTCGCTTGGTGTACACATTAACACCACCCATAATAAAACATGCATGTGAACTTTCAACGTGTATCCATCCAAAATATAGACATTTTTGAGATAATTTGTAAAAAAAATGGCAGAAAAATTTTTAAAATTTAATTTTGAGGAATCTGATTTGAATTTTCGTGAAAATGATGATATTTCTTCGTAAGATATATTTGAAAATTAAAATTAATTTAATATTTCTATAGAATTTCAGACATTTCTGTAGAAACAATACTATTTCTTGTTTTATCTGTCTGGTTCTTGTTTTACCTGTCTTTCCTTGCTAATCTTTTTACCAAAAAACATCTCTGCCGGCTTTTTCCTGTCGTTTTCTGTTTGGTAGCATTTAATGTGTATTTGACTTCTGGGAGAATCAAATGCCTTACCACAATCAACTCTTATCTTATTTGGACAACCAAATCTCAAAATCCATTTCTCAAAAATAGTTCTTGTAGTGGTCCACATACGTTCGCGAATATAATTTCGAACATTTCTGTCGATTTTAGTTTCTTTACTGGTTCCTTCATTGTTATTGCTGCAGCTTTAGTTTTTTTAACAAACCTCGCAACTTCGAACAATTTCCTGAATCTGGCTCCCAAGGTATTTTCCAACATATGTATCTTTCATATTATCGACTATCTTTTCTACTCCGGCATGGCACAATAGTCTATGTATGTCCTGTATCGTATCTTCTATTTCGTTTTCTGGTATAGTCACTTTCTTGTTTCTTTCTTTTTTTATCTAAGTTTCTTTGAGGACTACAGCCTCTTCTTTCTTCTCTAATTGAGTCTAATAGTCTTGTTTTTAATTTTCCTTTTTTAGCATTTTCGTGAGCCGCCTGACACTGAACACATGTACCACACTTAGTCCTTGACATCATGTCAGCATTTTGGTGATTAAAACCCTTTCTGTTTTCGAAAACCATGTCCAGACTGCTTAGATAATTGATCCACGTTTGGAACTGTGATGTAATTAGTTTTTTTGTTGTCATCATAAATGTGATGGCTTTGTGATCTGTTCTAAGCGTAAATTTTCTTCCATACAGGTAGTGTTTAAAATGCATGCAAAAGTAATATACTGCTAATATACATAAAATCGGTGCTGTCGTGAGCGCTACCTTCAATCCCTTGAACACACTATTCGTTGCCTCTGTCCATTCCAATTTCTTGTTACTCGGAACACTACATAGTTGTTCTAACATTCTGGCCTTTGCATACTCAGTGATGAATCTGTAATAATTGTAAATACCTAAAAAGCTACGAAGTTTCATAACACAATTTGGTTTTCCCATATTTTTTATGGCTTCAATCTTAGAAGGATCTGCACGTACTCAATTTTTGCTGATTATGTGTCCTAAGAATTTAATTTCTCTTTGTATTAATTGGCATATTTTATTAGAATTAGAAGCTCCAATTAAAATTTGTGATGGCATTCATAGACAGTTTACAGATCTATTAAGATTGTTTGAATATGGGGAATCTCCTACTGATTCTAACTATCTTTTTCTTGTTGATTATGTTGATCGCAGTAAATTTTTTCTCGAAACCAGTTATTGGCTTATAAAACCAAATTTCCTTTTACTCAGAAGAAATCATGAATTCCCACGACCACTAAATTCTATCTTTCGGTTATTCGGACAGTCAATTTTTACATGACCCATTTTGTTGCATAACCAGCATTCAGGTTCTTTTCTTCGGTTGTTTTCATCTACTTGACTTTTCTGTTTGTTGGGTGCCCATCTCTGCGTACCTAGGTAAGCTGCACTCGCATAACTCTCCACAACATTTATTTGTTCTCCCCGTCTCTCCACTATCCACCAGGATTAGTCTTTCTTTTATCTTTTCTGTACTTTTTATTTTCCGTAGGATCACTTCTTTCTTTATTTCCTTACTATCCGCACACACTATTAACATTTTTACAGTTAATTTTTTTTGTGAATTCTTTATTCTCCAGCATCATGTCCACCAGGTCCTCCACTTTTTTAAAATACACTTCAATCTGTTCACCTTGTCGTTTGTATTTCAACAGCTTTTGCATATGTTTGATTACATCTCGTAATCAAACCTTGAAATCCCTCACCTTTTTTGAAATTTTTGCGTAACTTTCTAAAACATCTTCATCGATCATACACGCCGTTAAACGTTCTTGTTCTCTCTACTGTGTGATTCCCTTAGCATCAAAGTATATTTCGCATCTTCTGATGAATTTTTCCAAATCATAGCCTTGGCAGAATACTTTCGGTAACAATTTTTCAGTGATGGCGTCCGTGTTTACCGCTGCCACCATGTTAGGAGTTCAGCCTTTCGAATTTTGTAATCAGTAATTAAATCCATGAATTTTATTTCAACCAAAAATTATTTACGATCTCTTTATTATTCTTATTTAAGCAAATTAAAATAATTCATTTTCTATTTCTAAATTTAAAGCTTTAAAATCAATTTAAAATATTTTTATAAAATGAAACTTTAAAAATTTTATCAGATATCAGCTTTCCTTTTAGTTGTAATTCGGGTAACTAGGAAACACTATTTCCATCAAAACTTAAGTATAATTAGATTATTTAAACCAGTCTTAAAGTTATTGCTAAAAACTATCTCTAAGAAATAACAATAAATATAAATTAGCAATATAAAGTTCCTTTTTATTCCACAAAAAATATTATCACCTCGCATTATATTAATAATAACAATAAATAATAATAATAACTATTACGTTCGTTCACATAAAATTATAAATTCATATTTTATATTTAATTTGCATGAAATGCTGTTTTTAAAGTTTGTGCTAAAAAATTATACTATTAGATGCACCACAATTTGGGATCTCATTAAGCAATATTGGAAAAGAAGAATTACTTGTAATGCTGAGAAATAAATTCAATATCAACGGCCTTTATCTAAGTAATCTGAGTGATTATTTTAATTTATCACAAAGTGATATTTGGAGTAGGCTAAGAGGGCTTTATGCATGGCATTATAGGTAATCACGTAAAGCTTTTCCAAATCTTAATGATGTCAATTGACAGTAATTTATTTTGTGGTATATGCGGATCAGAAACTTATTCATCTGAATCAGGTTACAAAAGAATTTGTAAGAATTCAAATTGCCATTCGAAAAAGGATTCCATTAAAACTCTTTGGACCAATTATCCGCGCATTGATCCAGTTGTTACTATTCTTCCTGTAACGGAAAAAGATCCAGAAAATGGATTACCCGCTTGTTTATTGGCAAGGAAAGAAATATTTCCACCTAAATTGATGTCATGCATTACAGGATTTCTAGATCCAGGTTAGTTGATTAATAAAATAATAATAATAATAATAATAATAATAATAATAATAATAATAATAATAATAATTAATATAAATAATTATAATAATTAATAAAAATAATAAAAATTAATAATAATATAAAACGGTGATTTTTGGTAGCAACATAAATTACAATTTCAAACAAAATAATAAAATTAAAAAGGAAAAAGTTAAAATTATTAAATTTGTTTAAAAAATCTATAATTTTAAAGATATTTTAAGTGATATAATGAAAATTATAATTTAAAACCTTTTTATTACAATTCATTATAAATGCTGGGTACCTGATGAATAAAAATTAATGAAAATTGTGACCAATTTCAAAGTTATTCCCATCAGGTACGCTCATAAGAAAATATTACCAATGGATACTCGTTATAAATGGGGTTGGGAATGTATTCCAATGGGCGGTCACCAATAAAAGGTGAGCCATGTTGCCATGACTGATGATACCCTGGCAATCCACTGGGTTCAAGAGCTCATTTTGAATTCGGGTCCCTTATTTAATATTATTTGGAACAATGTAAGTTTGAAACGAAAAATAAATCACATAATTTATAATTTGCAGGGCTTGATGAATTTTAATTGTGTGCATACTTTGTCCAATTTATCTTAATTCAAATTATGGTAATTATATGTATTCAAAATGTCTTCATGCAATTATGATTTTTATGTCGAAACTTTTCCGGTCCATAGCCGATACATTGCAAGTCGTTAAACTCAACATAAGTCCACTAGACCGTTGAAAATGCAGTTTATCTGCGACGACTCCGTAAGCGTAAAGGTCTGCCTGTGGTAACAGAAGTCTGGAACGTAAAATCACATTCCCTAGCAGAAAAGGAATGTTCGAGTGTGGGTCTTGTAACCTTTTATTCTGCCTCCTATCTGATAACTCGATCTAAAATCAGTTTTACATATCGATAAAAAATTAATCACATTGGGTAGCTCGATGAGCACTTATTAAACTATAAAATAAACGTACATAAAACTTAGTACCAAATCAAAGGGTATGGGAGACAAGGAAGTGCGAAATTGTTGCAACTACAAAAAGAAAAATTAAAAACCCAAATAACGGAGGATGAATTAAAAGAAATAGAATCAGAATACATAATTTAACTGCGATTAAGATAACACAAGTGATATCAGTCAGATTTCAGTTCGACCTAATTACGCAATACAAGAATTCATAAGATCAACATAATAATAGGACTCATCGTATTAACTTAAAAGTAGGATTCATAATATTAAAAACGTAATAATAAGACCCGCCAAATAAGTAACGTAATTATTAAATGTAGGCTAATAAGATATTAGCCATTAAATCCATAGTATGAGACTTAGGAATACCGAATTATAATTTTTATCAATGTCATCTAACCAGAACCCTAAGTTAAATATAGAAAATGATTAAAGAAACTACTTGAACCAAATTTAACCACACATCACAATTATATTATTTAAGAACTCATTACAAACCATGAGATACTATTAGAGTTAAGCATGATCAAAGGCTAATTTTCTAAATTGAATTCTGTTAGGCTAGAAGCCACAATTAAAAGAAAAATAAAATTCTTTGAATTATTAAAATAGACGTTGAAAACGAACACAGGCACCTCAAGCAAAAATCTAAAATAAAATAAAATCATTAATTAAAATAAATTAAAACATAACAAAATTAATTAAAACAAATACTAATAAATTTCTTTAAAAGCCTACACCTGCACACAGAAACATAATTTAAAACATAAAACCGCCAAAACCTTGCAAAATATGGTTTGGAAAATACATAGGCGGAAGTAACAACACGAATATTTTGTTTGTTACTTCCGCAAACCAAAAAGAGATGATCAGAAAAAAGTAGCGAAGTTAAAAAATGTAAATTAAATAAAATTAATATTAAAATTGAGATAAAAATAAGGGGAAACGATAAAACTATTTTATTAAATTAAAAACAATTAAAAGCCCCTAAAAAGGCTTAAAATTCGGTGATTGGTCGCACCCAAGCGCAAAAAACAACAGCCATTTTCACAACTTTGACTTATGCAAACTTTAAAAACTTGATCTTGTTTTTTTATATAACCTTTATATGAAATATGTTTATAATGTCTATGCTTTTAAAGGTCAGATTTTATTCATGGATAGCCACGACACTTTTTAGTGTTCGTGACAGGTCCCCCTAACATATTTATATGCATTTTCTTGTCATGCTAGCTTGTGGAAAATGGTAAATAGAGATTCGATTCCTTCAGTGAAGTTTGAGGGATGTCGCATGTGTCGATTTATCATTTTCTGCCCTCGATGCCTGCTGGGACAGGCCAGCTTTGTACTGATCCCGAAAGTAGGACTTCGTTGTCTGTCACCGAGTCGTTCATAAAAAAATGGACGGAGCGGTAAAAAGTTAAATAATGGGACAATTGCCATGAGTATAGGAGTTTAACATTTAAATTAATGTTTAAGCAAGCATCGAATTTTTAAAACCTGTTGAAATTTTATATTTACTAAGAGGATCGAGTAAGGATAAGTAGTTACGAGAGTCGTTTACGAATATTTTCTGTCGCTTAAAAATGTATAGAAAACCGTAAATGGTGAACGAAGGAGACTTGAAACGGCATTTTTGATCGTCAACATATACATTTTCTCTTCGAAACTTTCTCATCCCTGTGGAAGACGAATCTTAATAAACACAATTTTGTTTTATGAAAATAATGCAGTTAATATATAATTGGGGAAGACACCAGATCAGAATGAAATACACTGAAAAAGTTCGTAAATGCACTGACACTTAATGAAATCCAATAAGATGTGGTTGTTCGGATAAACGTTAATCCCTCCAGAATAGGCTAACTAACAATAAGATGAACAAGTAGTGATACAAAGAATTCACCAAAAAATTGTTTTAGGCATAATCGATATCAATTATCCACCTAATCTACAATGCTGCTCTAAGAATATACAATACATTAAGTGATTTCCAGTACCTTTCCAAATAGTAATAATTATTCATTAAAAATCACCGGAGAGATGCTGAATTATAAAATTCCAAAAATCCCCAAGTCAAAGGAGAATGCTCAAAGCAAATCAACCTCACAAATAAAAGAAATGTTACACCTCCGTGTGCAACCAAATAGTCTTCCCGGCAACGTGTCATCCAATGAATATTTATGCAACTCCACGACCTTTTTAATTGATCGTATTTAATCCGCAATTGAATGAATTTGGTTTCGAATGGAATATGAGGATCGGAGGACGGCTTTGCTGTGGGTTTGAGTAAGATTTTCGGAATTTTCGGATATTTCATGATTGATTCTAAGTGATGGAAATTTCCACGCAAAGTTATATACATATATTTTTAACTTATGTACTTGAAAAACAATTAAATTGAATACGTTAGATATTTTTAGACAATTACAAACTATGATAATGGGTTTTAATTTCACTCTTTATCTAACTTAACCCTTTCACTCTTTAAGACACACTATCATTATCAGAGATATACACTCCCATGCAAGCGAAATTCATGTTGCTATGTGCGTGAGTCTTCGCTAAAATACAGGTGGCATGTATACTCATGAAGGTTGTCTGTAAATTGAGTAATAATGGAATTCAAGTGGAGCTACCGGTAAGTTCTTCCATTTTATCGATTGGCATTATTTATAAATCTAGTTCTGTTGAACTCGGGTTTCTAACTGCAAATCGCTGACTTACGATCGGGTGGGCATAAGTATGATTAATATTAGGTCAGTAGTTCATCGAATTCCTCCTATATGTACGAGGGATAAGTTTCGGGGTGACTGTATCATATTGAACATGATACTAGAAAATGTCTTTAAATTCAAATAACCAACTGCCTATTACAATAACAAGGAATCATTAAAAATATAATAACCAAAAACTATTAAGCCACAGTCAACACAATAAAATGGATAGTTTCTTGATAACAAAATCAATTAACTACTAATCACATTAGGATAATTTTGAGACAATGACTTTGACTTCAGAGGCTTCGGACGATAATGAATCAAATTAAGATTCGAAATCAGGCACAATTAGACTTAATAGGTAACATAAGTGGTCCCACTTCGATAGGAATTAGTAACAATTAGCCGGGTGATTAGATTCTTCTCAGAGACACAACAGGATTGATAATGAATGGACTACAAATTTTTGGAGATCCGGAATCATATAAATTAATGGGACCCAGTAGTTCACAGTCAGAATTATGCTTCATTTTAAACGATAAAAGTGCCTAAAATGGGATGATTATGAACCGATTGAACTTTTAAAGAAACTACCCGTATGGTGTAACCACGAGGGGCACTGGGAATGTTTATTCGATCAGATTTTCTTAAGTCGCTATCAAATCAATGGCTATTAAAAGGCATTCCACACAATATAAATATTCCCAACCAACGATCAGATAATCGAGAACACCGTAGAAGTGGCATGCGAGATTTCGAATCGGCTCACATTAAATCGAATCAACAATTACACCATTCTGGATTAAATTAATCGTAGTCCTAGTGTGCCCGAGAATCACTAATTGGCAGCGAGCGGAGTTAATATCCATCGAAAATTTCTCACCGATTGCCAAGGATTGATTAATATGATGAGAACCACATTTCAATCCAAATCGTCTAACTGGACTACACTCTTTGAATAATGCCGTCGCAATCAGATAAGCATCAGATGATATAGGTCAACTGCAATCGTGGAAATGAGTCACCATATATGCAAGAAAATCAATGTAAACAATTTTATCAGATTATTCGGATTATTACTAAAATATGGGAGATATTGAAGGACAGATGCAAATTTACTCAGTGAGATCTCCAAATATTTTTAGTTGCTGCTGATATCAACAACAAATCAGTATAAAAGTGAAAGCCCACTATCAATTTCAGAAATTGTTAATACACAAAAATGTATAGCGCCAGAAAGCCACGAAATTCAACCGTCATGTCGCCGCTAGTAGGTCATGGATCAAGACGACCAAGAAACAGGAACGCGAACCGATACTTCTACAGGCCGGGACCTGAACAGTACCAATTCATCCCAGAGAGGTAAAATTAGTAATCATCCATATAAAAAAATTGATTTATATAACATTGCAAAACCCAACGGAAAGATCGTCATCGATAGACCTTTTCCATCCGGACGGAATTATATTTTGTGACACCACTGCTATGATCTCTATCCTATCTTGTGAAATGTTTGGCAACCGGCATTTTGGATTATACTAAATGATTTGAACTTCCGGAAATTTAGTCGGGCAATATTCATAAAAATGATACAAGCACAGTTTGGAGTAAAATCTGATTTAGAGAGGTACCAGTAAGAACGAAATACAGTCTATAAAAGCGACCTGCGCCGAGCCGACACGGGTTAAACTGATATACCAGAGGTTGATCGAAGCTCAGCGGAACTGGAAGGAAGAAAGACACCTGGTTCAGGCACACCGTGTTCAAATTTGTGGTCTTGAAACCGCTTTTTCGGCTAGCCGGGAAGGTAACGTGGTTACCTATCCGCTAGTATTTGCCCTGCGCATTTAGCGTACAGGGAACCCGGGGAATTCCGGAAAGGAACAAAAAGGAATTTGCCACATTCCCGGCCGGGGGAAGACGTGTGCAAATCCTTGTTATTGTACGCTAGCTGTGCTGGGGCAAACAGCAGAGAGTACTGTTAAGGCGTTCCCCGCCTATATAGAATCGGATTACAACGATAACCAAAAACTTTGAGAAATTTGACCACAACGAACTATATTTGACAAAGATCGGCTTAAACCAAGAATATCTATTTAATTAGATTTTACATCAGACTTTTATAATATCATTAATCGTACCTTATCAATATTTTTACTCTAAATGACCAAAATCGACTTTAGATTCGGATTTCCACGTTTACCCCATCAATCATACTATCTTATTTCGTTAACGACACAATTTTACAAAATTAATTCCATGACCCCACAGATCGTAAAACGACTATCATTATAACTATCATCGTTATTATTGTTCATTTAAAATTATTATTATTATAAAAATTACTATTATTATTATTAATATTATTATTATTATTATTATTATTATTATTATTATTATTATTATTATTATTATTATTATTATTATTATTATTATTGTTATCGTCGTCAGGAATATTATTAATATTATTATTAATATAGTAACACTTATTAATCCGTCACTATTATGATAAACTTACTATTACTATTACTTTTATTATTATTATTATTATTATTATTATTATTAGCGTAATATTATTATTAATCCATTATTATTATTACTGTTATTAGTAACAATATCATCATTATTATTATTAGACTTATATTATTATTATTATTATTATTATTATTATTATTATTATTATTAATATTATTATTATCGTTAATATTATTATTATCGTTAATATTATTATTATAATCATGTTTAGTCCGACTTCATCCTTATTAATATCATTATTATCGATATTGTTACTAGTAATGTTATTATTACAAATATTGTTAGTATTACCATCTTCAACCGTTATTACTACGACCAAACTAGAATTACTATCACTATTATGGTTACTATCATGGATACTATTACCAATATAATCTTAATGTTATTACTTCCCTGTTATATTTACCATTATTATTATTATTATTATTATTATTCTATTACCCTTATTATAAATCGTATTACCATAATGTTATTATTATCGTTGCTGCTATCCTTATCATTATCATTATTTACCATCAAAAATTGAGAAGAAATGCTAAAAGTTAATAGAATCAAAATTCATAAAATTATTTATTTTCAAAACTAAAATCTAAAATTAGCAAAGAGAAAAGGTGATAATTTATTCTTGTAAAAGCAAATAAAGTTACGTTACATAAATCAAATTCATCAATTCCAAAATTCACACATTTGGTAAAATCCTATTGAACCAGAGCAGTTCCGCGATATGGAGAAACCAAGGAAATCTACAATTTGGATATAGATCAACTTAAACTAAAGTAACAAACTTACTATGCCGAAAGTGTCAGTGGGTACTGTTCCTGATTTTGGAGGCCTGCTTCGCTGGGATGTTCTGAAAAACATAAAATAACAATTAAAAGGTAGCTAAAAAATCAATACTTACTTATAATATAGAAATTGAGAATTGTTGATTAAGTTGCCATGGCAATAAGTGGCAAGCACGATGGAATGTATGTAGGTAAAAGGGTATATAATGAAATTTCTCTTAAACCCTTGAGTTTTAAGGTTCTGAGTGAGGGCATTAAATATAAATATAAAGTTATAAAACACAAAAATAAATTAAAATAATAACAAAGTGCAACAAGATCAGCACGAAATAAACATAAAAATAACACGAAAACCTAACAATTTGACCGAAATTTGACAATTTACCAAAAAATGCTAAAATCCATGAAAATGGAATAAAAATCAAATAATTCGAATTGGAAACAATCCAAATTAAAAACTCAAAAGAAAAATTGTCAAATTAAATTACAAAATAATAAAATTAAGAATAGAATATACTAGAAAATCACAAGGTCTAATTTTGTTTTACTAAATCAAAATTAACACTCAAGGTTAGGGTCATACAATAGGTATATATACTGATTCATTTTCACATAATTTTTAATCGAATTTTGAATCGTTTTTAATCGTTTTAACCAGTTTGGAAAAACTTGAATAGTTTTAATCTGTGGCAGCCAGAAATTTCAATGTGAGTGAGAGATAGTTCGAAAACTCTCTCCACGTCGCGTCCTTGCAACCTCGAATGAGCTCTGCTTGGGAGTCGGCGTGGGGAGAGAGTTATGATGTACTATGAACGAAAATTATGTTATGCTATGAACGAAAATTATGATGTATTATGCAGCAATAAAAGTATTTAAATGAAATGAAGTTTTGCGTCGAAAATTTTCCGGCCCACAGCCGACACATCATGCAATTTATCAACTTATCACATCCTATCGAACTGTGTAAGTGCGTGTATAATCGCCAATAGTTCGTGCCCATGAAGACTACGGCGTGAGAACGCAGTAGCTGGAACGTAAAATTATCATTCCGTATAGGGGAAAAGGGCGAGGGGAAATGATCTTTTGGCTGTTTCGCCGTCGCCTAATTACCATAAATTCGACCTAAATTATATTCATATACGGCTAAAATTTAAAACACCGAGTAGTCCAGTGGGCACTCATTAATTTGTAATATAAACACAACGCGCCTAAGATCAATTAAAAGGGAAGGTGACGGGGAATTAGAAAATAAAATCGTTGCTATAGCCTTCTAATATTATGTCTTAAATAAAATTAATTCAAATCAATTTGTGGAAGAAATGTAATTAGTGTAAACTCAAACTTAGGAGAGGAGTGACACGATAACCACAAACACCATCAACACCTAATGGGATAAATAAAAATAATATTACAAGGTACCTACAATGAGTAGACGAAAGCTAGTAAAACATAAGAATCGCCAACAGTTATAACGACATGTGACATAAAACTCCTCGACCAAAACAAATAACCTACTCCATCAATTTATTCCAACAAATTGTTCCATTTCCGAAAAATAATCATGAACAACAGGTTCCAAAAATTTATTCAATAAATATTTAATCAGCAGAAGTAAAATAAATTAGCACCAATAATTGAGATACGGCCATAGAGAGTCTTCCACCAAACCTTTGTACATCATAAGATCGACACACTGAAAGATTAAAATTTAATAGTTCCTCTGGAATTAAATTAACGACGAACACCTACCTTTGAAATGACCCAACGGGAACAACCAAATCGAAAATGACGAGCAAGCCAGCGATAGTTAGATGAAATTGGAATGATAAGGCGAATGCAATCGATAGAATAAATGTCTACTATATACATATCTACCTCGACATTTATACACAAGTAGATCGATATTGATAATCACCCCGTGTAACCCAAAAAATTAAAATGAATTCGCAGGTGATCATCGACAGTCGCATGCAGAATCGTAATGCCAAACACGCACACCTTCTCGAAAAAATTATTCTCTAATTAGCAATAGTCGGCGTGATCGTTTAACAACCCTACTGATCGATCATGGCAATAACACACTAGCCAGTATAAAAGCCACTGACAAATCGACCGTTATTTTTCGAAAAATCAAAAATGCATTATCGACCAAATCGAGTAGACGAGGACGCTTCTGCTAAGATTCCGGAGGAAGACATAATTTTGGAGCCAAGATCCCACTCTGCAAGTAATAAATTTTACCTTTTTAATTCGTCTTATTAATCCATACAAGCCTTAGACGGAAAACACCCGATTCCAACGCCAAACTCTCGAGCTAGAACATAGATAGTAGTAATTATAAAAATTAAATTTTACATCGTTAGAAAATGTGTTCTCTTATTTTGTCTTTCATGAAGAGGTAAAAGTTGTGAGGAGCCTGAATAACTGATTTTGAATAAATTTCCGATTACCCTAGGTGACAATCATAAAAATTGCACAGGAATTTCCGACCTTACTTTGACTTGTTCGCGATGGAGAGATGATCCGAGTGTTGGAACCGTTTAAAGTATTGACAAATGGTGATAATCAGTTCGACGTCGAGACCTAAACCTGCGAAATGACGAAACCTCCATTTTTCCATTAATGTATTCCCATGCCGGGAAGTCCAACTTCAGGTTATCGTTAAATTAACATCCTAAGAATATTAAAGTAAATTGAATCATTTCGTTAATACTACCTATTAGACAGTAAAATTTTCTGGTAATAAATCATATATCCTTGGTATGTTGCTATTAAATATTTTAGATCTCGTTCTTTTGGATAATTCACCATAGTAGTCAAATAAAATAATTTAAAATAAGATTATTACTCAAAATATTGTTCAAGTAAGAATTTCATCCTAATATCACGAATGATTAGTATCATGAATAATTAGATATCCTTACGCCATCACGCCACATAAGTCCGATTGTGTACTGAGTTTTTGAAGAAGGTCAAGTAAATAACCTAGAAAAATAACCAATAAAGCGCATAACATCATTTACCTACACGCGTCTGAGTAGTTATCTGAAAAATAGATGACCAAGCACATCGGATAAATATATTGAAATTATTTTCGTTTAGGCGATTCGTGGATCAATGAATCCCGGGTCACCGTACGTTTCCCCGCACATGCGGCAAATCGTTGCCGTCAAGCCATGTGGGATGCGGGATTCACCGTATCCCAGGTCAGAGAATCCAGATTTGGCACCCTACAACAAACGGAGGAGGTCGAGCTCCCGTTCGTTGCCATAAAGCGGGAACCAGATCGCAATCCGGCCAGAGAAATCCGCAGTCAAGCTGAGTTCCTCCTCGCTCGTCTTGAGGAACATCAGCGGCAGACTAATATTCAAGTGGATCGTGCCAGGCGTTATCTCGCTAACGTAAATGACGACATCGCAGCGTATAGGATCGCCGGTACGGACGGATACTCTCCTCCGTACAACACATCATTAAACCTCTACGACGAAAGGTTAAATACCAAATCTACGGCCATCAATGTAGTTGTTCCGCGGAGGATTCTTCCCCGTAATATGAGAAGGGATGAAGAGCCAGCCAAAGGACACCGCGAGCATTCTTACGCTCGGATGGCCCCGAAACAGAATACCTATGAGCCTCGCCGGAAAACTCATTATGATAATTGTCGACAATAAAACATTTCGGATGAATATGAGTGCCTTAGTTAAATGAACTTTTAAATAAAACATCTTATTTGACTTTGGGTACTTGTTTAATTTAAATTGTTAACGATAACGCCTGTAAGACTCTATAATTAAAGATTATAATTAAATAAACTGAGGTGAAATAACACGATCTAATAACACTCTTTTGTAGATATGGAGCCAATTAAAATCCTGCAACAAGAGTTGGAACACGCGCAAAAAATCAACAAAAGTTTTTATGAGCAAATCTTGCAGCTGACAAAGTAGATGCAACAAATTAAAGCCACTTGGGTAGAGCCGAAGAAGGTAAAAACGCTCTACCAGAGGATAAAAGCGGTACAAAAGGGCTGGTCGGAGGAGAAACAACTTAACCAGAACCTGAGGACACAAATAAGGGGTCTGGAAGTGGCAGTATCAGCCTGTCAAGAAGATGCAACCGTGATGTACCCCCTCGCCTTCGCCCCTGCTCAACTAGCATATAGAGATACGATAACGGCCCCGAAGACTACCCCAAAGCCCAACATCCATCGACCGGGAAGAAAGGAACATGCCAAGCGTCGAGCTACTCGACCCTAGGCTAATGTATAATTTTCATCCTCGAATACATGCTTTTTTTCGTTTAATTGTTTTTCTATTATTTCGGTGGTCGCTTGAAATAGCATAACGTTAGTGCACACGAGAATAAATAACGAAAGTCCAGTAATTAATAGATTGGGTAAGATCAAACAGATAAAGATGGGACCAGAGTGAATAAAGCACACACAGGCCTTCTAACGGTAGTGTGTTGGACCCAGCTTGAGGTCGGGCCAGAGTAGTTCCTCTATGGCGCTCACCTTTGGCGACCTCAAAAACCCATGGTTACATTACCAATGTTGCTAACGGGTAACCACTGGTCGCAGTGAACGTTTTACATCTGGGGTCGAGGTTGTCAAAACCATAAACCCCACAATAGACATACCCCTCAATTATATCTGGAATACCTAATCGCACTAGTACACTCCCTCGATAATTATTTTCACCCCTCTTTTTAGTTTGATATCCAGAGAACTTTACCAGCATCAAAAATGTCAAGCATATCGAATCTCCCATGGATACCCCCACTTTCCACTAGGGTGCATCACAGCTGCATGTCAAAAATTTTTTTGTCTACTTTTGATCTGTCTGTGTTTCTGATGTGTTCCAGTATGATTATAGATAACTTTGGTGAAATATTTTTAACGTCCGATTTGATTTCGAGGTCCCCCGTAGACAAAATATGATGTCAGTACCCGTTACTAATCGGGATGCAGCCTTAAAAGGCTTAATGTTGGAGACTTATTCAAAATTAAGTGTTTACGTGTTGATGTGTGAAGGGCAAGTTCTTTTCTGGTCAAAATAATTAGTTGGGACAAAAAACTTATTTTTTTATCTAGCATAACACAATTATACATACGAAAAAGTCACCAAAGGGACGCAAATCATAATATTTAAACAGCTGAACTGAACTGATGTACATGTTTATGGAGTAAATCGTTCGTTTTACAGTATTCAATCATCATTATTAGATCAATGCAATTACATGTGTACTGCTTAGTCTTGAACAGTCACAAATACGATTGTCAATATAATTGCAGTTTTTCATTTTTGAATTTTATCTGTCGACGAAGATCTGGATGCTCTTGACGGTTTTTCTCAACGACCTGAAGTACATTCTGGAAATGTTCATCCGAACGAGCATTGTCAACAAAATCTGATGATAGCTTGACGCCTCTTTCTGCACAATCGTTGACGACATTAACTGCTGTCACATTTTTAGCACTGTTCATGTATGCTTCCAGAAAGCTTGAATCCAACTGCAAGCGTTATATTGTAAACTATGAATCTTCTCCGACCAAATCACACAGGCGCGTAGACGCATTGATGGTTGTGGGGAATTTTGATTTCCCCCAACCGTTACCAAACTGATTCAATGGCTGATTCAAAACTGATTCAATTGATGGTTTTATCTTAAGCAAGGCACCAGCCAGCGCTTCTCGTTCAGATCGTGGCGTACAATCGCTGAACAGCGCTAGTGGGACCATCTCAGCCGTTAAATACCACAGATGTCGCTGGAATGCCCGAACGGCTGATTGTGAGATTAACTTGTCTATGGCTTCATATTCCAGAAGGTGTTTGTACAGCTGGAGGTCATTCCATGGAGCATTTGCAGTTTTCTTACAGGTCAACCACCATACAATATACACGTGAGTGACAAATGTGACAAATACACGTATCTTGCTCACTTGGTGACGTGTCGTAATTGTGCCTGGTGGCATTTCGCCAATCTGATTCTCACAAAGTGCTATCTTGATACTATAGATCAACTTGGCCATCCAGCGTGCCTTATGCAGTGCTCCTGGTCTTTGGAGTGTCACCACACCAGCCTTGACAGACAGATAAAGAAGTGCAAGCTCAGTGAACTCGTGATAATCATCTCGCAAAAATTCGATCTTTTCAGTTGCAACAGCAACCACCTCATCCTTCATTTCTGCTAACAGTTGTTGTGCTTCAGTGTTATGATTAGCTGGGCAAAATGGTCGGATTTGACTGGAATCATGTGGCACCAAGTCCCAGTTAGTTCGCAACCTGGTGAACAATGTCACTTCTGGTGACCTTGATGCTTCAATCTTCAAATCTTCAAAAACATGAGAGAAGACCACTTCACCAATGTGATGGCGACAGCCTGACCACAGGACTGCACGTTGCAATTTGTCCTGTATGGCAATGCAAGCAGCAGTCAAATGGCCCTTATTCGAGCTTGTTGTGTCCAATTTCATATTAACGATTCAGTCCGCACAATGCCACTCGGTCATCAGCTTCATTGTTAACTCAGCAATGATTTCTCCTCATGACTTATCTGAGGCTTTGTAATAACTGGGTACTCCCAACAGCTTCAGCTGTGAAGCATCGCCAACAACTACAGTCATGCGGTCTTCCATCACATGCTGATTTTGTAGAGTCGGCGTCTGCTTTCCATCCCAATGCAGCGTGCAGAGTTTGGGCGGTTCCCAGTTGGTGTGAATGTCCGTGGCTATTTCACCTACAACCCTACGACGAGAGCGATCAGCCGTTGTATATGAGGTTGCAACTCTAGTTACATCACCACCGGACTCTGTAATCAGTCCATGTGTGAAAGCAGCTTGCTGTGTTGGTGTCATTTTAAGCCTTGTTGCCAGTGATACCAGATTTGGTCGGCTTAGCACATCAGGTGGTATGAAGGCCATTGTACCAGTCGGCTTTCTTCGCTGTGGCTGTGTTCTCTCTTGTGAGGTAGCTTTAGCTTCTAAATCATCTTCAGAAGTCAGGGCCTGCTCTGTCACATCCTCTTCTTCAGTACTGCCACTGCTGTCATCATTCAAGGCTTGAGAAGACACATTTGATGTTGATGCTTCGATATCTTTGCGCGAACACGCTTTAGTCGCTCTGATGTTGCGGCATCTCGTAAATGGCGTCTGGATATTTTCAGGGCAAGCAATTTGTCAAAGGCACCAAAGCTGGCAGTTCTGTCACCTTTCATTGACTCGAGGAATGCCAGATCCTCGGCATTTCGCACCAAACTCGCTACGTTCTGACACCATTGGGATATTGGCTTTCTCATAGAACTTGGTAACTTGTTTCAACACCGTCTTTGCCGTTGTAAATCGAGATTGAGCACTTGTAGATCCTGGGCGTTGACTGTGATGCTACATTGCAGTGGTACATCATACAACGTAGAACTTGCATGCATGTTGGTAGGCGAATACCCGTAATTGTTGCATCATCACTACATATTGCAGGACCTATATCATATACTTCGGTAGCCCGACGAGTCGGCGGTTTATTCTTGCAGTCTGAAGGCACCGACACAGAGAGAGGATGCGTCGTCGGCAATTCTGATGATCTGCTGTGATCAGCAATAGACTTGCCTTCTGATGATGTTGTACATGGTTCTGTTAGCTCATATGACATTTGTTCCGCCATGTTCTTCTGCAGCTAATATGCAAAACTGATTATATAAATTGTTAAGGTTAATAATAATATAAGGTAAATACAATAACAGAAAATCTCATAGGCCTGGGGGACCTCTAAATATTATGCAACATTGTTTCTTTTGCATACTATTGCTTATTTTCGTCAGTGGAACAAAGCTAAATAGCAGACAGCTCAATAAACGAATTTTTTTTGGTGATGCACCCTACTTTCCACATCAGCAATAGCCACTAGGCAAAGACTCGAACAACTGGAGAGGGATCACGTCATTCTCCAGGCAAAGTATCAGAAATTAAAGGGCACCTGGAGTTCGCCCGAAGCAACCCGCAAATTAATTCAAAAAATCTCTCGCCTTTCACGGGCCAGAGATGATCTCATCATCGAGTCGCGAAGTCAGCGAATCACCATCGCTGAGTAAAGTACTACACTTCGGCGGGTATTTACGGAAAACGAACTCAGGGCTCGTTTACCAGGTTGCAGCTGGGTACAAAATCTCGATATCATCCCAGCCCAACATCTCCCTCACAATCCAGTACCTCAACTATCGAATGGACCACCCCCGAGTGAGGCAACGGAATCGAGGTCCGGAACACAGCGGCGACGGTCGAACCGAAATCGCCGTAGTCGGGAAAAGCGCCGGGTGGAAGCCAATCTTTTAAGGGCGAATGAGAGGACTGTAGAGCCGGTTGGAGTGAACGACCCGCCCCCTGCCTATTAGGTATTCGAATTCCCCGATATAGACCCGGACGTGGTCTATGCGCCGACAGTAACGATAAAATATAAACATAACACGAAAACCCAACAAATTCGACCGAAATTTAATAATTTAACAAAAATGAAAATTTCATGAAAATGAAATTAAAATCAAAGAATTTGAATTAGAAATAATTCAATAAAAATTTCAAATAAAAAATTATCAAATGAAATCAAAAAATAATAAAAATTAAGATTAGAATACACTAGAAAATATCAAGGTCGAATTTTGTTTTACTAAATCAAAAAGAACACGTAAGGTTAAGGACAAAAAATAGGTATATATGCCGATTCATTTTTACACAATTTTAATCGTTTTAATCGTGTTAAATCGTTTTTTGAAATCATTTAGCAGTTTTTAAAAATCTAATTTTAGGTGAGTGAGAGTTTTATTTGGAAACTCTCTCCACGTCACATCCTCGCAACCTCGGTAGAGCTCTGCTTGGATGTCGGCGTGGGGAGAGTAGTATGTTGTATGATAAATTGTTCGTTGGATTAAGTACTTGTTATATTGTTTTATTATTAATAAATTATTGATAATATCCAACTTATTTTTCTATAATTATTTTTGTCGAAATTTTTTCCGGCCCACAGCCAAGACATGTTACAAGTAATTAAAATCAACATACTATTCAGATTTGTGTAAGTGCGTGGAATATCGCCGATGATCTGTGCCCGTGAAGACCCAGCGTGTGGAACGCAGGGATCGGAACGTCAATATTATTTCGTATAGAAGAAGGGAGAAATAAGGAAGTGGTTTTTAGCTACTTCCTCG
Organism: Schmidtea mediterranea; assembly: GCA_022537955.1. Classification (NCBI taxonomy): domain Eukaryota; kingdom Metazoa; phylum Platyhelminthes; order Tricladida; family Dugesiidae; genus Schmidtea; species Schmidtea mediterranea. The sequence goes on from CM039679.1 coordinate 86,311,216, forward strand.
TTTCTCGATTTTCTTTAAAATCGACCTAAATTACTCTACACACGGCTCAAAATCACCACACCGAGTAGTCCAGTGGGCACTCATTAATTATAACGTAAACACAATGCGTCTAAGACCAAGTAAAAGGGATGGTGACGAGGGAAATCAAAAGTAAAATCGTTGTTATTACGTCTTAAATAAAAGTTAAAATTAGAATTCATGGAAAAACAGTGATTAGAAAATCCCTAGAGAATTAAATGTAAAACTTAACGTCGCATATTGTAGAAATACTTTTGTAACAATTTTCTGAATTATAAATCCGCATACCAATAATTCTACATTAGATAAGGTTCCCAGTAAAATAACCCATTAATGAAGTATAACACCCTAAGGTAACTTACCTATAGCTGTAATTTAGAGATTTCCAAATAAATAAACTATTCCAAACATAATAAATCCAAAGCAATTCACATCACGAATATCATAAGTAACAAGAAAGGTATAATTGAACTAATAACAACGGCGTCAAAATAACTCCAACATAACAAGTAAATAGATAATTAGTGAATCCCAACAAGCCCAGATTGCCTCATGAAAATACAACCGAGTAGATTTGAGAAGGATACAATAATCATCGTAAGGTAAAAGCATTTGCCACTTGGAATAAACATTCCCGATGTCTAATCAATGACAATTATGGGTTATAAACTTTTAATATTACCTGATCACGGGAGCCAATGCTACGGTTTCCAACTTAGTTGACAATTATCAAAAGAAAAATAATGCACCTAAATGTCATGCGAATCGGGGAATATCGGCAAAATTCAACGATAATTAACCAGTAATGTCAGTCGACATCAACATCCATCCTAAGGGAAAAGAATTTAAGTTCAACTTAACCTGATTACCCACTCGTGTAAAATCTTACCCAATTTTGTCTCGCCTAAATGTCGTTAACCAGTAAATCGAAATTTGCAGCCATATAACTCCAATGATCGGCATCCACGAGTAGCTAATTCACTGAAAATTCAACCGGTGATGTAGCTAAGCAACAAAGATTATTTTTTCCATAAAATTGATTAAAACAAATTTGTCCGTCGCCCACCCAGAATGTTTGAACGTTGTCGATTGAAATTACCAAATTTTTTCCTGGAAATCCATAAATCCACCCAAAAATCAATATAACAGACTATAAATAAATAGAAAAAGTAAATTGACCCACGATTAGTATTTCGGGATATTGCTTCCACAAAATTCTCTTCCTATAAATGTTCTTATTCCTTACCAATCAGTGTGCGGCGTGTGTGCACACACCCGTTGAAACTCCATGCGTAAAGATATAAATGAGCGCAGCTGTTAAACGTGACTTTTGTTTTTCCTCTAACATTACTGAACATGCAGCCAGATATCGGATATATAGCCAACCAGAGAACATGCAAGGAAGCAACCTCGAACCCCGACCCTCAAATTAGGAGTAAGTTCCGAATTTCATTTCAAATAATCACGTAATAACGACCGCATAAATAGAATAGGCATTTTTTTCACCTTTTTCAATAAAATAACCTTGTTTAGAGACATTTTAAATTCCAGGTTTTATCTCTTATTAATAGTTTCGAATAATTACAATTTTTCTGTTAATTAAACTATATTTAACTCTTAGAAATAAATAAACATTATAAATCCAAAAAGTTTTTTACGAACATTCCTATGGATTTCACGAAACTAATTTAAAACCAAATTTTTTGTATCATTACTTATTGGTATACGTATAGTTTAGATGTCTATGTGATCAATACGGCCATTTCGACTTTTATAAATAATAAATCATGCTAACAAAATGCTTTCTGATCATAATTCACTAGCAAAATTCCCTATCAGCAATAATGAACGAGTGAAATTTTCTGATCAACAAAATTTAATAATATTAAAAACGAACGGCTCATAATTAAAGTTGGAAAGTATGAAATAGTAGAATAAATTATAAAATTGATAATTATGGTAAAAAATTTCTTCCTACGGTTTTTCCGATAGAACTCTTTCCATTCCTTAAAAGTTCGTTTTTATTCATCATTCTTAATCTTGTTGATGTTAAAAGAGGAGTTGATATGGAAGAATGAAGATTTGGAGATTTATCCTGGAGACTTACTAACCCACAGGCTTATCGCCTATACATGCCCAGGACGACCGTATTCATTTTACTAAATCATTTTCTATTATCTTAATTTTATCCAGTCCAAAGAATCAATGGCAGCTAGGCAGGAGAAATTTTTATGGATATTTCGAAAGTAAGTTTGGGAATAGAAATAATCACGCTAGTTTGCTTATCGACAAAGTACGAAAATTGATATAATAAATCTTACCTAAGGATCCTCCTATATTTCCTATAAACAATTTGATCAGGAGTTTCGCAGAGGGAAGCCGTGCAGATCTACTAAATTGACTTCCATATTAAATTTTTATTTTTCTTTTCCTGATTGATATCAAGCAATAATAATTAAGGTAATGATAGGTTTAAACAAGGAGCGTTAATACGATTGTTAATTTTATCAGTCTAACTATTAGTATGAATCAAATTGATTTCTTTTAATTTTAATTTTTTCGTTTACATTTTACAAAGATCGAATTTGCCTTTTCAATGCCCCTTAGATAATGCCATATCATAAGGATATTCACGCTTTAAAGATCAGCTTAGTATGTGCCATTTGGTCCTACTTTTATGTATTGCAGAAAATCTAATTGTCAAGTAATAGGTTAAGTAGAATCGTACCGATACCTATTTTAATTATGAGTTGAGAACGTTTATGATTGTGTTAACATTTAGAAAACTCAGGACCGTTGATGTGTGTCCCCACCTCGGTTGCCGATCGGTGGAGGTGGGCATGGGAACAATTCCGACAGGAGAGATGTCCCGAGTTTTCCCGACCGGAGCCCCCAACAACTCAACGGGCAATTGGTGAAGAGTGACCACAACCCAGGGCTGGCTGACCAACAATGGGAGGAGTGGAGCCCGGCCTGGGAGATCCGCGAACATGCCCGCCATCTCCTCGGTCGTCTCGAGAACCACCAGCGGCAAGTGGACATACAAGTGATTAGGGCCCGCCAATACTTGGCGAATATTGAGGAGGACCTCTTAGCCGGTCGAATCGCCAACATCTACCGTCACCCACCTCAATACAAGGCTCCACTCAACCACCAGGAAGACCCCAACAGGCCTAAAGTCACTCGGGTTCGTAACACAAAGCGACCCGTGATGATAATATCCAACTGTTCTCCGGAAGAATGGGTGGAGAGGGAGTTCACTGACTCCTGAACCGTCGTTCTATGGTGGAGACCTTCTAGACTGATCGATCATACCCGATGTAGTTAAAAATTTCTTTTTAATAAGTGGTTTGTTCTCTTGTATGGTGGAGACCTTCTAGACTGATCGATCATACCCGATGTAGTTAAAAATTTCTTTTTAATAAGTGGTTTGTTCTCTTGTATGACCATTTTTGATTGTTTGATTATTACAATAGAAAAATTTTCTTATGTTTGAAGGCATGCATATTAAACAATTCCGAGTCAACATCTATTAATTCGAATATTATTAATTATAGCAATGGACTCCTTACAACTGCTACGAACGGAACTGGCCCGTACCCAGCAGACTAACAAATCTCTACACGAACAAATCCTTCAGCTAACCCGAGAAATTCACCAAACAAAAGCCACCTGGGTGGACCCGACTAAGATTAAAACACTACGCCAACCGCTCACTGCTGCTCAAAAAGGGTGGGCCAATGAATGACAAATGAACCAAAACCTTCGAATACAGATAAGGGGGTTGTAGGTTGCCTTGTCCGTCAGGAAGGGGCGGCCGTAACCTACCCAATTGTTTTCGCACCATCTCAGTTGGCCTATTGGGAGTCAGTGACCAATCCAACACCAGCCGTAACCCCAACCACAACAACATCCAACTGCTATAGGCCGGGGCGAAAAGAACGGGCCAGACGTAGAGCCGCTCGGTTATCAAATAAAGCTCAATTAACTTAAGTGTGACCTAATTTGTTCATTTCATATGCTTGTTTGTAAATTATACTTTCCTGTTGTTTGTTCAAAGCGATGATTTAAAACTTGATAAACATTGAAAACCCCGCAGTCAACATACGAATACCCTTACTCCCACGAGTAGTAGTCTCCTTATCTTCCAGTACGACATTATCAGATTCTCTTCTAATGAGCCCTAATCCTAGTAGCTATCACACGCAAGGGACTTTCAAAGCGAGCATAAGTCTTCCATCGACAGCTCGTTGGACCCAGGGATTGTCCGGGCAATTACAGCATTAGTAATAACGCTCACTTTTTGCAGACAATCCACCTACTCGAACACATTTCCAACGTTGCCTAGCAACGGGTGCCGAGTGATAACTAGAAAATATTTATATGGCGTTACCAAGGTAAACACAAGAACGTTTAAAACAAACATCGAAACCCTATAACCCAGCACTAGCCATGCTCCACTGAGTTTACTGGACGAGAGATCTTGATCGGTGAACTACGACTCACTATGGCTGCTTTTTAATCATTAACGCGAGACTAGATAGTATCATTTCATTTTGTTATCTTGCATGTGCATCATTAAAAATAAATAATAAAAAAAATCTGAAAAGCATTTTCATAATAATTAATTCAATCAATTTGAACGATGTATAATGGATCTCGATCATAAAGATCTAACATATCGAAATGATCAAATGAATTCCATGGCCGAAAACGTCCATGATATTCACCTAGCTTATCATCAAAAATTAAATAGTTAAAAAGAAAATGCATTCAAATAATAAAGTTTTAATGATCTCAATTGGGTACAATATACAACTAAAAATTAATAAAATGACAATTCTGGAGCCATACACTTTGGCTGTATCATACAATAGAGCATATAAAATCATTATTATGGTGGGTTACAGGGTTTCGAAACTTACCTATCTTTATGGTTGTCCCAGTAACGCCATACAAAATGATTCTAGCTGCCACTCGGCACCCGTTGTGTTCGAGTGGGTGGATTGTCCGCAAAAATTGAGCACTATTACTAATACTGTAATTGCCCGGACAACCCGCGGGTCCAACGAGCTGTCGTTAGAAGACCTATGCTCGCTTTATTCCGTCCCTTGTGTGGAGATTCGAAATTCATGCTTACTAGTAAGAGAGGAACACTATTTTTCCCGATGACATAAGGAGAGTATTCACGACCTTCCGATGATCATTCCATTTTTAATCATATTGAAAATATATTAATTTCGATTTAATCACAATTATAATTTTAAAGAAAAATGTAGTTTATCTGTCAAGTCAATTATTCGAGATTGTTTTTGTCCAATAGCTGTTCGGCTTTGCGGCGTGCACGTTCTTTGCGTCCCGGTCGACGACTGCTGGATGGGACGGTTGGAGAGTCTTTGGCAGGTGTAGGGTCGTGGGTCTGCGTCTGGTAGGATAACTGGGATGGGGCGAAGATGAGCGGGTAAGTTACCGCTTGCCCCTCCCGACTTGCTGCCAGGGCGACTTCCAGCCCTCGGATTTGAGTCCGGAGACTTAGGTTTAACTGACGCTCTTCTGCCCAGCCTCTTTGAGCCGCTGTTAGGCGTTGGTAGATGGATTTTAGCCTGGTCGGGTCCACCCATGTAGATTTCACTTGCTGGACCTCCTTGGTAAGCTGTATGATTTGTCCATAGAGTGATCGATTGTTCTGCTGTGCTCGGGATAGTTCCTGTTGTAATAACTGAGTCGGATTCATAGCTATTATAAATAAAATTAAGTCTAGAGATTCATATTACGGGTATAAGCACACCGTAGTAATATTAATTTAAACAAAAATCATGTACAAAGAAGAAGGATTTTATCTGGCAGAACCAATTAATGACAAGTTTATAAATTTTATTTTTTAAGGTTAATATAGCGAGAAATCACAAGTATTGTTTCAAAACACATGGGATTGTCACCAATGTTAGGGGAATTGGCTTGCCACCCACTCTTCAGATGTGAAGCCGGAAATGGCCATCGTCGGCCTTTTAGTACTGCGTGTGTTGCTTGGTGAGGTCTGTTGGGGGTGCCAGTACGAGCTGGCAATCCGACCCGCCAGCAAATCTTCTTCTACATTTGCCAAATGCTGGCGAGCTCGGGCCACCTGCGAATCTAAGTCTCGTTGTGACATCAGGTCTTCCAATTGCGTCGGGCCTGCTGATGTATTTCTTCCGACGGGCTCCATTGCGTGGACGTAACCGCTCCCAGATTTTCCCGGTCGAGGAATTTCGACGGCGGAAATTCCGGACATCGCTCTTGGCGGTGTTGGGCCCAAGCCCATCTCCAGCGATCTGCGAGGGTGAGTGGAGTTAAGAACTGAAATTAAATATTGTCAACAGACCTTCACTTACGGGAAAGCCTCAGTAATGCGGTTATCGAGGTTATTTTACTTGGGATTTCGGCTAATGGTATTTGACATGGGTTGTGATTTCAGATTGCTGCTGGAAATACTTCCCTTGAAATATATTTCGGGTATTTAACGTCATAGGGTTTTATCATTAGGGTCTTGGAAAAGGTATTTCATGATTCATTATATCATGGGTCAGGAAGAGGTCATATTATATTGTCTCGTCGTAGACACCCTTATGACTCCTATTAATTAGATCTTTTCCTCAAATGTCAATAATCTCCTTGTTTAATTGAATATGTTTATTTGTGAGCATTAAATATATAAACTAGGAGTAATATTCTAGAGACCTAATTCTATCGCTGATTCACTATAGGCACCTGATAGTTCATTTGAGGGTTAGTTGCTGGAATAAATAATCTAATCTGAAAGTCATGAACCAGGATTGTAAACATTAGGAAATAAATATTAACTATCGCTTTCCTCAACGAGGTTCGGGGCCCTCAACTGCAGGAACTATTCTTTCTAATCATAACTCGACGCCATATTGTTAACCTCGCTTCGGAACCGTCCAGGTTGATGATCTTGTGCGCTAGGCTCCGCCGTCTTATGAGTGGTTCATTGTGGTGTGAACAGTTTAATAAAATTAACACTGGTTGTAAAATGAAAATCATTTAATAATATTACCAAGAGATATTACAATTAAAATCGTTTAATTATCATTAAAGACGATAAGTATAAAATTCCAAAATGAATTACCACTATGCATGGCGACCAATTCCTTCCGTCCTCCTCCTTCCAAGAATGTTCCTGGCTCTTTAATTACCTCCTCTGAATGTGATTTAGTTTCCATCGTTGCAGTCGATTTGCCGGATGCTGAAAATATTGATTATTAGAGATAAACTGATTTTGATTATTTATAACATTGACATTGTTCACACATGGAATACATATGCTGTGGAATTTGTCTGTTTCCGTTCATGGTAGATTGAATGGTTAATGATTAATTATTAATTTTCGGCGATTGCCGAAAATTCGACATTCCGCGATCTGGTAAGTTTCATGCCTTATATCTCAGTTTCTAATGTTGTTAATTCTCTTTAGGATTTCGTTAAGTATTTCCATTTGGTTTGCCAAGGGTGATTGTTAAGTACGACAGCACAACGGGTCCTGTAGATGGCTGGTATTTTAATTTATAATTTAGTTTCGCCCGAATTTAATGTTGTCATAGGGATTTCGGAATTTACTCTCTATCGACTATTGGAATGATCGTTTATTACTTCTCGATGATGTTATTTGCTATTTAGCATATGATGGATACATTCATTGTTTGAAGGGGAATAAAATTTATGATTTTTCGAAGATGTCCAGTTGTTTCATTCCATCCTCACGATATTTACGAAATGGTTCAGGAAGATGTATTTTCTCATACTTTGGTTTGGATTTTAGATTATGGTGTTGGAATTATGGGGTGCAATCATCAATTTCTTAAGTAAATTTTGGTTTCGTCTTTCTTTGAATTCGTATTTAATTCATTAAAATTTAATTCCATCGATTTAATTTATTTACAAATTTAATGCGAGCTTTACTTTATAACAACGATTTCGGATTAATTTTAATCGATGACTTGGTGTTAATTTAATTTTTTAAGTAACTAATTTATTCTATTTTATCGTTAAACAACGAATTAATTTATCTTTAATCGACGAATTTACCTTATTACTTTATTTTTAATCAATTATTTTATCCTTTAGTCAAAGAATTACTTTAGTTTTAATCAAAGAGTTACCTGATTTTTAATCAATAAGTTATTTTCCTTTTAATCAATGAATTATTCACTCAATAAATTACTTCATCAATGAATTAAAATTAATTTAATTACTTGCTTTTACTCAATCATTACTTCCATTTTATTAAAATGAATTATATTAATTAGATCAATGAATTACTTGTCGTTACTTAAATTTTAATCAATAATTATAATAGTTTAATTAATGAATTACTTTTACTCAAGAATTACTTTACTTTTAATCAATAAATTATTATCGTTTTTTCCGGCCCACAGCCAACACCTATCGCAAGTAAATAAAATCAACATACAATTCAGATTCTTGTAAGTGCGTGGAATATCGCCAATGATCTGTGCCCGTGAAGACCCGGCGTGCGGAACGCAGGGTTGGAACGTCAATACTATCCCGTATAGAAGAAATGAGGAATAAGGAAGAAGTCTATTGGCTGCTTCCTCGTTTCTCATTTCTGTAAAATCGACCTAAAATCATACTACACACGGCTCTAAATCATCACACCGAGTAGTCCAGTGGGCACTCAGTAAATATAATGTAAACACAATATGCGCTTAAGGCTTATTAAAGGGGAATGGTACGGGGAATAAATTAAATGGAAATCGTTGATATAACTAATTTGGACTAATATTTTGAAATAAATTAAATTTACAATTCGAATAAATTAGTAGAAATCATTAAATAAGTAACTCTTTGATTTAATTAAAATTAAAGTAGCTATTGATTGAAAACAAAGTAAAAATTAAAGTACTTCATTAAATTATTATAATTCAAAAGTAGAGTAAATAATTGAGTAAAGATAAGTAATTCGTTAAATTGGATTTTAATAACGTATTGATTAAAAGTAAATTGATTATTGAGTAAAATTAAATATAATAGTGATTGAATTCCAGTAATTAAAATAAATACTAAGCCAAATTAATGTATCTCATTGATTTAATCAACAAATTTCCTTTAAGGTAATTGTAGATTTAAACTAAATAACATAAATTCCTCGATTTACCATAAATCAACCCAAGATTTTGTGTAACTTTGAATTGGAATCTTAATCAACGCAAACTCTATTAAAAGGGGAAATTTTAATCGAGTCAAAACATAGGTGCGTTTGTGTTGACTACCAGGTAATAATCAGAATGTGTGAAACAACCTTCACTATGGTACAGTTTATAAAGCAAATCCTAACCATTGAACGATCCTATAATTGGTTTCATCTCTAAAGTAGCCATCGTATGCGATCCCAAATAACCAGAAATTCCTTATTAATTAGCATAGTAAAACGATTACTTTAAAATATTAAAAAACGAAAGAAAAATCATATAAAATTTATTTCGGTAAATCAAAAGTATTCGCTTACTCAAATTTAACAAAAAATAATGCAGATAAAATCCAGGAGGTAAGTAGATTAACTTGATATTAACGATGAGATTCCAACCGAAGTCGAACAAACTTTCAGTATTATGAATGTGAATGAGATAAATAAATCCAACGAGAAAATTTGGCGACGAGGAAAATACCTTGAAATATGTACCAAAATAAAGTAATTAAATATAATAAATTACCGAATGTCCCGAGAGAGATTTTCCACAAAACCATTGACAATCAATAAGAAAATCCATTGACCAAACATGAACCTCACCGATAATACACTAAATCGAGATTCAATAGTTCAATTTGTCTAAAATAAATTTCGTCAACTACCAGCCGAAAATAAACAATCTTACTCATAGACGTTTCCGGTGACATAAACATTAACCATCATAGTCGAGACCACGATTGGCATTCACTTCCTGCCATCGGGTTTCCAGTATATATTCATAAATATATTTATCATCGATAACCGACCAAACACCCTATTCGACAAATCATGTATTCGCCAAATATCTCAGACGAGGGTTTTGAGCCCCAATCTCCAAATGTTGCAGAAGCTCCTTTAGGTAGATTTTGATTGATTTTAATAACCAATTTTGATTGTGTACGAGCCCTAGAGACGGAACCATCTCATCACCTTCGCCGAGCAAAAACCCGACATCATAGGAAAACTCTCCAGGTTAAAGGCAATGTCCAAAGAAACCGTACTTGCTGATGCACCGCAGTATTTTTATACCAGACCGATCTAAAACCCCTGGCATCCCATACGTGCAGCAATCATTTTTCTGTTTCCCAATTGTCGCTACGCACCTTCAGTAATCCCAATTGATCTACCGCACCACGAATGAATAATTAACAAGCTCTGCGCGAGAATTCCCGTCCGGATTACATGAGAAGAACACCGAACGATTCATTTTTAACGAATTCCCTGAATACTTAACTCGGAAACCTAAATTAAGCTCTTGTGGAAACTATGATAATGGTACTTTCCTTTAACTTCTTCCATCAAATCGGTGAATCATGTTACTGTTATCATTCCCATTCGACCCGGCATATTTTCATCGATTAATGAACCAAACATGTAGTATGAATTTTGTACCCTGTGTAACGATTTTATTTGAAATAATTAAACGATAATTGTTGAAATCATTTTAGTTAAAAGACATGTAAATGTTTACTCGATTGAACGGTAATTGTAAAAATCATTTTAGTTTAAAAGACCTATAAATGTTTACTTATCCGGTTAATGATTCTTGAGAGATAGACCACTTTGTTAATATTTTATTCAGAAAGAGAAAATAATAATAAAAAACAAAGGATATTTGGTAAGGTTTTATCGAAAATTATTTATCTATTTAATTTTCCTCTTATCTCATAATAATAGTTAAATATACCTCTATTTGAATATCATAAACATATATAAATTTTAAATTGTTAGTGATAAATAACCTATTCGTAAACTGAATAAGATAAACCATAAAGGATTTGCACCTAATATATTTTTTCACGTCAGTAACGATCTTCTCGAATGGACCCTTACGGCATGAGAACGCGTAATCCAGTAACTTTGAAGTATCGTTTCCCCTAATCCCCAATTACCTCGCCAGACCAGCCAGTAAAGCACGTCAACTCGAGTTCCGTGAGTTCTAACGCCTTTGAAATTGAGTTAACCCCGTTTTCTTTGAACGACGAGAAATGGTATATAATTACGAACCACCAGATAACCACCCAAATCTAAAATGGCACGAGAAATACTGAATAAGAAATGCTAATTTCACCAATTTTTCCATTTAGAACCAACTAGCGCGATGGTTGAACTTCCCGCTCATGGAACAATGGAGGCAGGCATGGAATCGGGTGTATCGAGAGCGATGCCCTGACGTGCCCGAAGAAGACAAACGAGAGGATATATCGCCAGAAGAATTCATGCGGCGGTTCCGGAAACCGTTTGATGAACCAAACCCATCGCAAGACATACTCGCTCAGGCCCAAGAGCTCCTGGAGGACCTCCTACAACACCAACGCCAAGTCGAGGCAGCTGTAACACGAGCCACGGAATACCTGGCCAACGTCAAAGATGACCTGGCGGCCGGACGTCTAGCACATAGCTACCCCCCTTCACCGAGGCCAATCCGGAATCTCAAGAGACCAGTGTTCGTGATACCTGGCTATTCCCCAGAAGAAGGGATCAAGCGATTCCTCGCAGACGAGTGATCATCGCAATAATGACAATTAATGATTTGAACATTTTGTTATTTGGCATAGTATTAGTATTATAGATTCTAAAAATTCTTTCTCTTCTTTTATTATCGTAGTTTTCATTTCATAAATATGTTTAAGCTTAAATACACGTATCATTATAATAGTCGTGATAAAACTCAACCCTTATTATTCTAGAAATAGACCCTGTGAAGTTACTCCAAAATGAATTAACCCAGGCGAGACAAACCAATAGGAAACTACACGATCAACTCGTCCAATTAGTCTGAGAAACCCAGTAAATTAAAGCGACGTGGATAAAACCAAAGAGGGTCAAACCGTTGTACCAAAAATTGGCCGCAGCCCAGAATGGATGGGCGGAAGAAAAGCAAATGGTCCAAGGACTGAAGACTCAAATCAGGGGGCTAGAGGTAGCGTTATCCGCCTGTCAAGAGGGAGCAGCGGTGACCTACCCTCTGGTCTTCGCCCCTGCTCAATTGGCCTATCGCGAAGCGAACCCTACTCCATCTACACCCTTAACTACTCCAATCACCCATTCGACAGCCAGTCGTCGACCTGGACGTAAAGAGTGGGCTAAGCATCGAGTCGCTCGATCTTCCAAGCAGTCAGAAATCGTATAATCCATGTGTTTCATAGATAAATAAAGCATCATTTATATATATTGTGGTTTCCGTATACATCTTATTATCTTTATATCATCTTGAGGTTTTGAAGTAACATTGTAGAAGGGTTAAATAAGCAGTACCACCCATTTCATTGTTAAACTAATGTCGGTAAAACAATTAGGTAAACGATAGAAACTAAAACACAAGGGGACCAAATAATTTAAAAGCGAGCACAGGTCTTCTATCGACAGCTCGTGAACCCAGGATTGTCCGAGCAATTATAGTCCTAGTAATAGTACTCAATTTTTTGCGGATAATCTACCACTTGAACACATTACCAACGTTGCCTAGAAACGGGTGCCAAGTGGCAGCTAAAATCGTTTTGTATGGCGTTACTGGGGCAACCACAGGCTAACTCAAACAAATTACGAAACCCTGTAACCCACCAGTCAACAAACTACTTTAGATTCATTAATGAATTAATTTATTTCCCGTACCATTACCCTTTAATAAGCCTTAAGCGCACGTTGTGTTTATATTATATTTAATGAGTGCCCACTGGACTACTCGGTGTGATGATTTTGAGCCGTGTGTAAAATAATTTAAGTCGATTTTACAGAAAGGAGAAAACGAGGAAGTAGCCACAAGACTTCTTCCTTATTTCTCGTTTCATCTATATGGATAATATTGACGTTACGACCCCTGCGTTCCGCACGCTAGGTCTTCACGGGTACATATCATTGGCGATTTTCCACGCACTTACACAAATCTGTACTATGTAGATTTTACTATCTTGCAATATGTGTTGGCTGTGGGCCGGAAAAATTTCGACAGATTAATTAATTTCATTAAATGCATGAAAAACAATTTTTAATATTGTAAATATTTATTAACATATTAAATAATCAACATACAAAATTACTTGTCCAATAAAATCATAAAAGCATAAAAATGCATCTCCCCCCACGCCGACATCCAAGCAAAGCTCTACCGAGGTTGCGAGGATGTGATGTGGAGAGAGAGCTCCAATTAAAACTATTTCTCACCTAAAATTGATCTAACAATAGATTTAAAATAACTAATATTCAAAATCAAATTTTGATTCAAAATGGTTTTCGTTTGAAAAACGGTGTGTTTTAATGTGAAAATGGATCAGTATTTATACCTATTTTCTGTCCCTAACCTCGCATGTTAAATTTTGATGTAGTAAAACAAAATTCGACCTTGTTATTTTCTAGTGAATTCTATTCTTTAATTTTATTTTTTTTTGATTTATTTTAATAATTTTTCATTTAGAATTTTTATTGAATTATTACTAATTCAAATTTTTTGATTTAAGTTTCACTTTCATGAACTTTTATTAATTTATCAAATTTTGTCGAATTTGTTGTGTTTTCTTGTTATGTTTGTGTTGGTATCGTGCGGATCTTGGTGCGTTTTGTTATTATTTTAATTTATTTTTATGTTTATTAATTTATTTTTAATTCTCTTTTTTCTCATATTTGATAGGGTTTAATTGATGTTTCAATAGGTTTATTTAAATTTGCATGTTATATTTGCATGTGTGTTACCGATCCATTTAAACATTTTCCAAGGCCGTTTGTGTTCTGGCCCAACAATTAGGTGATAAAATAAAATATATACAAAACAAATGAAACTTTTCCTACTCTAGTTTAATGTTTCCTTTTTTAATAAAAATTAAGTATTAAATTCTGTCAATCTGGCATTGACTTATATATGGTGGTTTTCCACATACTATTTTGATACGTTAAAACAAAAGTACCCACGTTTTTTAATAAATTGTGTAACTTTTCTCCTCTTTCTTTTTTATTAAAACTTCGAATTATATTTAGAGCTTGATTTTCATACTTTTTTTTCTAAAATGAAATCATTTTTGATAAATTTGGAGTCAATTTGGTTAATCTAGGGGATTTTTAGTCTATTGTTTTTTAATGTTTTTATTTATTTTTATATCTTTTTTGTATCTTTTTAAACTTTTCCATTAGTTTTTGCCTTGTTTATCGTTATTTTTATGATATTTGGTCAATTTTCATTTAAATTTCCCGCTACAAGTTTTTCAACAAAATTTTCATATTCCTAGTTTTCGCTTTGTTGGGCTTAGAGCCACCATTTAAACAAAATTAAAATAAAAATCTAAGGTTAAAGAGCGAGATTAATGAAAGGAATCACGGAACATAAACAGGCACCGCACCAAGATATTAAAAATCAATAAATAACAGAATAATTAAACAAAATAAAAACACAACAAAAATTAAATAAAACAAATAATTAATACAAATTCGAAAATACTCACAGACGCAAAAAGAAACATATGAAAAATAAAAATAAACTGCCAAAACCTTGCAAAATAAGGTTTAGAAAAAACATAGGCAGAAGAGGCGACCAGAAAACAAAATATTGGGGCTTAAAAACAATATTGTAAGAAAATAATAATAAAAATGAAATCTAACAATAAAATATTAATAAATCGAAAAATAAAGAAAAATATATAAAAAATTAGAAAAATATTTTAAAAGAAATAAAATAATTAAAAAGCCCCTAAAAATGGCGAAAAAATCGCCCATTGGTCGCACACAAGCACAAAAACACTATAAATATAGTGATGAATTTCATTAATTTTAATCTTATGCTTTACTAACCATTACAATTTTTGAAATTGAAATCGAACTGAGTAAGGAATTGTTATTTTATTTATAATGTAGTTAGTTTATGTAACCATTTTTTATTAATTAAATATTCTAACGGTTCATTTCATTTTAATGATATATATATTATTATATTTACGATGTTCGGACCCTCTAAAATATTATATTTATGTATCGCAATAAATTGGTTCATGGGACCGACCGTGTGCCGGCTAGTGGGTGAAAACCCTTAGTTGTGCTCGTGGGTCATGCCTCGTGAACCCCCTTGGCAGTTCGCAGTCGGTTCCGGCTCTACGCACGGGACCGCTACGCAGGGCGCCATTGTATATTCGAGGCGGCTGCTGAAAATGTGGCCGGAGCGAATAGTCAAAAATTTTTGGGAAGAGCGGAAAGTCTGAGTTAGAGGGAATTTAGGTCAGATCACGTACTGGTCAAAATGATTTTCATATTCCGAACATAATAATGAAAAATTGAGTACCACTGGGTAGTACGGATAGGAATTAAGAGAGGAAACTTGTAATCGTTAATATAAGCGGATTCCAAATTCAAATGATATCGAGAAAGCAAAATTTTTTTTTGTAAATGAATTATCTTACCAAAATGCTCCACGGGCGAGTCACACGAGTAATCGCGTTTTGTTTGTCATATTTCCCTCTGAAAGTACAGATTTAGAGAACGCCAGGAGCTCGGAATGACGCTGAACCAACCAGTTCTCTTTCCTTGTAACATTATAAGTCCGCTAGAAACTGGAATTAGTTGACGACCCGAATAACAATTAACAAATCCATAATACGTGGCATAAGCGATTTGAAACTATGGGTTGCAACGAGGAATCAAAGGTACGAAAGTGCAATGTTTCAGTCATAAATCGATATACAATAGGTTGACAAAATATCTGATCACACATAACGGTGCATAACTACAGTAGGCGGTGTCAAAAATTTGATAAAGTTGACACCGTGAATCTAAATTATAATATGATTATTTTTGTATCATTAGTAAGATTCGCTGATCCGTGATGATAAAATGGTTCGCCGAAAAGGAGAGAAGGTGTCACTACATCGATCATACTTATGACGCGGTTCACGACCTAAAATGAAAACTACTCACCAAAATACCTACCCGAGTCGACACTTAAATATCAGGGTAATAATGACCGGGAACGCGCACATTTCCGTGCAAAGATTTTTGGGGGTAATAATTCCGAAATTGATAACGAGTACCTCACCAAATGAATCGCACGTATACAGAACCGGAGGGTACACGAGGGAAAGACGCCCTAATCATCGCCGATGTTCCAGTTTTCTTAAGCCGCGTGGATTTTCCTTCAATATTCCCCCCCTGAAACTTCATTTTGTTTTTCTTTTGGTTTCCTTTTATTTCCTTACTTGGTCATTTAAATATATTACCTCCCTTTTTCTAATAGAATGCCAAGTACCGAGAACACGAGCCCTTCGACGAGGATTCCTCGCCTGCCTCCGTCAATTGTGGCGATCCGCCACAAATACGAAGACTTGAAAATGCAACACCGAGACCTGCAAATGAAACATGAGAGAGTGAAAGGAACCTGGGCTCCACCAGAAGTCGTTAGGGAGCTCAGGCAGAAGATTGCCCGTCTTACTCAAGCGCGCGACGAACTAATCGTCGAGTCGCGCGCTCAGAGATTGTTAATCCGTGAACAATCTACAGCCCTACACCAAGCCTACACTGAAACGGAGCTCCGAATAAAGGTCCCGGGGAGTGTTCGGGCTGAGCAAATCGATATCTTCCCTGCTCATCACCTCCCCAGCACCGAGGACCAAGCCCCTACGGCAGTGAACACTCTGATCTCGAGTACGGGAGTTCCCCGATCATCATCCATGGGGACTACAGAAAACGGGGCAAATCTTAATGCCCCTACGGCCCGTCGTCGGCCGAATCGAAATAAGCGACGCCGAGATCGTCGTAGACAAGAAGAGGCCCGTCTCCGGAGAACTCAAGCGACGGAAGGGGTAGACAATTTGGATGATCTGCCACCCCCTTACCAGGAGTTCGAAAACTCGGGGATAGACCCCGATATTCGATATGCTCCACGAATCTTATTTTCCTCGCCCCCAGCTTCTATACATATCAATCTGGTGGACGAAGAAAATGAAGCTCACCCGTTAATGCAGGCATTAAGCGATCTTGAATTAGACTTCGATGAGATCGCTATTCTCACGGGAACGGTCCCCAACATTGGCCCCGGGGGCGAAATAGCTGGACCATCCTCGCGGAGGGATGAGGATCCTCGAGGTCATCCTCCATCGTACCGACCGCCTAAACGGAGACGCCTCCCGACGGATATGGACGCGGAAGAAGACTGAACCGCCAAAATCTTAAGTTTACTTGTAGTTGCTCGTGTGCTGACAAATGCGCGAACTGTTCATTTTTCGCTTTGCTTCATTTTTCTTTTTAATAAATGTCGTTGAATTCATGTTTCTCCTTACTAAACGAGAGCGGGATCATCGGGGATGAAGGTTACGGGCGCGCGGGGTTGCGGGGACGATGTTTTTTCATGGTTTCCACTTCGGAAATGAACGTAATATCGAGGAAATAAAGGGTTTTTACTGTGTTTTAAAAAAAAGAGCGTAAGTCCTCCTATCGGCAGCTATGAACCGGGAAAGACGAAGGTCCTTCGAGGAGTAGTGCTAGTAGTAGCGCTCACCTGCTCGAATGGCATTCGGCTATTATGCACAATTCCAACGTGATTGAACTCACGGGTGTGTAATAGTAACTAAAATTATGTGGCGTAAAGTGGAGTTTCCCCTAGTAAGTAATAGGGCGGGCAGCTAAGATGCCTCAAGAATTTCATGATTAGCGCTCCCTTGCGACCAACAGCTTAAAAAATAAACATCTAAAAAAGTATTTTCGAATTTATCTAAATAAGTAACAAAAATAATTTAAAGAGTTGAGAAAAATTTCTCGAGTACGTTAAAAACTTTAAAATATTCTCCATTTGGCTTGTCCAGTATCACCAGCATCGTTTTATAAACCGTCTTTAAAAAATTTCATCAGTCTGTATCAACGCACTACTAGAGGGGATTGTTTACCCTTGAAAAATATGCAATAACATTTTAATGAAATTCAAACCGAAAACTATTATATAAACTAATCCTAAAATCACTTTTAAAGCACTCATTATAAAAATATCAAGAACGTAGAGGTAATCATCAAATTCTAATTACAAATCTAACATTTAGAAATATAATAAATAAAAGAACTTGAATAGTTAAAAGGAATAGAGACGCTGATTCTAAATACATCGATACTCGATTTTCCAAGCTTCCGACATCTGTTCATCGTTCGCCCCTCTTCCTGAATGACAGTTCGTTGCAGGTACTGTTTATCATGAGTCCATATTGGTCGTAGATGGTCTTGATTTCTCTATATATGTATTGGTTTTTTCTTAAGGTAACACCGTCAACCTAAGTGGCTTCTGAGAAGGTTGATACAA
Source organism: Schmidtea mediterranea (assembly GCA_022537955.1). Lineage (NCBI taxonomy): Eukaryota > Metazoa > Platyhelminthes > Tricladida > Dugesiidae > Schmidtea > Schmidtea mediterranea. Next base: position 86,329,737 of record CM039679.1, read on the forward strand.
TTTAAAGTTACTTGGTTTTCACCTGGCTGGCGTAGTCGGGGAAGGATAATAATATAGTACAAAAGTTATTTTTAAAAATAAAATCATTAAACAATGTTGATCTTTCAATTTTGAAAATAGAAAACAAGAAGAAAGGTATGAATACCATAACATTTCTTAGTATTATCACCCCTAAAAATTTGAATCTAAGAAAAGCTTTAAGTTGGTAACTAACTTTTAAAAGCAAAATCAAGAGCATACAATTTACATATAGTAATTCATCTCAAAGGATACAAAATATTAAAATTCAACAAAATCAATCTTTCAATTTGGTAAAGGTGAATATTTATTTGTGTACTGCTGGCGTACTGGGTAGAATTAATTTTGTTTTAATCTGCTCTCACTTATTTTCATCTACTTCCTCAACCAACTCTCGCCTTTACTAGGGTAATTCCTATCTCACCCAGATGTCCCACAATTTTGACCTTACCACTGTATACCCATGAGCAAGCTGATGTTGGTACTGCATACAGCAGCCGAGAGTCCACAAGCAGGTGAGGCACATTTCTAAGACTACTCCTTGTGATAATCTCGCTTTCGGGTTCCTGACGGTCGATAGAAGGACTTACGTCTACTTAATACCTCTGATCCTCTCGATATTAACACGCCCTTTCCCATCCGTTGCTACCGATCCCATGTATAGGGTTCTGGTAAGGTCTCATTAAGTTTATCGGTAAATGTTAGCGTTTATTACGGTTTGAAAACATGATTGTATGGCACTGGTTATCTTTTCATTATTTAATAATTCAAGTTAAAACAACTTTATTTTAAATAATTAATTAATAAAACTTAAACGTTGTATTTTAAGAAATCTTCGAAGGAAAACTTTTTTTAATGATTTTTCTAAAATCTAATTTCGCTAATTATCTAAGCGTTTGATTTACTTCCCTAATTCGCTAAATTTAAAATAATATTATTAACCTAGAACCTTGTTTTAAATTGAAAAATATTTCTTTAAATAATACGCGAAAATTCAAACTTTTTTTATAACTTATTTTAATTGCTGTTAAATCAGCTGTTTTTAAGTTCAATATAATTTTCTGTTTAACTTTAAGGAAAAATAAAATCATCTGAACTTCCACACTTCATCTTTCATGCACAATCATTCTTGTATTATTTAAAAATATTCATTACAAAAGGTTAAAATAGAGTTTACCACAATTACGATTTCTCTGTTTCGGCTTTCTGAGTTAAGTAAACTTTCTAATCATACTCCATACATACATAAGACTTTATCGATATCATACTATACTCATACAAAACTTCAAACCTTTATTCATAATTTATTTAATTAGGAAAATCAAAAAGTGCTAAAATCAATAAGAATTACAAAAATTCCACTTTTATTAAAATGTACAAGATTTACAAAACGAAATAAAATAAAATATAATCGATGCATAAATTTGTAAATAATGTTATGAGGATGGAGTCAGTTCTTATTACAAATTTATGGTTACTCGTCGATATCGACAGGGAATTTTCGTTTATTCCGGAGGGGTTGAAATTGTGTGGTGACGGAGTGGCATAATTCATCTCCGAAATCGTCCATCCAATAAATTGCGAGAGTCGGCGATTTCTCTTTCATCATCATTGTGGGATTTGTGACGGCGAGATGTCCATGCGAATTTGCATCTCGTCCGATTCGTCAGTACTGATTTGCGGAGTGGGTTTTTCCGATTTTTCTGGATCTGCTATAATTTCGTCTCTTTTTACAAACTCGGGATGCTGCTCGTGACCAGTGCTGCGGCTTCTTCGAGCACCTGTGCCGCGTTGCTTAGCAGCGTTTGTCCCTCGGTTCGGCGTCGTTCACGGCGACGACGATTTTTACTGGGGTGATGTTTCTTGCTGGTCCGGGGTGTTTGAGCTTGACCAACTGGATTTGTTTCAGAGAGATGATTCGAGGGAATCAGATTCAATTTCACTGTCAGATCACGACCCGCTAGCCGTTTTGTCAGCTCTACTTCAGAGAACGAAGCTACCAGAACGGCGCTCTGATCGTTAATGACGATCCGTTGAGCCCGGTTTTCTGCTATTAAATCTTCTCGGCATCTAGACAGCCGGTGTATTTTGTCTTAAAGGACTTTTACCGCTTCGGGAGCGAACCACAGTTTGTTGTATTTCTGTTGGCATAATCTATTGTCCAGCTGGGTATTCATGGCATTCGGTTTTGAAGATAATCTGGGGATTTTATATCCTGGATGCATTTCGATAAGTTTTCAGAAAATGTTGGATAATTTTGAAGAGAAGAATTTGCTGGGTGGTTTTCTCAAGATTGCAAGCAGCTAGATGACGAAGAGTTTCTTATCATAAACATGGAATAATAGTAATAATTTAAGTATAATAGAGATTTATGAATATTATAAAATTAATAACTAAAACAATTCTCAAACATTCTCATTCCTCATTTATCCATAAATTAATATTAATTACTGCGATGTCTTGTTAAACGTTAAAATTAGTCAAAAACAAAATCCGTTGGAGAAAAATAAAAATACTGATTCCCCGGTCACTTATTCGTTTAAAATTTAGTTTAGGTGCGTATTATAGATCGCTTTTCATAAAAATATCATTCATTCGATTTAGTCACGAAAAAAAACCACTAATTTCACTGGTTCAATCATCGTTTCCTATACTTAACCCTAGTCGTCCCCGTCAATATAAAAAGTTCGACAGGATTCAAAAACATATAATATCCCTACTTAAACATTCATTCGAATGTTGTTCCCCTAACTATATCGATCTTCCCAATTTAAATTTCTACCGCTCCGACCAACATTGAAATGGCCGCCACGGTGAATTATGACGGAGTCCTACCCCGCGATCAGTGTAACAAGACCTGACCGGACTAGGCAGACACCGAAGGGTGGTTGGCGACAAGGCAGCACATCAACATTCCCAAAATTGACTGTGGAAATTGAATCCTGCCAAGCTACCGTCCACGAAATTAATGCATATATAAATAATTTAAATTAGGGAGACCTGTCGCAGATACTAAAAAGTATCGCGGCCATCCATAATAAGAAAAATTAAAAATTCAAAAAATTCATTACGAAAACCATGTATTGTAACATATACAAATCAATAACACTTACAATTAATGTTCACAAATGTTTCCAAAGTTCAAATTTTCAAAAGTTTTTTAAGGTTATTAAAGTTTTTAAGTTTATGAAAATGGCTGTTATATTTATACTGTTTTCGTGCGTGTGTGCGACCAATCAGCTAATTTTAAATCTTTTTTGGCCATTTTTTCGGGTTTTTTAATGGCTTTTATTTTTGTTTTAATTAATGCTTTTATTTTATATTTAATTTCTGTTTGCGGTGCGTGCTTATGTTATAGCAGCCATTTTAACAATTTCCAAACCTCATTAATTATTTTGTTTCAATTTATACAATTTTTCACTTTTTGTTTAAATTATGGCTTATAGCCCAACAGTACATATAATTTGTTATATTCACTAAAGCTTTTTCGAACCAGTATTTTGTCTTATTATTTATATAAGACATCAAGTTGAGTTATAACATCAAAAAACGAAAACTCAACATTTAAAGTGAAATGGTTTTGCTATCCGGTTTCACAGTTAAGCTATTAGTAAATCAAATGTTATCGCTGATCTTCTCTTGTTTTAATGACACGATTTTGATTATAATGAATTTTGATACCAAATAATTCTTACTATATTTATTATAAACACTTATTATTTATGAATATTATTTATTTTATATTACTTTTTATTTATTTTTTCTTCGTCGCACACACCCTTATTTTTCTTGGATGAACACCAATCAAGCCCAAGCCTAACCCTAATAATAGTTCGAATAATATTGGGAGTCCAAACTAAAAATAAAAATTTTATACCTAATAATAAAACTTTAAAATTTCGTTAATAAAATAAAATAATAATATATTTATCAATTAATGTTAAGCTCAATCAAATCTTTTAGCGTTTCCGGTTCAAAATAATATTCAATAACATAGTGATCAAATTCATTACGTCTAGATTATTGATATTGACTATATAGCCAATTAACCCGTTGCGTTTTCATTGGACTATTTCTGTTTGTTGTACTATCTTGTTTTAAGTATCATTATTTTTGCCTAACAATAAATTCTTCTTTAATCTCTATTGATTTAAATATGTTCTATTTCAGTATTTTTTATTAACATATATTTCTTTATTTTTATAATTTGTTTAAGCGTTTCCCATCTCCAAACAGCAACCAACTGCTGGTCTGGTGGAAGGGATTGCTGAGGAATGGATCTGTGCCGCTTTATTATCGTCACACTGTTGTCACTCTTCTAGTTCACTAGGAGTCTATAGTGATTTATCATTTAAATTACTTGTAAACTTGTGAATGCTTACGTTAAATATTTTTTTATCAATCGATAAGACCAAAACAGGATCTTGATGATGCCACTACAATTCATTAATAAAAATTATTTTGAAAATTTACTTCATTTCTTACTACTGCAAATAAATTCTAGAAACCTAAATTAAGCAAAAAGAAAATTATCATATTATAATAAAATCAATAGAAAACCCTCAATTAATTTGACATTCATAATAAAAAATAACAAATATGCACACTTTATGATTGTATACTTTAGTTTTCTACGTATGTCTTTTACATCTTAAAATCTAATGAGAAAAACATAAATAAATATAAAATCATGTAACATTAAAGTAAAAATTAAAATATTACAAAATGCACAAAAAACCGCACGAAATCCATATAAAAATAGCACGATAACAAGAAAAAGTTGACCAAAATTCAGCTAATTTATAAAATACCATTTAGTTAAGAAGATTTCTAGAAAAATAAAATCAAAATATAATAGAAAATTCTGGATTTAAAAGATAAACTAGCAGAAAAAAATAAAATAAACGAAAATAAAATTAAATAAAACTATATTAAAAAATGTTAGAAGGTAAATTTTGTTTAGTCGCATTAACGCATACACACATAGACACACCAGTTAGCAGAGCTATAAATACAGATCTGATTTTCAGATTTTTAATGACTGTTTGATTGGTAACAGTACAATTCTATAGAGTAAACGCTCGAAATTTATTCGTAATTCCAAGTAATCACTGCTAAGTATATTACTTGGATGCGATGCTCTTATGGATGATAAGACAACAATCATGTGTATTTGTTATTATATTATGTTTCAGTGAATAAATGTATGTTGGAACGTAAAATGAAAATCTCATAGTGGTGAAAGGAAGATCGAACGCTATTCTTTTGGCTGGTTAATCTTTCGATAAACTCGATCTAAATTGACAATGACAAATCGGCTCAAAATATGTAACACCGGTTAGCTCAGTGACTAACAATGACCAGTACCTTACTAGTATGACAATAACCATAAATATCATGACGAAAATTAATCCCAGTTACTCCAGGATAAACATTATCCAGCTGACGAGCATGGGTCAGATAATGACACAATAATCAAAAATCTATCTTTTCCGCGGCCGGTGAAAGACTTAGAAGTTTTCGTCGCATGAAGACGCTGCTAACATGCGGCAGTGTAGTTCTGAACAGAATAACATCAGAAAATAACACAAAAAGATAGCCATAATGTCAACACATAGCCTCAAACGATGAAGTAGCTTGACGTTTGTATTTGCAATACGTTTCTCATCTGAAATGTCTGAGATGAGTAATAATAATGGTCATACAGCCTTAGAAAGTGATTATTTTTGTGATACCGCCGTATGAAATGAATTACATCACAAAATAAATAGTAGTAATCCATAAAACCGACGAGAACTTTTATAGATTAGATATACCTCGTGAACGTTCGGCAGGAAATTATGAACTGAAAACACTTTACCTAACCCAAATTAATAGGGAATGAAAACAAATTAGAATGATCCACTGAAATACGTCCAGGTGGAAAAATCAGGAACTCATCAATATGTGACCATTGGTCACTGACCACCAACGTATTATGACAAAGAATAATTGGAATATGGAACTAGGGCTGAGCCGAGTTCACAGTCGCCTGACACGATCGGACTAGGCTCCGAAAGTAGGGAAAAGTTGTCGTTGCACCTGATTATATCATTAATTTTAATTTATTCGATAATTTTTCTTACTTTTCCTTGCGTGGTAGTCAAATCTGATTACACATTCGTTGAAGGTATCGGGTTTAACTCCCAAACTTAAAGCAATTTGCTTGTAAATTTATTTCTATGTTTGGATTCCTACGTGTACGAACAAACTTTTTCGACGATGAAGTATCTAAAATCGACATACAGGCCAAATCTATTGGATGACCATTTGCAATTATAGCCTATAATTAGTATTTCAGGTTTTAACCTGAACTATAAAAGAAATTCATCATGTGCAATCATTCCCATGAAATTATTTATATATTTTTGTGTAATAATTATACAATTATACTATAATTTAAACATGGTTTTTTTAGTGTTGTATTTCTAATTTACTGTAAAAAAAATAAAATTTAATGCTATTTTAGTTATAATGAGATTTTTCAAGTCGCATATTCATGTGGTCGACCCTATATAGATTAAATTTAAATCATGGCCTTTCGGCAAAAATTTGTGGACACTTCTGCTCTAAGGTGATTAAGCAGGATCAATTATAACCAATATGTAGTAGCTGGAGAACTGTCGTGGTACAGAATTTTTGGAATTACGACCAATTTCTACGTTCTAAAATCATTGAGCCCTAAAATTGCAAATAATATCCATAATCAAATGAAATGAATTAGGCATTTTTGAAATTATAGGACTATATAGCCAACATTGTAATCAATTATTATTATCATTAATTTTTGTCAATACTATTATATTTGCTATTATCACATATTATTAATACAACCGTTGGTATTGTGAGTATTTTCAGCAGAAAATTGTATATTTCAGACGATTTATCAGAGTGATTTAAAATCAATTTAAATAATTTTAAAAAATAATATCAATTTTTATTAGTAAAATTTTTAAAATTATAATTAATAATTTTTTGATGAATTTTTAAAATAGATGAGTATAATTAGCTCAATTTAAAATTTAAATATAAAACTTAATAAAATTTTAAATATTGAATTTATCTGATAAATTATTTTGAGATTATTATGTTCAATTCTGGAAAGTTTGTTTAAATATTAAACAATATTGAATTTGAAATAATTTTTTGAAATATGAATTCTTTTAATTCAAGATAATTTAGAAGATGTTTTAGCAACTTCTAACAGATTATTAATGTTGTTTTTATTTAAAGTATTCAGACAATAATGTAAATGTATCTTAACTTTAAATTAAATTATTTCGAAAACAATTATAATTTCCTTATTGGTTTCAAAAATTAAATTTCATTTACTGTATTGAAATTATCATTTATGTTTTCTAATCATTTTCCAAATCGTCTTCGAAAACCATTATAATTTCCATAATAATATCATCATTAGTATAAACATGCTTATTATAAAAAATAAATGTTTAAAAATAAATTTATTCCCTGAATTTCAGTTTTCTTTTTCAAAATTATCATGTTGTATACTAAAAATTTTCAGATTTGCCGATAGTATTCAAAATATCAAAGTGTTAGACTATAAATAAATCAAATAGTGCCGCATATAACAGATTATTGTTTTTGTTAGGTTTAAGCCCTTGGGCATTAACTTAGGAGCAAAAAAGTTTAATATAGTAATTTAAGAATAAAAATATTAATAGTAATTAATTTATAGATAAAAATATAAATAATAATTTTAAAAGAAATATAAATAAAAATAGTAATTCCTTTTTATAAGTCTAAAAATAGTAATAGTTTAATTACTATTAATAGAAAGTAAGGTTTTAGTTTGATATATAAGAATATACATTTTCTTTGTAGGGGGACGAAAATATGACGACAAGACGAAAGAAGTGATAAGACGAAAATAGTGGACAAAAAATAAGATAAGAGAAAAAGCTGAGAGAAAAGACGAATAGACAAACAGATTAGTATAATTAAAACTATTATTTTTGAACAACAACTCTATAAAATCAACTTAAAACTAGTGTCACCTCCAGGACAGATCTCTTCTTGCGGCAACCTGTGCTAGGCTATGTAAATTTGTATGCTCTAAATTATGTTGCAATATCAATTTCTGAATTTGCAATTGAATAAATTGACTAATAAATAGAATTTAATAGTTTGGTAATTATTTTAAATAGCTTATCTTATATTAATATTAAGTATTGTATTAGTTTTATTTAATTAAATACGTGTTTCTACGCACAACCTTTTAAAACAACTTTACAGCTTTTAAATATTAAAGTATTTCAGATTTGACTAAGATAAACTGGGGTTTATATATTTTTTTATGGTTCATAATTTCGTCTATTTCTACCAATATATTTTTTTAATTACTATTACTTGTATTATCATATTATTTCTGTCATTATAATTATTATTATTTCTGTCATTTTTATTATTACTATTATTGTTGCTTATTATATTATTCCTATTATTATTCATGTTATTACGATTATTACAATTATAATTATAACCATTATTATTATTATTAACATCATTACTATTGTTGAGGTTCCCAGAATCTTATATAAATAAAAACACAAACACTGATTTCAAAATTTTATTTGATGATAACAGATGTATGTGCACAATAAAATAAATTTCACCTTTTAATAAAAATTAATAAACGATTTTGTGTAGTGGTTTTATGTGATGTTTCCTGTGCTAACTCTACTTGCAGCTATGTAGTTTTTGTATGCTCAAAATTGTGCTGCAATATCAATTTCTGAATTTGCAACTCTTCTTAGATACAATTTTTAAGGGTGATTTGACTAAAATGATAAAGATCTTCAAATGTCAGTAATGTTTGTTTTTCATAAACAATTTTCTACTTTTAAACGTGCAAAAACCACTTCTATTATTATTATTATTAACATTACCATTATCAATTATTATTAATATTATCTCGAAAAATACTTGAGTGCTATTTTACATTTTTTGACAGGCAATTATGTTTTTTGCCGTGTTTTGCGCCTTGCGCCAATAAAAATTTCCAGGCACTTCAGTGCCGTTATTATTTTAGCACTTAAAGTGCATTAGAAACAAAAATTCGACGCCTCGAGTCGAATTAAAATAATTTTTTTAAATTAATTACTTAGCCCGTAGAGGGCCTTTATTTAATGATAATAATCATTTATTTATTTATTTAAAAATTAGTAAAAGTATTTACATAAATACATGCACCATGTTAAAAAATTGCTTAAAATCATAAAAATAAAAATAGAATTCGCATCAAATATAACACAATTAGTTATCATATTTTATGCAATTGTCAAGTACATCATCATAAAATAAACATATAGTCATTGGAATCAAAATCTGCAATATGATCTTTCCATAGTCCATAGTTACTCCTTGTCTTGCACATGTATATTTATCCTATACTTATTATGCCCTATTACAGTGTTGTCCAAGGTGTGTCGCGAAAAAATCTGCAAAAATTTAAAATTACTAAAGTTTCAGTACTTTTAAGTTGTATAGTAAAATATTAAGTTGAAATAAAATCGAAAAACGTGAAATATTAAAGATAATTGACAGTGAATTAAGAGTGTGCTTATCAAGGCAACGAGCCGCGTTTTGAGCTAATATGCCAAAACAAAACGCTCAAGTATCTCATTAATAAATATTAAATGTGGATGATGTTTCAAGTATATTGATTTTTCTTAAATATCGATTTTATGTTTATTTATTGTGCCGTGCGTGATTTTTCATTTAGCCTTGTTCCTTTACCTTTTCACCTTCGTTGTTTCTTTATCCCGTCTAATAACAATGAAATTAGGTAAAATCCAATCGTCCTTCATTTTCCTTTGATTCTACCTGGCCTCTGTAATGTATCCTTTCTTCCCAGAATCTTCAATAATACCATCATACTCCTTGATCTCTTATCCAATTTTAGCAGAAGACTTTTGAGTCGTTTTTCAGCTTATACCTTGATATCTGGTAATAACGTCGGTGAGCGTTTCCATGGAATTTTCACTTCATATTGCCCTTCGACCTTCTATAAAGACTCCGTGGTCTTTTCGTAAAGATCTTTATCAAGATTTGAAAACTCCATATTCTTTAAACTAATTTCGTCAATTTCCCACATCCTTTTCATCTGCTTCTTCAATACATCCTCTTGACAAAAAACGTCCTGATAAAATTACTGTGATGGTTCCATAACATTCCAACAGAAGTACTGCCGACGGTTGTCAAACCAAGCAGAGTTAGTCTAGCAATCGGCTCAACGCTCTCTGTAGTCCAAGGTAACCAGCCCCAACCAACACATCACTCACCCATCAAATAAAATAAATATTCCTTACATGCTTCTAATTTTCTCTTTCTTTTGACCAACTCCGCACACATTTTTAACTGCTAAAGCCATGAATTCCTTTTTCAATCTTTCATCAGCACTGACCAGAGTCATTTTTACTCTTTGTGGTCATTCTTTGAATTTTCCCACCGATGACACTTACTGTCGTTACTTCGTCGTTTCCTTTCTACTCCAATTCGTCTTAAACCTTCTTGTTTCCCCAGAAAATGGGAATTGTCTTAAGCTAAGGTAACTCCGTTCTCTTATATTCACCTTCTCATTTTCACTACCATTAAAGTTGCTTCTTCGGTAGTTTTTCTCTGATATTCATATAGAAAACTACTGTATTTTCTTCGACAATCTATTTCTCTACAAAACGATGGCTTTAAACATTCTTTCACCATCAGCCCAGTCTTCAAACTGTTGAAGCATATCTTTTTCAGTCTGACAAATTCCCATCGTTTTTCCACGTGCCAATCTTTGAAAACCTTGCATTGATCTAAATAATGATCTCCTTCACACTTGATACATTCCACCTTGTTGCTTGCTGACTTTCTACGGACCTGTAATGTCTTTACCACTTTTTCTGCGTAAAAAAAGATCGTTTTGGTTTTTGCTTTCAGGCGTACCTCACCGTTTCTAAAACGCTTTTCAAGTCCCTTAAATCTTCATCACAAACTGGTCGGAAATTATCAATCTGATCCATGATTGCCAGATAATTTTGTTCATCTCCGCCATAACTTCTATTGAGGTTCTCCTTTGCGATTTTTTAACCCGCAGATGAAAATCCCAAATTCTCTATCAACCTAAGTGGTTCATCCTCAGATATGACCGGAGATGTAACATCTTTTCATCATCATTATAGGTACTATCCACACACGTTCCAAAAGCAGCTTCCCTAATTTCATATTCTCTTTGCTTCCCGTCAAATATCTGAATATTTTACTTCTGCATCTTATCCAATATCTTTCTGCATTCATGACCTTCGATATCTCTGTTTGAACTTCCCTCCTCTTGTCTGATCTAATCGATTGATTAGCTTTTTATGCAACTAATTCTTCTACTCTTTCATATTTTACTATGATATATTTTAAGTCCAACTCCAACACAGCTACAATATTCAGCTTTCCTAATTGTCCGCAAATCTCCAGAAGATCATCAGACTTATCAACGGCATTCTCCATCGCCTCTTGGTACTCTTCCAGAGCTTTTAGTGCGTTCAGTGTAACCACGTCATTCATCCATTTATCTCTAAGTCTAACCAGTCAATTTTTTACTGACCGCTTAGACAACAACCCCTTCGTCTGCCTCATTTCCTCCTTTCAACTTCATTAATAACTGTATAGTTGACCTCTTCTGTATTCCATAATCATTCAAAGTCTAACTATTGTGCAATTGTTTTCCCTCAAATCTTAATTGATGCTGATCTGGTGGAATTCCTTCTTTTTCTTGGATTCTAGATTTTACATTGTCAATATTATCATTTGATTCAACTTCTATTGCTATTGTCTTTCCTGACAATATCTTCAGAAATATTTGCATCCAAAAGGAAACGCCGGAGCTCATGAAAAAACTTCTTCAAACCAGTTTAACTCGAGACACGTAGCTCCGATTGCATTATTGTCTTTGCCGTTGACCAAAACCTTTGGTATGCTAAAGTTCCCATCTTTTTCTGTCAAATATTTTGAATAATTATAAAATATGTTTTGACCTTTTATATGGTGAGGCTGCATAATATTGGGGAACACCCTCATCTGGGCCATAGCCATCTTTTCTGGTGCGTGGCCCACTCTGCTAACATGTTGAATTTGCATCTTTAATTTCCGATTTTGTTCAATTGCATTAATCATCAACCAGGAAAAACTAAAGTTCCGATTGATTTTAATAAAACCATAGCAACATAATTTCACCATTGAGCTCATATCGTTTGACAAATGATATTCCATAACATTAGTTTCGAAAAATGTAACATCTCGTTCACCATAGATTCGTACAGATCCTTTGGGAACTACCAAATTTTCCGCGACAAAATTTTCGAATAATTCTATTTCGTTAGTGGAATATTTGGCAATTATTTTTGTTTTTGCTGAGAATTTGGCCGCATATGCAGCTAATCTTTCCTGTAGATGCGCTCAGCTTCTTCTACAACTTTATCATCAGATCCAAATAAACCAACTTCATCTTCTTTTGGGGCTGCTTTAAGAAAGAAATGTTCTTAAAGAAATGCTATCTTTTCATTTTCCGATAAAGATTTAATGTGGTTAGACCATCTTAAAACATGAAAATTGCAATCTTTAATTGATCCGCAAATATGTCAACTTTCAGCAGTTGATGGAGAATATCCATTGATATAACTTTTATTAAAAGGTAAATCGTTCAATTTGGATTGACCTTTCTATACTTTTCGAATTCCATAATTCAATTTCCAAATAGTAGAGTGATCAATTCCGAATTTAGCTTACAATAGTCAATGAGCTATTTCACATAGTTGTTCGTGCAATCCTCACCTTTTTAAATTCTTTTATTAACAGACCAAGAATACTTTTGCTTTTCTCGCTTCGATTTCAATTTCTATCTTTTGCTGGTGTACGGAGAACATTTAAACAATTAATTAAGAGCTCTTACTGAAACATCTCTCCCTCCATCTCTAGGGTCTCCTTTCACTCGCACACAACACAATTTACGACTTACTATCATGCACCCATGAGCGAACCCATGTTGGTACTGTGCATGACAACCGAATGTTACTCAAGAAGGTGAGCGTCGTTACCAACACTATCCCTTGAATAACCTTTACTTGAATGCGCTTTACTCAATTAGTATCGTTATATGCCAAATCAAGTTTCCAAATCATAAATGATATAATGTTTTGAGAAGATATTGAGAATTAAGAACGTTCGTTAAAACCCCGATTTTGACTTTGCCCGTTTTATAGGAGATGATTAGATTAAACTTCTTTTATTTATATTAATAATTGGTTCATTTAATTTATTTATTATTTATCCGATTTAAAAATGTCCGTACGTTTATAGCTCAATTAATAGTAAAGTCATACGTCTTTCGACTAGAACTCGACGCGGACAGCCGAGTCATCAGGAGTAGCGCAACTAATAGCCACAACTAACGAAAGCGAACTCGTTAGCCGGACCACCAGCCTGCCTTCCTGAAGAGCTATTGCGATACACACACATATATATATATATATAAAATTAAAGGGGACTCGTCAGGGGTGAAAGCACCGTGGCCATCCAAAGCATAAAAAGAGTACTTTACAAAATTTTATTAACATATAAAAATTATAAATAAATGAACATACAAATCCTTACTCTTGAAAATTCAAATGTATGAAAATTTTGCACAGTTAAGTTTTTTAAAATTGTAAAGTTAAAGTTATGAATTTAGCCACTGCTTATATAGTTATTTTGTGTGTGTGTGCGAACAATAGGCGATTTTTCGCCATTTTAAGGGTTTTTAAATGTTTCTCTTAATTTTTAAATATTTTTATAATTTTTTATTCATTTTTTGATATTTTTTGATATTTGACTTGTATTTTTCCGAATTTATTTTTATTATTACTTTTTAATCAAAATTCTTTTTGACCCTTAAAATTTTGTTTCTTGGTCGCTGCTTCCGCCTGTGTTTTTTCTAAACTTTATTTTTCAAGGTTTTGGCCGTTTTTTTAATAACTATGGGTTTCTTTCTGTGTCTGTAGACTTTTATCAATTTTATTAAAATTTGTTTTAATTAATTTTGTTATTTTGTTTAATTGATGTTTTTATTTTATTTTTAGTTTCTGCTTGCGGGAATATGCATATGCAGTTGTTATTTTCATTATTTTTAATTTTTGTTTTAATTAACCCTAAAATTGTTTTGTTTTAATTTTGGCTTTAAGCCCAACACTTTGATTAGGAATCTATTTTTATTAAATTTCTTAATAACATATTTAAACTTTAGTTTTTATACTATAAAACTTTCGCTAATGTATTAATAAGTTATGTTTTACTTTCGATGGAATGCATTATTAGAGACATTGCAGCTATTTTTCTAAGTAAAAGTAAAATTAATATTTTAGGTGAGAGTGCAGAGGTCGCAGCAGTTCGAGAACTGAAAGAAGAATTAAATTTGGACTGCAACAATTTAATTTATCAACTGAGCCAATATTGGCCTTTACAGAGCTCTTTATTTTTGGGATACACTGCTGAGGTTCCGTTGAGGACTCATTTTCTTTTAGATGAGGAATTAAGTTTTGCTCACTGGTTCAATGTTGACAAAGTAAAATTATTGCTAGAAAATAAACATTTGGAGTATTTTATTCCTCCGCAATCTACTATCATGTTTCGGTTGATTAAAAATTGGTATATTAAAACAATAAATTGATATAATAAAGTTTTTATGAATAAAACATATTTTTGGAGTATTTTTCATGTAATTATAAATTTTGAAATTTGTTACACAATTTGACATATATAATTAATAAATGTTTTAATAAAACTTGTTATCAATATTTATGTGAATTTTAATTGAATTTTAATGATTGCTAAGTGATAAAATTGAAACATGTTACATGAAAAATAACGGGGAATAATTTTTTTATTTGATATCAGTAGCAAATGACTGAAAAACCCAACCAATAAATGAGAAAATAACGAGAATAATTTTTTCTCAGAAAATAAATAAAAGTATTAGATTTTCAGAAAGGCAAGAAGTCACATAATTAATTACTCTTTTTAAAAAGTTATCTATAAACTAATATTTTTATTGTAAGCAAAATTTGATTGTTTGTTGCTTTAAAAACCAGAGACAATGTTGGTTGAAAATAGAAAGAAAATAAGAGAGTGATTCCCCAGAAAAAGATTCAAAAATACAAATTAATTTAAACTAAATGAATGTGGGAAACCCAATAGTAGTGTATAATGAAGACCCGTGGGTTATTTGGCTTGAGATATTTTTCGCTTTAAAACACTAGACACGTGACTCTCAAAAGTGCTCTGTTTTCAAAATATTAACAATGGTACAGTTAAATTTCTGAAATTATTTATTTGATATTTTTCGTGAAATTAGAATTTAAAAATCTTAATGACGAAAGACGTGGCAATTCATATATAAACATGGATGAGAAAACACATTAAATGTGGAAAATCATTGAAGAAGGTATTTTCTACTGAAAAAGTGTCGAAACTCGAGTTATTTACTAAAAAGAGGAAATATCATAATGAGAAATATAAATTAATAATAGATAAGGGTAGAATTCCTCAATAATGAGGTGAAATATCAATTAAAGACTACACAACAAAAAATATATTTAGAAAAAATAATTAATCAATGTGAAGGTATCGGAAGTAGTTCTTCGAGAGAAGATGAAATACTTTTGAATAAATGTAGATTCAATTATTTTACTAAAAGTTCATAATTTAGTACATTTTTCGTTTAATTAAATTTTGAGAAGGAAATTTGTTGGTAAAAATTGGTAAAAATTAGTGAGGGAATATAATAAACTAAAAAATATGTTTTAAATAGGGGGAATGTAGTAGACAATGAATATTTATTCTTGGGGACAGAGAAGACATAAAACAATAAATTTGTGAATGTAGTAAAATTTTTGAAATAAGGGAATGGAGTAGAGAAAATATATTAAATAATGAGAATGTAGTAGACAACAAAGTCGTTTTATCCAGTAGATACAGTAGGCACTGTGCTTAGGACCTACGAGCAACTTTAAGTTACATTTTTTATTTTTATAAAATAAATAAAAACAAACAAGAAACCAAAATTAAAATTTCAAATTCAAAATTAATCTCTTTTAGTTAGATTAGGTTGCTCTACACTGTAGACTAAATTATATGAACTTTGAGGCTCTTCTTATGAGCAAAATCTCAAATAACATTTTCAAATGACATTTCCAGCATTAAATCGCTTTCAATTGAAAGAATTGTTAGAGAAGACAATTGTTCTTGTTCCATCGTTGAACGCAGATAGGTTTTGATTAGTTTCAGTTTTGAATAGGATCGTTCAGTCCAGTAACTGAACAATTTCTCATTTTCCTTATGGAGTTCTGCATAAATTCTGGTGAATTTCTGACGCTGCAACATCGCTGCTAATCTCTCTTGACAATTTCTTCATTTGTCAATTGTCACAGATAATATTCCTTGCGTGCATGTCTTATCTTGTCTCTAAATTGTCTAAAATTTAAAAGAAAATCACTTTCTAAATTCTGTGAAGGGACATTCTCTAAATAATATCTTATAAGATCTGCATTTACTTCCCATTCTGTTGGATAACTCACTCATTACTGTTCCTCGTTTTAGAATCTTTCCTGGTTGATAGTTCTAGATCTGGATTATCCAATTGTAGCTGTATATCTTTAGCCTTGTAGATCTTTTCTGGTTTTGAGATATTGGTCGTGACAATTGCGTCATTATTAAACTTATCATCAATATCTAAATGCTTTTTCTTTCACTTGTTTTTGTTTCGTTTTTTCAGATCCAGGCGCGATTTCAATAGTTTAAACTATTTGTAATTACTAATTAAAAGTTATTATTGGGTAAAACATTAAAAAATTCAAATTATTTTTTATTTTAACTAGACGAAAAATTGGAAAAAGGGAAAATAAATAAAATGGTTCGAAAAGTGAAAAGAGATTAAAAATATCAAAATCTGGGTGCATTCGTAAATTGTTTCAAAACAACGTTTTTACGATTTATATTAGTAATTACCTAATAATTAGTACATAATTAAACTTAATCAATTAGAGGCCTACAAGGCTACAAATACTGCAATGCAGATATCCAAATTTCATAGTCCCTAAGGCATACGACGACCTTAATAGAGGCCTGGTAGACATTGAACATTAAATAGGCCAAATATAATAAAGAAAATACTTTCTTCATTGAGTTCATTTCTAACAGATAGTTAACAATAAAACAAAAAATAATCTATATGGATATGACAAAGTTAAAAATGAAATTGAAAAATAAAACAATCTACATTTTTATGAATAAATTTTGTATTTGAAGTTATAGATCTTTTTATTTTTCATCTTTTTATGTGATTTTATTTTCAAATTTAATGGTCTGTTACATGTTATTACTTACCAGGTATTGATATATAGTAATTAACTATTTGTAGTTACCTGATTGTAGTTTAATTTATTATTATTATTATTATTATTATTATTATTATTATTATTATTATTATTATTATTGTTATTATTATTATTGTTGGGCCAGAACACAAACGGCCTTGAGAATCGTTTAAATCAATCAGTAATACACACGCAAATACAACATACAGATTTAAAATCAGACCCATAACACACTAACTAACCATGCTAAAATATGAGAAAGAAAAACAATTAAATATAAAATCAAGAAACACAAAAATAAATTAAAATAATAACAAAGTGCAACAAGATCCGCACGAAATAAACATAAAAATAATATGAGAACACGAAAATTTGACCGAAATTTGACAATTTACTAAAAAATGGAAAAATCCATAAAAATGGAACAAAACTTAAATAATTTGAATTGGAAACAATTCAATTTAAAAATTAAAAAGAAAATTGTCAAATTAAATTATAAAAATAATAAAATTAAGAATAGAATATACTAGAAAATCACAAGGTCAAATTTTGTTTTACTAAATCAAATTTAACACGCAAGGTTAGGGTCATACAATAGGTATATATACCGATTCATTTTCACATAATTTTAATTAGTTTTTCAAAACTCGAAACTGCTGAATCAGTTTTTAATCTGAAAATCAGTTTTTCAAAAACTTGAATTGACTCAATCAGTTTTTAACCACTCAACCAGCTTTTTACCAGTCTTAATCGGTGAAAGATCAAATTCTAAATGTGAGTGGAGGAATGCTCGAAAACTTTCTCCACGTCGAATCCATACAGCCTCATAAGAGCTCTGTGTGGATGTCGGCGTGGGGAAAGTATGATAGTGTCGTTGATGAATGATGAATGTACAATGTGGATTATCAAACGTTATTATATGCTAATAAAACTTTCACTATACAATGTTTTGTCGAAATGTTTCCGGCCCACAGCCACTCACGCACCACAAGAAAGTAAAATCAACATACAATTCAGGCTGTGTAGGTGCAGTTTATCTGCCAATAGCCTGTGCCCGTGAAGGTTCCGGCGTGAATAACGCAGGGCCTAAACGTCAATAATATCGGTCATAGGTGAAATTGGGAGGAGGGGAAATAGTCTTTTGGCTACTCCTCCACCACCCAGTTTTCCATAATTTCGACCAAATTAAAATCATTATACATAACTGCTAAAAATCATAAACATTGAGTAGCTCGGTGAGCATTCTTAAAATCATAATATTAACGTAACTATCCTAAGGTCAAATAAAGGGAAGGAAGTGGGGAAAGAATTCGGAAATAATTCTTATGTCTAAACTACTCGAACTAAATTTTAGATTAAAATCACGTTATCATACGAGAAAGCCCGAGAGATTAACTACGCAAAATGAACTAATTAATGTCGACGACGAGGGTTCGACGCTGCGAACATCGAAGTAATAGTATAGACTAAAGTGACCCTAGAAAATAATACAACCCAAAATAGATTATTACGAAAAATTTGATCAGAGTAAATAATT
This sequence comes from Schmidtea mediterranea, assembly GCA_022537955.1. Taxonomy (NCBI): domain Eukaryota; kingdom Metazoa; phylum Platyhelminthes; order Tricladida; family Dugesiidae; genus Schmidtea; species Schmidtea mediterranea. Next base: position 86,348,733 of record CM039679.1, read on the forward strand.
TGCCCACTTGACGTTTAATAAAAATTGTGTTATTATTTTAGTTGAAAGATATTTTCGGTATAACTAATTTACCCTTTGACTCAAGTAGTAATTTGCGAAATTGTCCAACGATAAAGATAAAGTATTACCCAAAATACCCCCTCTAAAAATAACCAACCACCCGTTAGAGTAACAAAATATAATAAGATAACATTATGATGCACATCAAAAGTAACCAAAAAATTTATTAACGAATTCTAGTACACCATTTTGGCATACGACAAAAATTACGAATCTGAAAATAACGTGCATAAATCAAATTTACCACCAGAGATTAACATCAGTTGAGGGGTAGATACCAATGAAAAACAAGATGCCATTACGACTAGTTGAAAGGTGTACCACGTCTAAATTAATTTTGTAAATGATCACCCAATTAGAAATTCCCGCTAATTAACTACCATAATAATCGATGAAAAACAATAGCACATTAGATGCAAGCGGTATATTGATCACAATGAACACATTAGGCAAGGACTCCAATCCTACAAGGAACAAGTCCAGATGAGTAGGAGAAAATCAAGGTTGGAAACCATTTGAAATCATTAAATCTATCAGGAGCACAAATCCATTCTCGGTTCATGAACTAAATTTATTAATTTAATACCATTATACAAAATTTACTTAATTCAAAATTTGCAGTAATGAAAAAGAAATTCAAGCTCATGACGGGCCATTGTGGAATAATTTAGCAGTGAATAAATGAATGAAAATCTATAAAGTCAAATCAATAAAAATTGTGAATAAACAGTAGACGTGCCAAGGCACGATCTACTCGACTTCAATCAATAAGTGGGTAGGAAATTCCACGTCAGTAGAAAATATTTAGCGGAAATTGCATGTCAACATTAGACACACTGGCCTGAAACGGGTTCAGACACACCTGCGGGGCAGAAGGCAATATAAATAGATCAGTCAGTGTCGAGAATTCAGACAGTTCACAGTGAGATATTAACATGAATTCCAACCGGCGAAACGATTCACGAGTTAGAGGCCACCCCTCTCACTTTATGGATAATGAAGAGATCACGATGGAGCGTCGGACCGACGCCCAAGAAAGTAAGGAATTCATTTTATTCTTGTACCCCTTTTAATTACACATAACATTTCATGCAATTTGGACATCCGTTATAAGACTCTACCACACGTCATTCGGAGACCCAAGTCGGGATAAAGACCAAATGCTCTTACTGATGAAGAAAATGTGATGAAAAACGAGGAAGACCCTGATTACCATAGTGAAATTTAAATAAATAAATATTAAATTAGCATTTTTATTCAAATTCACGTTTATTTACGAATCTGCATGCAGGAATAAAAGACGAAGGGTCGCCCAACAATGTCCTAATCTGGAATTACAATTTATTAATCTATGGACGGTATCACGCGACCCATTAGGACAAATTAGAAATCAGCTGAATGCCAAATCCACGATGCTTGGGGGTAATGCTAAGCTAGTATAATAAAGAGTTGAACATCAACTACGAGTTTCTGTCAATAACGAACAGTTTGAGTTTTCTTTGTCGCCTTCACAACACCTCGCTCTCCATTTAGATCAATTAATTTTCAAGAAAAATTGTAAATGAATTTCTCATGCCTCCATGTCCAAACTAACGCAACGTATTGATGAAAGGCCCCTAAGGATAGTAAAAATTGCATTAATCTTAAGTTAGCAAATGAAACGTAGAGACACGACCACTAAGACCTATCTACCGAGTGTCACAAAGTGTACGGCTCAGGAACCCTAAATTACGTCAGATTTGAGGGCCAGTTTAGATCACCCTCTACTGAGACCTTATCGCCAAAAAAGGGGGGAAATGCTTAAAAATCCTTTATATATAAACCATCCGCTTACACATAAATCTATTGCCTTTAGTTCTCATGATTCTCATATAAAATGCTAATGATGTTCATTTCGATAGATTCATGTGTGGACGAATCTCGAATCACGATGAGATTCCATCCCACTCCGCCGCTAGATGCAGACAGGCGATGTGGGATGCGGGATATTCGATTTCCCTATTGAGAGAGTCGAGATTCGGGAGACAAGGAGGAGCAAAAGATGTCGAGCTGCCGTACGTGGCAATAAAACTTGGCATATCTTGGATATCTTGGCACGTCTCGAAGCACATCAAAGAAGGACCGATAAACAGGTAGAAAAGGCTCGCCGTCAATTGAAGCAGATCAACGAAGACATCGCGGCTCATCTGATTCCGAGTACGGATGGGTATGCCCCTTCCTATGGCATCTCATTCGAACTCGATGACCCCAGAGTAAATTAGCCAACACCGGCCATGACCGTATCGACGCCGAAGAAAATACTTCCAAGAGGAATGAGGACGGAGACTGGAGATCGGATGCATGAATGGGATCACTCCTACACGCGCAGAACATCAAGACGAAACCCAAGGAAAGATTATTCAAACTCACGTCACCACTGAATTTTGTGAAATATATATTTCTGATTTTTTTTGTTCATTCCTTATATTTATAATTAGTGTAAGAAATATTTCGCCCCATGAAAGTAAACCATTACCTGACCTTAGCTTAGACGTAATACCCTTTGAAGTTATTATGTTATTTATTGTATACTGGACGAAATGAGCTATTAATGACCCATTTTTATTGTAGAGATTAACCCTTTCACGATACTAAATACGGCTCTCAAAAACGCACGCATGGAGAATACCGATCTTCATAGACAGTTACTACAATTGACAAAGGAAATTCATCAGATAAAGTCGACATGGATAGAACCAGTCAAAGCGAAAGTTCTATACCAGCGAGTAACGGCCGCCCAACGCGGATGGGCCGAAGAAAAACGACTAGGGCAGGCCATGAAGACGCAAATACGCGGCCTGGATGTGGCGCTATCAGCATGCCAGGAGGGCCAAGCTGTCACCTACCCCTGGTCTTTGCACCTGCACAGTTTGCGTACCGAACTTCAACAGGCGCAACCAAAACCGCGGTAAAACCACTTCAACGCCGTCCGGGAAAGATCGAGAGAGCGAAACGACGGGTGATGAGACTTGCGGAACGAATATAATGAGAAATGTCATAATAAATAAATATTTTAGTTGATTTCCTTCGTATTCGTTAAACTAGTTGACTATGACCGGGAATAATTCACGCAAGATAATTAAGATTCAGTAGGGGGTTGAGAGAGAGATAACTGATCGAATGAGAGAATTCTTAAAGTGAAAGTGACCAGAAATAGAAATCGCACATCTACCTTCTATCGGTGGTGCGTTGAACCCGCTATGGGATCGGGCCTTAGCAGTTCCTATATGGCACTCACCTATGGCGATCCCATAACCAGTGGTTGCATTACAAACGTTTCATGGCAACGGGTAACCATTGGGGGCAAGATAATAATTTTCATTTGGGGTCAAGGATACTGACACCGTAAAAACCCCACATTATTATTTATAAAAGACATTGTATTTTCTACAAAATTTGACTATTAATCAAATTTATTTATGGTATCCATAGTCAAACTTTGTAGAAAATACGATGTCTTTTATAAATAAAAATAAAAAGATATCAGTGGTGAAAACAAAATAAGTCCTTATAATATTATTATTATTATTACTATTATTATTTTTAAACTTTAAAATTGTTTTATTGTGTCGGTGGCGGAAATTTTTTTATAAATAGTGGTGGGTTACTGGGTGCTATTGTTTGTTTTAATTATGGTGTGGTTACCCCGGCAACGCCATATAAACATTTCTTTGCTACCACTCAGCACCCGTTGCTAAGCAACGTTGGAACTGTGTTCGAGTGGGTAGATCGTCTGCAAAAAGTGAGCGCTATTACTAAGGCTGTAATTGCCCGAACGATCTCTGGGTTCAACGAGCTGTCAATAGAAGACTTGTGCTCGCTTTGAATATCAGGTCCCCTTATGTCGTCATTTTAACATTCGAGTCTATTGAATTCTTCAAACAACACTCCAAATATCGACAATTATATATTAAAAACAAAGTTTTATGATGCATTTTTTAGTGAGTCAGCTGCGTTTAGTTTAACATTCGAGTGGCTCGGCGCTTGGCCCGCTCCTTTCGTCCAGGTCGATAGCTGCTTGTTGCTGGAGTAGTTTTCGGGGTCGCTACCGTCTCTCGGTAGGCCAGCTGGGCGGGGGCAAAGACAAGGGTGTATGTTACTGCTGCCCCTTCTTGACAGGCCGATAAGGCGACCTCCAGCCCCTTTATCTGCATTCTGAGACTCTGGTTTAACTGTTTCTCGTCCGCCCATCCCTTTTGGGCTGCCGTAAGCATTTGATAAAGCGCCTTTGTCTTCCTGGGCTCCATCCAGGCGGTCTTGGTTGGTTGAATTTCCGTTGATAACTGGATAATCTGCTCGTAGAAATTCTTATTGGTTTTCCGGGCGTGATCTAGTTCTTTCTGTGGTATTTTCAGGGATTCCATCTGTGTAACAACGAAAATTAATTCTGGACTACCAATCTTAAATTATTAAGTTTCTTAAACAAATGTTAATATTGTAGAACAATAGAATTTATAAAAGGAAGAACAATTTTGGGTGACTTTAAATCATTTATTTGACATACAGTTTAAGTGTATTCACGTAATCGGAACATTAAGGTTCTTCGGAAGTTTGCCGAGTGTGAGGCGGGCAAGGAGAGATCGGGCCCAATCCCGAATGTCTTGGGCCGGACTTCGGCTACAATCTCGTCCGTCCGTGGTGAACGATAGTGCGTCATCCTCTACTGGTCGCGAGGTGATCCAGCGGGGTTCTCTCGGTTGGGGCACCGTGGGGTACTTGTTCCGCCAGACTTGTTGCCAGGATTGTCTCCACTGGTCGCCAACGTGTGTGGGGACACGGACAAAGGGTCCTGATCTTCCTGAACGAAATCACGATCAAATGGGTTTATCATCAAAATTCAATGATGGTCAAAGAAGATTACAATTCTGATTATAGTTTCAAAAAAAAATATCGGAGAATACTTGTCATTCTTCCTGGGAAAAGATTAAGCTCCCAACACAGGTTCTACTTTCCATTAATAACATTCTCTAAAGGAACACAAACAAACTCTCTGATTTTATAAAATAATTTACGCATCAACTTACCTAGATATGATAAAACACATTTCCCGAAGTATATTTATTGTGGAATGTCTAAAGAAGACCTATCAACAATTCTGCGCGATATCAGCAAATAAAATTAGGCGAAACTTGCAGTGAAATCTTTAACATTTCACCCTTAACAAAAATAGCTTTAATTCATTTCCAATAAAATTTTGTCGCACATTTGGCAACATAGAAACTATAAACTACGGGCTTTAAAAATTATGTTAATCAATCGCAAAAGGAATGTAAAAATCATGATGAGTATGAACTGGCATAATATAGTCAAATCATTATCCTATGTTCCTAATACCTTAAAAATAAACATGAAAAACGATATTAAAATAAATCGCTATAACTCTCTACGGTCATACTAAGGGTCAAATGATTTATTCGAGCGGAAATAAAATTAGAATTATTGATGGAAGCCAATAACACCACCTAAAAAGACATAAATGGGTATGATTGATCTGAACATTTAAGGTCAGTATTTAGAGTCGATAAAGTCATTTGGGAACCAAATAGAATAGTGAAATAAATAATTTAAAGTCGATAAGTCCCTTAAAGAAATCAAACATAGTAATCGTTGTAACCCCAATTTCATATTCCAAATTTAAATAAAATGTACAGTGAAAAGTAAAAAGAATCAATAGTTCAAGGATCAATGGGAATCTAAACAGTACACAGTCTAACGGAAAAGACAAAAGCCCAAATAACGTAACCTAACTTATAATGTTGCCACTTCCGAAACAAAATATAAAAAATTATTCTTTAGACTAATTCATTAATTTAATTAGGGCTCCAAAGATTAGCTTAAAGTTGATACCTTCTCGCCCATACTATAGATAGGGCGAGTCACCGAACCATTGACCGAACCGTTACCTTAAAATTATACTATAAAATAAAAGGCAATCATTACGGCCAGATTTTATTCATATTAAACAAACAAAATAGAAAAGAAGAAAAACCACATACAAATTCATATTTCATACCACAATAATAGAATCACCAGACTGTTGACACGGAGTTCTTCACAAATGATCCATTAAAGGGATAGGTCGCCATCTTTACACCATGGGATGATGCATATCCCCATCAGGATCGCCAATAGCTGTCAATTGGGGTCACAAAATCTCTTTACAATGAGGATAACTGAAGGCAACTGATATTAATCCAATTGTCGTCGAAGTTGCATCAATATTATAACGTCCAACCGAAAAACTCAGTTTTCAATCTCTAACATTTTCCTAGAGTAAAATAATAAATTCACAGTTTTATAATGTAGAATACACACAACCTTATTTATACGTTGACAGCTGCATTTCAAAAATTGCATTTATTATTAAATGGCAGACAAATAATTAAAAAGGAAAATTAAACACGCAACCAAGATTCCTATTGTAAGGAAGACATGCAAATTTGTAATGAAATTTAACGTTTCGGTTTTTTATATTCATTAAAATGTTTATTTAGTTCAATCCTTGTAAAAAGACAAATGAATGAGATGACACTTATAATCATTCATGCAATTTATTAAATTACATTATTAGAGTGATATAATAGAAATATTAGATTATAGAAAATGTATAGCTATTATCACTAAATATAAAACATTAGAACAATACAGTAAAAGATGTTGAGGATTAATGTTAACATTAAAACGCTCGTATTGAATCATAAAATTTTGTGATAAAAAATACAAGCTTTCTAGTGTTAACTTTTAAATTGCTTACCTGAAAGCCATTCCCAAAATGGCTGATGTATAAAAAGTAAAAAATGCATCTAATAGATTTATATGTCAACATCAATTACGAAAATGTAGCAAATGAAAACCAAACCTCAAAATCCGGGTGAGTACTTCGATCTTTCCGTATCCCATCTAAGCAGAAGGAAGGAAGATTAAAATAAAAATAATTACTTTTTTAACCTACCATCATTGAAGCCAAAACTGCCACGTAAGAAGAAAATCGTCGTCCAATTCTCATAAATAGTCCGCCTAGAAATCGATATATAAGAATTACACAAATAAATAGAAAAAGAAAGTGACCCGCCGTTGACATTTAGAAATATCGATTCCACGAAATTTCCTCACTGGTGAATGTCTCTAATCGTACTCCCCACCGAGCGGTGTGCAACGTGTATGCACACACCCGTTCCAATTCCATGAATGGGATTATAAACGAGTTCAACTGTTAAAAATATTTTCTTTTTCAAATTACAAAATATGCAACATCAACAAGATTTCGGAGACACAGCAAACCGGAGAACAGGCAGGGAGATAGCCTCGAGCCTCGACCCACAATCTTGGAGTAAGTTCCGAGCTTCATTTTGAATAATCATACCATTGTTTTTGTAGATGTATTCTAATAATTATATTTGAATAAATCTTAGGAATTTTTGATATCCCAATGTTCCATTTATTAATCCTATTTAGAGAACAGAGTTAATTTTGTTTATTTACCATTGTTTTTTAGATAATTTCACGATGTATATTCCATTTATTAATCATATTTAGAGAACAGAGTTAATTTTGTTTATTTACCATTGTTTTTTAGATAATTTCACGATGTATATTCCATTTATTAATCATATTTAGAGAACAGAGTTAATTTTGTTTATTTCTCATTGCTTCTAGGTAATTTCACGATGTATTCTATCGATTATATTTTAATAATCTTACAGGATTCTGATATTCTCCTCGTCAATTTAACCATTGTGTCTAGTAACTGAGTTTATTTTGTATTTATTAAATTTATTATGCATCACACTGATGAATCATTGGGAGATTTTATTTCTCTACAGGAATTGGGTAACATTTAACGTGTGTTCTATAATAATAGATTTTTTATAATAAAGTATTATGAGTAATTTAATTTTTTCGCTATGCTTTTAGTAAACCCATTAATTAACTCACAAATTATAACCTATACTTCTTCAATTTTATATGCCCAGGATTTTTATGTTCATTTTAATAAATAATTTTCGTTATCTTAAGTTTGTCCAATTTAAAAATTAGTATTTGTTAAGCATGGGAAATTTTTATGGATATTTTGAAGAATCAGTTTAACAATTGAAATAATCATACCATTTTTGTTTGCAGATAAGTTACGGAGTTCGATTTAATAAATCATACCCAAGGATCATACAATATTTTCTATAGATAATTTTGTCAGGGTCCAGGAATTTCGTAGAGGGAAGCTTTGCAGGTACACCAAATCGACTTTCATATTGTTTTTTTAATTTTGTTCTTCCACCTGATCAACTTCCATATTGATACTTATCAAGAATAACTATGGTAATGGTAGTTTTAAACAAGGGGTTTTAATAAAAATTTTAATTTTGTTGAATACGTCTAACTATTAATACGAACCAAATTGATTTTCTTTTCTTAAGATTTTCTCCTCGCAGGAAAGAATTCGCATTTAAACTTTATAAAAATTAAATTTTCTTCTTCAATACACATATAGATGTACACTGAATGCTATATCACAAGGATATCCGTCCCTTAGAGATCAGTTTGGTATATTTCATTTGTTTCTACCTTTTGTGCATTACAAAATCAAACTGTTAGGTAGTAGACTAACTAGATCGTAACGATATATATTTTAATTATGAACTGTGAACCAAGTAAACATTCATGATCGCAATATTTTTCAGGAAGATCGGGACCTTTTATATGGGCCCCACACACCTGTCGCCGACCAGTGGAGGCAAGCTTGGCAACGATTCGTGAAAGAGAAATACCCCGATATGCCCCAACCCGGAGAAAACCAGTGGGACGATATGCGTATGGTAGAAAATACCATGTGTCAATTCAGACAGAGAAGACAACCAGGTGACCCGAGTCCGGCCCAAGAAATCCATGATCGGGCTCAAGCACTTCTAGCATGCCTCAAGGACCGCCAGCGCCGGGTCAACTTCCTGGTAGACTGGGCCAGTAATTACCTGGCAAACGTCGAGGATGACATTGCCAATGGTAGGATCGCGGAGTTCTATCATTTCATGACACAATCCAGCTCCAGGCCGGTCCGTAATACGAAACGGCCCGTATTCATATACCCGGGCTACTCAGTGGAGGAAGGGGTTGAAAAACTCTTCGAAGAACCCTGACCTCGCAGATCCATGGATTACAGATCTACTAGCTTTGTTACGAACATTTTTATATAATAGATAATTGTTATTTGCGATTTATTTAATTTTCCTTGTTTGTTTCCTGGTATAATTTTGTGACCTATGTTTAAATTAACTGTACGCTTGGAAATTTTTGATCTGTTAATAAAAAGTTTTAATGATCATTATTCACAAAAATGGAACCCCTACAAATATTACGGACAGAACTGGCCCGTGCCCAACAAACCAATAAAACCCTTTATGACCAGATCATCCAGCTGACTCGTGAAATCCAGCAAACAAAAGCCACATGGGTGGATCCCAAGAAGATCAAATCAATACATCAAAGGCTTACCGCAGCCCAAAAGGGATGGGCAGACGAAAAGCAGATTAGACCAAAACCTCCGAACGCAGATACGGGGGTTGGAAGTTGCGCTATCTGCCTGTCAAGAGGGGGCAGCCGTAACTTATCCCCTCGTCTTTGCCCCTGCTCAATTGGCCTATCGTGAGTCGGTGGCAACTCCAACAACGACCACAACTCCAACCACAACAGTAACGAATAATTATCGACCTGGACGGAAGGAGCGGGCTAAACGTCGAGCCGCTCGACTACTTAATACATCCTAATTAACTTACAGAATGTGTTTATTTAAAAATGAATGTGTTTATTCGAAAATTATATATGTTTATTTCAAAAGATTTATATATTTCTTGCTGTTTAAACGATATCTTCAAAGGTTTGATAAGTGCCTCTAATCCCTGCAACCAACACAAAAGAATGCATCATTACGACATACAGTCGCTCGTTTTGTTTCTAAAAATCATTGTCGGATTCCTTTTATACTATGATGAACTCCAACATTAAAACCTACGATATTCAGGGAACCAATAATCTAAAGCGAGCACAAGTCTTCTAACGACAGCTCGTTGGACCCAGAGGTCGTCTGAGCAATTACAGCATTAGTAATAACGCTCACTTTTTGCAACGATCTACCAACTCGAACACATTTCCAACGTTGCTTAGCAACGGGTGCCGAGTGGCAGTAAGAAATATTTATATGGCGTTACCGGGGTAACCACAGAAAGATTTAAACAAACAACAGTACCCAGTAACCCACCAATAGGTTTGAGTTTAAATCTGCATGTTATATTTGCATGTGTGTTACCGATTCATTTAAACATTTACAAGGCCGTCTGAGTTCTGGCCCAACAATAGAATTTAAACAAATAACAAGGTTAGTCATTTTCCGCAATGTTTATTCATAAAATATGAAATATTTCGGCCGATAAACAGCCCTGATCACTCATAACCAAAACAATACGCTGGTATAAGAAAGTAATGTTTCATTTGTTGGATATAGCTGTTTGGAATTCATTTTTATTTAAAAAAAACCACAGCATCAAATCAAGCTTTTCTTGAATTTCGCGAATCTCTCATAATATCTATGATAGGTATCCCCACAACTATTCTAAAAGGACAAGATCTAGTAAGAATTAATAAGCCGTTACATGGTGGAGTAAGAAATATGCCAACAACTTCCATTGTATCAAATAATCATTTTTATAAAAAATACCGGTTCTCGAAGGATAAAGCCAAAAATACTGTGTACCAATGACGTGAGCAGTGTTCCAATGCAAAAATTCGAAAGGAAACATCATATCGCTGTATGGGTTGCCCTACTTTACCAGCACTTTGTGCTGGTAAATGTTTTGAAATGTTTTATAAAAGTTAATAAAATAATAAATCATTTTTCTTTTTTATGCAATATTATATTCATATTAATTTTATGAGTTTCGAATATATTAATTTTATGATAATATTTTATTTCTAAATATTATATTATATTCCTATTAATTCCTAAAAGTTAAAATTTTTTTTATATAATACAAATATACAAATAATAATTTCAAAAACTAAAGTACTTTTTTATTTATTTTTATCCCGTCTTTTAAATATCTAATGTGTATTTCTTATCTTATGTCAGCATCCGCCGCCTTGTTACTTGGTAACAGTTTTTTTCCTCTATATGAACAAAAAAACTGAATAAAAGGATCAAAAAAGATTAAGAATCCATTTCTTTGTAATATAGTCTTTATTTCACACTTTTATCTTTTATAATCTAAAAGTAACACTATGTGTCATCCTGCGTAATTTATGTTTAAAACTATGTCTGGGAATGCGTTAAATAAAATAGGACGTATTATAAATTTATATTTTAAAGAAAATAACATATTAAATTATTTTAATTGTTTAAATTTATATTTTGAATGAAATTAAGTTTTAAAATAAAAATGTCTTTGTTAATTTTATTTAAATACTCGGAAATATGGAAGTTATTCTTTTTGATTTGAATAAATGTTGAATAAATTTTGAACTTTTAATGAATACAAGTTTTGAATTAAACGAAGATGTTTTCATAACATCAAACAATATCAATTGACATTCGATTAGATATAAAATTCATTAAAACTATATAGAGAATCCTAAATTTAAACTAAAATATTTAACAGGCTCAATATTACACTAAGTGGTCATACACGATAAATTAATATACTAGATATTATTCAACACCTTATTACAACTTTCAGTCTATTTCAACGCAATTTCCATATTGATAAATTAAAAACCAGTAAATGAAACCAATTTAAAGATGTATGTGATAAAAAATATTTAATAGAATATCAAAAGTTGATAACTAACTCTCAAAATAACCAAAGATGTAGTATTTTTCAAATTGAATAATAATATTAATTTAGTCTAAAATATAATTACTTAATTTCAAATAGTTTTAACGTCCAAAATATTGGTTCATTTACTTTATTTTTTTTAATCAAATTTTCCCTCTAAATAATTATACAAATTTATAATAAAATAAGTAACATTTGCGTATATGTACCTTAACATTATTTAAAATCTGTACAATTTTTCTCAATGTTTTGAAAAAACACATAATATTCAGAGAATCATTTCAATTCTAAACCATTGATTGATCTTCTCAAATCCCAAAATGTCTCCTTTGAAGTAATTATGGACTTTATTTCAAAAATATCATTACCATCTGAAGACATTCCCGATCTAAGGAGGAAAAATATAAGGAGGAAGAAAATAGATGACTATCAACAGTTGCTGAAGAAGAATTTAGATTCCTTGCACTATGATTCAAAGTCAAGCTGCTCTTTCTATCAAACCTCCCAATATGACTTATAGCGCAAAGCCGGATCCTATAACTGATGAAAAATCAATAAAGCCAGAGAAATTTCGAGGAGTTGAACTTTATTGAGACAAATCTTTTCTCGAAATTAAATGATATGAAACCGAAAATTTTATCTCTATCGTTCAACCTCCTCGATTGGCTTATTCCAAGCAGGATCATCTCAATTCACAACAATAAAGAACTTTGTTATATTAGTAAAAATTTTAATAAGTACTAGTGAATGATTTTGATATGTCTACGACTAAGTCGTAGACTTAGTTTTTCTGTGTGAATCGGTGCGAATCGATGATCGTTGACACGTGTGTGTGTGAAAAGCTCTAGGATATGTATTTTCTAGAATGTGTGTGTGGAAGGTTCTAGAACATTAGATAATCAAGTTGTGTTGGGCCGCGCGACATCATAAGTGTGTCTCCGGGTAGTGACTGACCAATTACATAATCACGTGGTCATCTAGTAACAGTGGACAAAGGTCAATATCTAGGTAGTAACTGAGTGGACAAAGGTCAGATGTTACATAATACTACGTAAGCTTATCTGACAGGCTCACATCCTACTACTACTGTGGAAAACCCGATGCGTATAGATAGCGTGGGAAAATTAAGAGATTGTCGAATATTAAAATGTATTTAGATATTCATCAAAGATTGGGCCGAGCAATTTCCTGAAAATTTTCCTGTTATGGGAGTAATTAAACCCGAATTCTAGCAATGATTTTTGACGAACAATTAGATTGTTGTGGATGAAAACACGATATAAAAGGAGATTTCTCAGAAAACAAATTGCCAGTTGGTCGAATAAAATATTGTGCAAAGTGCGGTCTAGTAATATTAACGAAGTATCGAATTTAAAAGAAAACAAATAAAAATTATCGTGCCTTTGGGCAGCCTATATCATGATGATCAATAATTATCATTGAAAGAAAAATTCAAATCACTTTACGACTTGTAATTGTGATAATTTGTGAATAAAGTCTTTCTGTGTTGGGTTTGCTTTTTTATTACTAAACGACACGATGAGTCAGGAAAAACTGACTTTAACCCAATATTACTATTATTATTAAAATTAATTTTATAAATATTTTTATTATTATTTATTAATTTATTAATATGAAATATAAGTCAAAATTTATTTGGACTATTTAGTTAATCTTCTTACACAAATATGGTTGGCTTATTTAATGATTATTCTACAGTGCTCTTTGAGCCAATGAATATTTAGATAATCGGAATGATCGGCATTGTAAGATCTGCACACCGAATAATCATTTACTGTATTTTACGCTGTTGACTTTAACTTGATTATGTAAACCTCTTAAAATTCAATAATGATAATATAAATCTAAACCAATGATGTTGTTACTGAATGATTTATGGAGGGCGTTTTAAAAAGTGAGCTCATTTTTAAATTGAGAATGCAATAATTGATTTGATTTTAAGGAAATTTTTCCGATAAACTTGACAATGAAAATTATTTCTATGATTTTTCTTCCGATTGTAATTTCCAAATGAATCACTTTTCCTCAATTGAAAATCCCTACAACTCCAATACTAATTCTGGACCGACAAAATATTCACTAGATAATATTCAGCAAGTTTTAAATGGAGAAAAATTCCATCGAACAAATAATTCTTTGTCAACGAATAGTTTGCCGATTTCTTCTAAGAAAACTGAATTAGAAAAACTATTTAGCCACGCAACTGAAGTTAAAGGAGATTTAGAATGTGTAATTCACGCTCTTGTCGGTATTATTGGAACGGGCCCGAAAGACGAATCCCATTCCATCGATCCAGTTGCACTTGAAACCACTATCGAATCACATAACTTGTGTCGAGAGGAAAATGAAACGGAAAAGTTTCCCGCTAAATATTACAATCATAAATGGACAAATGAAAATGCGCCATCGGTAAATGTTGCGAATGTTCTGAAAACTGTTCGAGAAAACAAAATCAAAAATGAAAAATTTCAAATAACTGACTGTGGTTTGTCGTCTGGATCCTCGAAAGAAAGATTTGTTGAAAAGATAGATTTAACCATGAATTTGCGACGAGGAAATAATTTCAAAGAATCTTTTCGATCTATGCTTAGTGACCCTGGCCATATAGATCAATGTAACTCACTGATAAATAAACTGGAAAATCCCAGAAAACACAAATCTCAATATTCCACGATTTTCAAAGACGAGGAAAACTGGAATTCTACTGATACCTTAGTTAAAAAAATCAAATCTGTCAAAACGTCAAATGATATGGTTGACGGCATTGCTTTGGTGCAAATGGAAAATAATCATAATCCGGTAAAAATTGTTTATTATTTGTAAGATCTTTTTGCATTTATTGAAAAATTAACCTGAAAAACGCGTTAAGCACATTTATGTTGATTGCCATAAGATGTTTTAATGCAAAAATAAGAACATTGTAACTATTTTATTTAACTTTAGGAATTCATTCGTTGTTTTAATTAAAAGTCAACTCCGTAAAATTTCATAATCGAGTTTAAAGTGACAGAGAATTGGTCCAGGCCTCCATTATGTAAAAATAAATGAATAAAAAAATTATTCCTCTTAAAATTATTAAAGTATTTGATAATTGAAATGGTGAAATAAAACAAACATAGTTCAAAAGTGAACAAAAAAATAAAAATAAATAAACATTAGAAAAGCTCACATAAACTTTTCCTTAACTTTTTTTGGTGAGTATCATTCAACAAAATTTTTTTGTCACGCTTTTACTCAACCTTTGGCAAAGAGATTGTCGAGAATTTTTATTAAATAAATAAAAAGCTATCAATCTAAAACGTAGAAAGAAATGAAAATAGAAAGAAATTAAAAAGAAAATGGAGCAATGGTGAAAAGGATGCAAATTTTTTAAAATAATATAATGCGTTATGGTTTAAAATAATATGCAGTAGTCTCATAATAACCTAGCATAACTCTTCAACTCAAATTATTTGAGGATTTCTACATTTTCTAAACAGGTTAGCTCAAAAGCCGACTAACATTTTCTGAGTGGCTAAAATTTATTTTAACAGCGGTTTTCTAGAAAAAAATAGGCACATGGTAGATATTCATCATAAACAAAATCACTGTTCGCCAGAGGCGTAGCTATGGGGGGGCAGGAGGAACAAATGTCCCCGGGCTCTAAACCATGGGGGCTCCAAAATGAAAATTTTTAATTTTATTTTGTGTAAATTTTTTTTGCATCTTTTAATATGATATCTGTCAAAATTGAAGGTTTGTCACTCTCTTGCAGCCAACTTTTTGTTATGTAATATTAATCTTATTGTGTGAATGTAAAATCGACCGTGTTCAGAAGTAGCTTCAGGATCCAACTATGAATTTCAAAGATGCTGCAGCTGATCTGGAATCACTGGAAATAAATCTTGCAGAAATTCGTCAAGACTCGTGCGCCAATTCTGTAGAAAAAGCCAAAACCAGATGCATAACATTGGGAGTTAAAATTGAAAAGTTGACAAGACGAAGACATCGTATGCTTGGCGAATTAGCACAGGATGCTAGTCTGTCGACAGAGGAGGAACTAATCCATGTTATGAAGGGCTTTCTAGATAGACTTCGACAAGAAATGTCGACACGATTTTCACGGTTGAACGATTTAAACATGAAATTTGGGGTTTTACTAGATGTAGAAACTTTATTGAATAACGAAGATCAAGATAATAATTCACTAAGACAGCACGCTAGAGATCTTGGAAATTCTATGATACTGATATCCACGTGGACGAACTTCGCACTGAAATTTGTGATTTCTAAATGTTACTTCGGGTAAGAGATGTAGCTTTACCAACAACTCGATTGGATCTTTTGTCTTTCATCATTTCTTATGGTGAGGACGTTTTTCCAAACCTACGAATTGCACTGCAAACCCTTCTAATAGTTTCAGTATCAATCACTAGTTGTGAGCGTTCTTTCAGCAAACTGAAGTTGATTTTGTCCTATTTACGTTCATCGTCTTTGTGACCTTGCACTTTTTAGTATTGAACGAAGCGAAGTGGAAAAGTGTGATTTTGATGAAGTTATTGATAAGTTTGCCACAGTCAAATCCAGGAAAATTAACCAGATACGAACATTCTACATGTATGTGCACAACGTATGTATACAGTTATTGATATAATACAAATTAATATAGTATTTCGTTTGTACTACTTCTTGTTTGACTAATCATGTGTATCATTTGCATTAGTTTCTTCTTCACATAGTTCATTTGATAACTCTTAATTTTTCAGTGTAATAATTCTTGTCCCCAGGCGCCAAACACACTAGATACGCCTCTACTGTGCGCTTATGGTAAATATATCCGCAATGCAAAAATTTCAGTGAATCTCTGTGGGCTAGATTTATACATCCATCTGCTGTGTTGCTATCATGAAATGACGACAGGGTAGGTCGAAATATTCAACTTGTATTTTACCTATTGTTTTTATATTTTCAAGATAGTGGGAATGACATAAATATCCGCCTTTATTACTTACGGCCCTTAATATGTTAAGAATTTGATTGGTTAATACAGTAGTATTATAGTTAAATAAATAACGCGAAATTACAAAAATAATTAAAACATTTCTAACTTAAACAATTTCAAACTATAAAAAAAATATATTATTATGTTAAATTAAGTAAAATAGTAAAGTAAAGAGAAATTCCTATGGTTAATCGAGGTCGATTCTTCAAGTAGAAAGGAATAAGCTAAGCGGACCGGGTTACATACTTTTTTCTTTAAGGCGTACTAATAAGCATTGGAGCCGTCTGGACTTTGTGTAAGATGGTGTATGGAAAAATAATTATGGATCTCCACCAATTTTTTGCGGCTTTATCAAAGCTTACAAGCAATACTTGCCCTCATTTACCTTTGTCTTGTAATTCAAAAATATTTCCAGGAAAATACCCATTTCTACTCAATTTATAATGAGTTGTTTTGCAATTTATATTACAACTTATTTCAAAAATCACTTGGCTATTTTTCTGTCCATCTAGTGCATTTCACAAAATAAAAATAATATTTTTTTTAAATTCAGAAGTAAAAATTTGAAAATGTGTCAGCTGTTTGTATGAGGTAACAGATATGGATATTTCTTTTTTAACTCGACTTAGTTACAAATTTTATCAACGGTTTCCGTAAAGGCAGTATAGGTCCCTATGAGCGATTTACGGGATTTATAAATCAACAAGAATAAATGAAAAGTAAAGAGAATTCTATTTCACCTTCTTCTTTTATCTTTATGTTGCTTGACCCCAAACCGTGTTATAAAATAATCTAGATTACAGTTTTCGGGTCAATTTTATTATATTGAAAGTTCAATTTCGTAAATTAATTTTAATCCCGCATACAAAATTTTAATTTTTAAAGGTGAATTTAGTATATAATTTGAATTATGTATATCCCTGTTATGAGACTTCAAAACAATATGGAATCAGATCAAGCACTTAATAACTATGAAAACTTAGATTTTCAAGATATTAATAAATCTAATTTTGCTAATCAAATGGGAAATGACGTAATGACCCAGGTGGAAGACAAGTCTATTCAATTGCTGACAACGACAAACAGAAGGCAATTCTATAATAAAGTTGATTAGGCATTAGAATAAAAACAAACTGTACGAACGTCTCTGTTTAGGCTATAATGTTATTGTAGTCAATTCTAAAGGCAATTTTAACTACAAAATAACTTTCTTTGTAATGTTAATTTTATTCAATGGCTTCTTTTCTGTTGATATTTTTACAGAATAACTGTTGCATCATAAAATATATTTACCTAGTTTAGGTTTCACTCTTTATTATCATAATAAACATTATTTTAGAAATCTTTCACAATGTCATTTACTGTGAAAATATGCAATTATTTCTCGGGAAACGGGAAATCAGCATTTTCTTCAAATCCCGGTAAATTTCCTTCTCTGGTTTCCGGAAATGCAATCCGTATGTACATGTTCGGTTATATGGGTGGCGATCAAATCATAATTTAGATTAGACAGAGGAGTTTAATAATATATGATTTTACAATGTTATGGAGTGAAAAATTCTTTAATTTTGCATTTGAAGGTTTGAAACAATAATTGTAAATTCTTCTATGAAAATTAGTTTAGTTTGCATATGCGCTGTGAAAGTTGTAAAACTAATTGTAAATTTATTAAAACTCTCGATACTTTTTTGTTTTTAAAATTAAATTGTTTTGTAATCATATATTGTTGAATTGTGTAATTTAAAAATTTAATATTCCCATGATCTTTATTATTTAAACAAAATACTAATAAATGAGCGTCGAATACTATTATATTCCATGTAAGCTGTATTTGCAGAATTAGATACGATGAACTTACAGAGCTCTGGCTTTTGACCCGTTTTTGCAGTGTAAGTTAGATGACCAGTCTGAATAATATGTGTCAAATAGATCTTCCAAATATTAATTCGCCCATCTTGTTGAGTTCCTGTTGAATTTCCTCTTATATGAATTCCTTATTATTATCAGTAACTATTTTGATTGGTACTCCAAATTTGACAAAAGTTGATTGTAGTTTGTTTTTACCGTTGTTGTTGATCAATCTTCACAAATGAAAGCTTCTGGTCAATCAATTTTTACATCCACTAACACTAATATATTTCCAATCTTGGGCAGAAATGTCGAATCCAAATGAATGCGCTCAAAAGGTTTTCAGATAATTTCTACGAATGTCTAATGCTTTCAATATTAGCTTTCGGATTACTTTTACAAATATTGTTGTATCTTCCCATTTTTGGCACTAG
Source organism: Schmidtea mediterranea (assembly GCA_022537955.1). Classification (NCBI taxonomy): domain Eukaryota; kingdom Metazoa; phylum Platyhelminthes; order Tricladida; family Dugesiidae; genus Schmidtea; species Schmidtea mediterranea. The sequence goes on from CM039679.1 coordinate 86,367,935, forward strand.
CTTGAGCTTTAAAAAGGAGTATAAAAACGAATGTTGATTCTGCTTCTAATAGATCCAATGTCTGATCCATGTCTGTTATTAAAAATAGTAGCATATTATACAACTTTTTACACAAAAATCTTGAATTTTGTCTTGTTTCATAATTTGACCAACTACTTTTTAACATTTTCTCTTTATTTCAACATTTTGTAACTTTGTAGAATGACAATTTGGTTGAAGAGAATAATGATGTTTGGACTAGTTATAATCCTATATCGAGTTTTAATCAGTACCCAGATAAGGTCAAATGTGATTGGTCAAAACATGAAGTATCTAATAACGCACTGTATCGCAATCTGTCCAATTGCAATTGGAATACTAATAATGAACTTATAAATGAATGCCCGGGAAACTTATTTGTTGATGAATCATCTTGTTCTTCATGGTCGAAATTATCTTCAAATAATTCACAAATTCAAGGGTCTAAGTTGAAATCTGGAATTACTAATGACATCAAATATGAGTTAGTTTTATTATTTGATAATTGTTGTTTGTCGGCTTTTTTATTTTTCTAATGCTAACTTGTATGAAACATGATTTTAACAAATTCATTTAACAAGTGAAAAATGAAAGAGTTTGGCAAATATTTTAGTAAAAGAAAACGCCAATCAAACACCCGTCGTACGATATATTTCGACAGTTTAACTGTCATCTTCAAGCGTAAAAATTATATACGGGTGTAACTTGCTTAATTCGATTCTCCAAGAGACCTTAAAAATTAATCGAATTACCTAGAAAATCGAATTAAACAGGGAAATATTCTTATATTTGTGACTTCTAAGTTTAATAATATTATTAGACCATAGTATGAAAATTACAAAGACATGTGAAATTTTTAAAACAAATTTATTAAAAGTACATAATTAAAAATAATTTGCCCCAGAACAAGCATTCAATCCGTTTCTAAAAAACATCCATTTCACTGAGCGTATTAAAAAGTCTCTGTGGTACAGAAGGTCGCTGTAACATTCCATTTCTTAACTTTTGAATTCAGTCAATCATTTCTGAATTTGTCACAAATTAGAATTCAGAAGACATATTCGTTTCATCCACTTCCCCACCAATGCTATCTTCAGATATATTACTGATAGACATTGATTGATTCTGTACATTTTCAATGATATATTCATCCGTCATAATATCTCCACACACAATATTAACACAACAATCCAGATAATCCGTAAACTCCTCTCTGAAATTGGATAAATGCCGCAGGAAAAAATAATTTGTTTCCGTTGCTTCAATAATATTTATTAATGGAATATTATCATTTTCATTATTGAAATCGTAATCATAGAATCCAGACTTCTTAAAACAGTTTTTGATTGTTGTAGGAGAGATGTCTACATCCCATATTTTCGAAATTCGTTTTATGCAATCTAATAAGGTAATTTTGGGAGAATTTTCTTTTTTCTCAATAAACCTAAGGATTTCTTTTATTACTCATTTCTGTAATGCATTTTTAAGCATCTGATAACACCCATTGGTTGAAAAAGCGCTGTTAGGTTAGGAGGAAAGAATTCCAATCGAATATTATTTAGTTTGGATTTAAGATCATATTTTCTGTCGGCTGAGCAATTATCGAAGAAAACAAAACTTTCTGATTTTGCTTCCCAAATACTGCGTCCAATTTCATTAACCATTTAACAAAAATGGATGAATTCATCCACGCCTTTTTGTTATAATCATTATCCACTGGAAGTGGATTGACATTTTTGAAACAATGTGGACGTCTAATTTTTTCGGCCTCTGAGCACAAAGCATTATGGTTATTCTTTCCTTACTGTTCTTGCCTTTTTGACAAATATCTCTTTGTAATATAAATGATTTACCCAGAAGGCATTTAGAAAAAAGACCGGTTTCATCCCCATTAAAAATATCATTTACTTTGTAGATCCGAAGAAGAGGTTTCAATATAGTTTTAATCCAATTGTTTGCTACATTTTTCTCGCAATCTGCTACATCGCCAGTCAAACAACGCCAATTTTATTCCATTTCTTTTTTTAAACCATCGAGCCATCGAGCTCTAAACGTATCACAAGTTAATGGTAATTAATATTGCTTGGCTTTCTCTTTAAGCATATTTCCATTTATAGGAATATTATTATTTCTGGCTTCTGAAACGAAGCAACTAGTAGCACTATCTACCATATCAAATTTCCCTGTCCTCATTCTTTTTATTTTTATTAAGAACGAATTATCAAGTTGCACATTTTTTAATTTTTCTTTGTTCTTACGGATTGTTGATAATGTATTTGCTGGAAAAACGTACTTTTCTGCAACCTTTTTAATGCTTTCAATATTCATTGCTATATTCATTTCAATACTTTAATACTTTCATCGTAAATTTCTTGAATGACAGACAGTTTTTGCTTTAAAGTTAAAGTTTTGTATTTATATTTCGTACCATTTTGAAATCTTAATGATTTTTTAAAATTTAAATTAATTCTAAAAAATGACATCGAATTAAACGGGTAGTTTGATTTGATTTTTTTAATAAAAAAAAATTCGAATTAAAGATGGATCGATTTATTAAGGTAATCGAATTATCAATGTAATTTTTTAATGAAAATATCAAGTGACGATATAAAAATCGAATTAAAGAGGAACATCGAATTAAACAAGTTATGCCCGTATTGTAATAAATAAAATATTTTTACACTAATTTTTAAATTTTTCTATAAATATTAAACTTTTTGTCTCTATTATAATAAAATATTAAAATAACGAAACATTTTATAAATTTTAATTTGACAAAACAAATAATATTAAAAAGTTTCTAACAATAAAGAAACACTAATTTATCACAATTGACATACTCAAATTATTTAAAAATATTCAAAACATTCGTAGTTATAGTACTTTACATATTAATAATTAGATCCAATGACCTTATCAGCAATGCCTCACACATAAAACTTTCCAAATAATTATTAAAACTTTTCATAAAAATTTTCATCAGACATTCCTATTTTACTTTTAACCTTTCAATCGACAGAGATGACAGGAAGTATCTCCAATGTATGTTGCATTACACCCATTATATGTAAATTGATAAACGAGATCAGAACACAATCCAACCGGAGTTTTTGATTTATTAATAAACATATTGCGTACCTTACATGAATTAGAAACGACCTTATACTGTAAATTTCCCATCTGTTTACTTAACTTTCTCTTATAATTTGTAAAACCTTCCAAGTACGGCAATACTAACATAAATTTAGTCTCATTCTTACTTCGCAGCAAGGGCTTATTATGTTATTCACTTATCTGATATGTTTTTTAAATAGTTTGAGTATGTTAGGTTGTGATAAATTAATGTTTCTTTATTTTTAAAATTAAAAAATTATTTGTATTATGTCCATTTAAAATTTAAAAATGTGTAAAAATGACTGTAAAAATATTTAAATATTTATTTCTACAATATTTAATTTAATTAGAATATTTAATTAATTAATTATTAAAATATTTAATAATTTGTTTAAATTATATAAATAATCCATAATATTTTAGTTGGTTTGTGTGCCTGAAGATGACAGTTAAACTGTCGAACTATATCGTACGACGAGTATTTTTTTTTACAATTTACATTAGTCATTATTTAATAATTAGTAAAGAATTAAATTTAATCAATTTGAGGTCTACATGGCTACAAATGCTGCAATGCAGTTATCCTAAAATATGAAATACAACAAAGACTAAATAAAATGTTTTTATTTTATTATTAATTTTAATTTTTCATAATTACAAATTGAATACACATAATTATTATTAAATTTGGTTTTTATTTGACGAATGTTTGGAATGAAATGTTAAATTAAGCATAGTCCTTAAAGGATTTAATTTTGATCGACATATTTTAATTTTTGAAAAGTTAACTACTAATAACGAACAAAAGTGATTGATATTGTGTTTTGTTTTTATATATTAATGGACATATTGATGAATTTTAATATATTGGTTAACAATTTTGGTTCAAAGTGCAAAGTTGACGTCTTTAAGCTTAAATAGTACTTAATTAAAATAGTAAGTAAAATATAATATATATTAGAAGAGTTAAACTTTTATTCAATTTTTAAACTAAATTATCATTTGATTATCTTAGAAAATTCTAATAAAGCGAAGGATTGAATTTCACTGCAACGGTACAAAAATTGATCTCGGAAATCTTAGCTTTGAATATGTTCTAGTGTAATTTTTATTGCGAACGTTGAATTGAGGTTTCTTCTATTCATGGAGTGGGTAAATATATCCGTAAGGCATTCTCTTGAAACATTTGTTCATTCTTTGTCACAAACTCCGTCTTTAATTTAGGTTTTCCTATAATTATTCTTGGGAATATTTATTACCTTAGCATAATGTCGTAAAATATTTAAAATCATACAGAATTAGGAACTTTAAAATTCAAAACAATTCTAATATCAATGTTTCCTTTCTTAACACAACCAGATATGAATTTCATTGAGATTCACATATTGTTATAATTCCATTATTTTCCATTTCTATGTTATTTTCATCACTTTTCCTTATTAAATGCACTTGTTATTGTTTGGATTATAACTATAGGAGGTTATGTCGTTACAAATTCGTGTTTAATCATAGATGCCCTTTAGATATTCCAATTATATTTCATAAATATGCACTCGTAATCTACTAAAAGTTTTTAATCCAATATTTCTTTATTTTCTTCTGCATAATTTATATATATAATTTCCTATTTATACACATCTTTAGAGATTCTATAAATTATTTCTGAAATTTATATTAAACATAGTCATTCTCAACAGTGTCATCTCAAGTAGGTAGTTAGGAGGACACTGGACTATAAAAAATTGCATAATAAAATGGGGGGTCGCTACGGATTAAATTACACGATGACGTAATTAATATCAATTACGTAATTAAGATAATTGATTTTAAGTATGTATTTTTTTGAATTTATTTTAGAATTTTTTTGACGCATTTTTTTAAATTCAAAATTTTGGCGCCTTTTTTTAAATTAAAATTTTTGGCGAATTTTTTTTAATTCAAATTTTTGGAGCAAATTCTTTTTGAAATATTTTTAATGTATATTTTTAATTGTAAAATTTTTCATCCACTAAATTTTTTAGGTCATACTTAGTCAGGGGGTATTTTTGACTCTCGATAAAAAAAGCCTAAAATAAAAATTGGCTTGAATCGCCAACGATGGTCACGCTATAGTGAGGGGGTATTTTTGACTGTCGATAAAAAGCCTAAGATAAAAATTGGCTTGAATCGCCTATCAATAAAAAAGCCTAAAAATATTTCTTTGATAAAAAAGCCTAAAAAATATTTTCTTTGTTAAAAAGCCTAAGTAACTTTTCTTGATAAAAAAGCCCTAAAATAAAAATTGGCTCAAATCGCCTACGATGATCACATTATATTCAGGGATATTTTTAACTCGCAATAAAAACAATGTGATATTTGGTCTCAGTATTTTCTATATGTAAATATAGGTATAAAATCAAAATGGCTGAAATTGCCTATGATGTTCTTACTATAGTCATGGGGTATTTTTGGATCTCGATAAAAAACGCCTAAAAATATTTTATCGATTAAAAAGCATAGAAATAATTTCTCAATTAAAAAGACTAAAAATATTTTCTCAATTAAAAACCCTACGATGGTCACACTTTAGTCAGAAATATTTTTTATTCACGACAAGTGTAAGTTAAAGTAAGTTAGAATAAATTTAAGTAAATTAAGGTTCCTAAAGTAAATTAAGGTGCCTCGAGTAATAATTTTTTTAAAGTAAATAAAAGGGTCAAAAGGTAAGTTACATAAGGTAAGAATTTTTAAAGTAACTTATTGTCGACAAAATTACATGATAGAATTTTTTATATAAAATTTTAAGTATAATTTTATCGATCAATTTTTATACATGTTTTTAATGATAAAATTTTTAGTATAATTTTACAATGAAATTTTTTAGTATAATTTTTACAATGAATTTTTTATACATGTTGATAACGATCAAATTTTTCAAAAAATTTTTTCAAAGAATTTTATTAAATCGAATTTTTTGAGTTTCAGTGTTGCATTTGTCGGTAGTAGTCATTCGCGAGAGCAACCCGTCTCCTCCACTCTGTAGTAACATACCCTTAATAATAAAATAATAATAATAAAATAATAATAATAAAATATTAATAGCAATAATAATAACAATAATAATAATAATAATAACAATAATAATAATAAATAATAATAATAATAATAATAATAATAATAATAATAATAATAATAATAATAATAATAATAATAATAATAATAATAATAAATTCATCATCAATCAAAGAAAAAATTAACTTACTTGGTATCGACTTCTGAATACTGATAACCCATAAGCACTGAACAATCCATTGTTTAATAACTGAACAACTATCATTAGGTACTGTACAAATGACTGAGGCATCGAATAATTGAGTATCTTATTCATTAAAATTCCCTATTTAAATCATGTTTACCCTTTGAACACCGATATTCAACAAACTCAACCCCTTTAAAAAACATCATTAAACTCGTTCTTAACTGAATAAATCTCTTTAAAACACTTGGTTATTGACTATACACACAAAGAACAAATAAATATTAATGTTTACTGATCAAGAAGAATAATTGAAATAAAATCACATAAAAAGTTGAACAAAGTTCAATTACAAATTTTATAAAAAAAATCTTTTTCAGTCTTTATCGATCATAGCTGTCTCCGAATTGGTAAATTATTTGGTTGCTTAGTTACATGGTTGCTATCAAGTGACTATTAATCAAATTCATTTAAGCCCAATCCATTGTTATATTTTCTCTGAATAAAATTTTATTGCTTTATTTACAGTCTTGTATGTGATTTATTGAAATTTTGAAATTATTTTGTTAAACTTAATAGTTTTGTTAAAAAACTTTGAAATTTTTCTACTATTTTTGTAACATTTTTAATTTCATATAACAATGGAGAATTACTAAAAGTTATTTTCAATGGAAATCTTTTCCAAGATGAATACCAACCTTTTTATTAAATTTACACATGCCACGAAGTCTAAAATAATTCGATTAACTGCTAACACATCAAAAAATAGAATAAATGACAATATTTTCACTCTCGCAGCCATGAGTGCTTAAATGAGTGGTTAAGAGAGGAATTTATGATCGTTTAAGGGGATTTCAAGAAATTTATTCGGTTGAATATTGATATAAGACGATGATTTTTATGAAAAATAATGAATATAGCTGGGAGAGTGGAAATATTGTCATTTAAAAAGAAATGATTGGTTGAGAGTAAATTTTATATTATTTTAGGGGGAAACGAAAGGTTAAGAGGGGGATTTATTCGGTTGGATATCGATGTTAAAGGATAGATACTTAGTGAAATCGATGCATTTTCATTGATTTAAGGGTTATCAAAATATATAAATAAGATTTTGGTTAAATTTAATGATATTATTAGAATTTGAATAAAATATAATATACGAGTACGGTTCTAAGAATATGTTTGATTAATGTAATTATTTGTATTCAAGTATTTATTTGGTTTTATTAATCCTGGCACTAACTGATTGTTTTTTAAAAATATTTGTTTTTGAGTAAATTGTGTGATACTGAGATTGACGCTTGTATGTCGGTTCTAGTATATAAGATGACTGAGGGAAGAGGAGATTTAAGTAAAGATTTTATTACTTTTTAGTTTTTCAGAGGTTTTATTATCTTCATATTTTATAGTAAATTAAGATCATTTTTCATGGAAATGTTGAGATTTAATTTTAATAATTATAATAGAATTTATTAATCTTTTAATGGTTTCAGTTGATCTTTTATATTGTTTAGTGATAAATTACGCAAGAAAGACTTTTAATATATTTTATAGAGTTAATCTTTAAGAGATCAAAGGACAGCAATCAATTATCATTTAAAATCCTATTGATTGATAACAAATATTGTAGAAATATTGACATTTATTCAAGGAATTCTAACCCCGTTACTCAATGTATATGGGTTATCGATATACTTTATGATAATTCTTTAGAAAACACTAAGGGTTTATTGATAATGTTTATTGAATTTATACTTAATTTATTATTTGAGCAAATAATTAATGAGAAAATATGATCTTTTCGATGATTTTACAATCATTACAATCATTTTCATTTAATCTTTGTTGAAAAATTTAGATTTTATTCAATTTCAGTCATTTTTGAAAAGTTTTTATTTGCTTAGAATTTATTGCGAGAATGAAATTGTGAGGATTTTAGAGTGAAAATGTTGGGTATTAGTTTTATAATACTTTAAAGAAAATTGATTTTAATGATAAAATTCAGATTTTCATGATAATTTTAAGGGAATTCAATCGGTTGAATGCATGGTTTACATATGGGAAATATGATCTGAATGATGGATTCTTAAGGGTATTTGTCTTCGACCACACTAGTAATTTGACTAGGTTCTCTCTCCCTTTCATACTATTTTCGTAATTAAATCGCTTTATGTTTTGATTCGTTTACTGTCAGTCGCCTCCCAATATTATTAATTTTGATTAAAAAAGGTTAAAAAATATTCTATCCATAATTCAATTAATTTTACTAGTTGTTTATATACGATCAAAACTATTTTATCAACCACAAATTATAGAACATAATAATCAACAAATTCACATGAAGTATTTACATCAACCCAGCATGTAAGTCAACAATCACTCCATGAATGCTTGTTTCAATTGTTTTGTTATTGTATCCATATGTGTTTATATAATCCTTTTATTATTTAGCCTTCATTGTTTTAATTATTGTATACGTTAAAAACGTTCTTGTAATACGTGACAAGTAGATTTTTCAAATGTTTTAAAAAATATTATATATCATAATAATAATTTTTTGTAACCAGATTTTTAAATAAAGGTAACACATGCACTCCGCGTATATTCGTACTAATGATTTCTATTAATATTAAACTTTCTATAATATCATAAGTTTCCAAGCTTTCTGGGACTACCGCCAAATTTGTAAGATAAAACCTTTTAACCCCCTTTATTAAAACCATGTTCCCAGTTCAACCCATCTGATATTTTTGACGGAAACAGCAACTTGTGATACATTACTCAGCAGTGTACAAATCCTTCCAAATACATATAGTCATCTCGAAACGGGCTGGACTGAATAAATTGCGCGATAGTTGTCAAATATATTTAGTACTTGAGACTCACCTGCTGTGCAATTGTAATATGATGAATTCAGAATTAAGATTTCTGATGATTTTGATTGCAAAATTACAAAAATAATTAGTTTTAAAGTATTTATTATTAATTTCTTCTATGAATGATCACCTACCCCAAGATCACCAGAAAACCCCCAATTCTCAATAAATGCGCCACTGTTCCTAGAAAGTTTGAGTGCCCAAGAGGATGGCGGTGATAACGCCCACTTTAGGAAACACTGATCTAATGTATTATTTTCAAAATTTATAGTTTGAATACAAGAATATTCGCTTGATGATTTGTTAACATTTGTCGTGCTATTAATAAAATTTTTTCTTCTGTTTTTAATTTTCTTTCATGGCCCCATTCAGAAATTCCAAATAATTCTTGACTGAAAGAGTCACCAAGAATCTTCGGAAGTATCTTTTTTTTAAGCCATTTTATTTATTTACGAAAAGTTTGTCACACAATAGAAACAAAAAAAACATTTCTTAATATTTAAATTAATTATATTTTACGATAATTTATTTAAATTTGAAAAAAGACTAAAAAGCAAAACAAGAGAATTTTTGATTCCATAACAAATGAATATTTATAAAAAATATTTTGCTGTTTAATGAAAGATATTTCAAAAATTAATGTCTGTAAGTCCTTTTTCAACTCGTATTGTAATAGTTGATGTTAAGTAGGGACATATATATATATATATATATATATATATAATAATAATAATAATTTGCTCTGGCGAGAAATCTTCACCACGTTATTATAAACCTCTTTACTGCGTAACATCTAAAAATGAGTTTATTGGTTTTCTACTTATTGATACAAACAGCATGAAAATTCATACAAAACAACATTCAAACATCGTAAATAATCTTTGTCTTGCATATTATAACACAATAGGTTTGTTAAATTACTTTTATAATATCTATTTATCATCCTTCCTTACAGTTTGTATTCCGATTCGTCATAGATAAGCCCATTTTTATTTTGTCCCGATTTTCGTGATTTTGCTTGTGCTCTGTTAGTTTGGAGGAGCGTGTATAATTATATACATTTCCCATTAAATTATTATTTCAAATTATTTAAATTTTAATTAATTTTTTTTTTGAAATTTGGTGATCATATATATTTTTTATTATTTATATTATTGCTGTCCTTTGAGAATTCCTTCCCCTACCTCATCAATCTCGGAGTAATTGGAAGTGATAGAGAAATATATTAAAAATAATTTTTGAAAATCTCAACAATAAATTTTGATAAGTTTACAATGTATTTGTTAGTGTTCACTAGAATGAATTCATATTACATTGGAATTTTGTCAACAATTTTTTTTTCAACTGGATTTTTTTGTTATTAATCAACCTATTCATTTATTAACCAAAGGTCAAAATAAGTTCTCACACTTATTGTTGATTATTTAGGAAACAAACTCCTAGCGTCTCGGTTAGTGACAGTGAAGGAAGCATTGAACCGATTAGAAATCCTCCCGTCAAAAAAATTCCACGACTGCCATCACTTTGTACTCAGTTGCGAAGTAAACAAGGGATGTATGAAATCCTTCTCATTAACCAGCCCGAACAGCAACATAGAGCTCGATATATGACTGAAGGAAGTCGTGGGGCTGTGAAAGATAGAGGTGGTAATGGGTATCCGGCGATTCAAGTAAAACATAATTTTCATTCTACATTAATAATAATAATAATAATAATAATAATAAGTATTATATAATGAGCATCCTACCACATTACCTGCTCTCCCTCAAGGCCAAGGTCATTTTGCATTTATTATTATTATTATTTATTATTATTATTATTATTATTATTATTATTATTATTATTATTATTATTATTATTATTATTATTATTATTATTATTATTATTATTATTATTATTATTATAAAGTGAAGTTAATAAGGCATCATAGCACAAATTAGGCCTAGCTTGTTGATTGATGTTAACTTCCCGTACAATACATAATCTTTGATACATTGTCAATGAATGGACATGATAATGCATAATTGGGATAATAATAATAATAATAATAATAATAATAATAATAATAATAATTTTATTTTAAGTTAATTGGTTGGAAAAAGACTGCTACATTGCAGATCTTTGTGGGTTCAGAAGAAGGAAGAATTAAACCTCATAGTTTCTATCAAGCATGCAAGGTATCTGGGAAACAAATTTTATCCTGTAAAGAAAGAGTATTTGATAATGCTGGTTTAATTGAAGTACAGCTGGAGGCTAAAGACAATCAAACTGTCATGTTAGTTTAAATATTATTTCAAATTTAGTTACCAAATAAAACTCCAGAGTGTTTTGAGAAATTACAAAATTAAGAACACATATTTTAAATAGAGAACTATTTATTCACTATGTATTTTTTACTAAACGCTATGTATTTTATAAACACTTTCTATGTAGATAAATACACAGTATCAGTAGAGTAAAACATTTCTATGTTAATTAATTAATTCTAGATATTTAATAGATTCGCTAAGTAATTAATTAAAAACTATGTAAAATAAATAAATGCCTAGTCAAGAAAACAAGTTATAAGTAAAATAAAAAAAATTATATGTCAATTAATAAAATCCATCAATAAATCTTAATTTTTTCTAAGATGTTCTTAGATCTTATTTTTTTTCGACAATTATTACAAACTTTCAATAAAGCGGTATGTTTTTCTACGTAAATTCTTTATTTATTATAAACAAAATTAAAACAAATACTGAACTTATAATGGCTAATAATTTTGCAGAAGTTGAAGATTATCAGTCTGATCTTGAGTTTGATGTTGAAGTTACAAGTTTAAAGAAACCACAAGCCAAAAAAGTGTCCAAAGTTTGGACTCATGAAAAAGTATTTAAAAGTGCTGAAGAAGCAAAAAATGCAATTAAAGAAGAGAAGATATGGAGTTACTCTTATTCCAACAAAACTGAAGAATGTAAAAAAGTTTACTATCGATGCAATCAAGTTAAATTTAAAGGCAAGCAATGTGATTCTGCATTACATTTACTTCACGACTCAAGATCAGACGAAGTTATTCTTTTTAGGGCAGAAGCTGAGCATAAGCATGAAGAAAACATGTCTAAATCTGCAATATCTAACGAAGCTAAAGAACTAATTAAAGAGTTGTTTAAGCTTAAAATAAAACCTAAGAGAATGTTAGAAATCTTTCATGAACGAGGTATAAAGCCTGTTCCTACTACTATACAATTAAGAAATCAATTAAACAAGATTAGAAATGAAGTTTACGGGCCACCAGTAATAAGTTTAGGTGAGCTTGAAAATTGGCTTCAATCATCATCTTCTATACCAGAGTTAGAGGATGAAGCCTTTGTAGTCAATTATAAAATAACTTATGCCGATGAATATGAGTGTGAAGAGAGTAATGAAGAAAGCGATGAAGATGAAGAAAACCACGGCTCTAAATTTAGATTTTTTATAAGTACAATAAGATTAATTAAGCTAGCCTCAGCATCAACAATTTTAAATGCTGATGCAACTTATAAACTGGTTTGGCAGGGCTATCCAATTTTATTCATTGGTACAACCGATTTAGATAGGTTTTTCATTCGTTTGGCCTAGGTATATGTACCAATGAAAAAACTGCTGATTTTTATTTTATTTTTTCAAGTATCAATATTGGCTTGAAAAAAATAAATGCATCATTATTCAATCCTCGTGTATTGATTTCTGGTGCTTCTAACGCTATACGTAAAGCTTATTCACAAGGTTTTAATAAAAATGAAATTGTGATGTGTTGGGCACATATGCGTAGAAATTTTGTCAAAAAAATCGAGTCTTAGTAGCTAAAGAAGATCAAAACGAATTAATTGAAGATGTAGATCAACTTCAATTGTCACAAAGCCAAGTCATTTTTTGAAAAAGCGTTCTCTATTTGTTAAAAAATGGAGACAAAAAAAACGACTGAGTTTTTAGACTATATGAATATGATGTGGCTTACGACACACAATACTTGGCATGAAGGATACATGCCCTTCACGCCAAGTACTAACAATAATCTAGAGTCAAATAATCGAGTTCTTAAAGACGAAGAAACTATTATAGAGCGCACGCCATTATCTAGATTTAGCAAACAAGCTTTAGATATTGTTAAAAAGTGGTCACTAGCATATCCTCGAAGTCTGAAGGAGTTTATTACAAAACAATCAATCGACACAGCATTGTGGACACAGTCTTATCAATGGGCTAAAGAAAGCAAAGCAATTCTTTCGATGCCCAAAGAACAGTCGACAAATTACTATGTTTCAGCTAGTGACGTAACTATAACTCAAGAAGACATTGACAAAGTTGAAAAAATGCGCTGGACAACATTCGATCAATTTACGAAGCGAGCTTTTACTGTCTGGCGCATTAATTTACCAAACGATAAAGCCAATTGGGCCGACGGTCAGTGCAATTGTCCAGCATTTTTTAAAAAATTTATTTGCAAGCATGTTGTTGGCATTTCAATCAGACCTTAATATTGCAAAGTACCGGCAGTAGCTAAGAATACTTCTATTGGAAGTAAACTACCAAGAGGAAGACCAACTAAAGCTAAAAAAGCCTTATTAAAACAATAATTTCACATATTTTTTCTAATAGTCTTTGTGAAATAGTCTTTGTATTTTTATGGATCTTTTTATTGTGTCACTTTTTGTTTATTCTTATGAATTTTTCATTGTTTTACTTAGTTTTTGTATTTTTTTACTTATAAAAATTAAAAATATTACCTATAATAAAATAATTAAATACCTAATGAATTCTATTTTTTTACTTATATAATTAATATAATACTTAGCATTTTATAAATATTTACTTAGAAAAAAATACATAAAGGCACTAATAAAATAAATAGCGTTTAGTAAAAAATACATAGCGAATAAATAGGAGCCTTTTAAATATAGAGCTAAGTTTTTTAATATAATTAGGGAGAATGTTCCTTTTCGTTGGAGGTTTAACTCTTGATGTCAATACTTAGAGCAGGCGTGAAAATTATTCATAGAATCATTCTTGAATAAAAAAATAATGCATCATATTAATTTAGTAATTCAGACGTCCTAGTATTTTAATTTTCCAGAATAATTATTAAAAAATTTACAATTCTGAATTAAGATACAGAAGGACACTCAAAGGTTGGAAGCATTTTATATGTATGATTTATAAATTTAAAATTTTTCTAATAAATATATAAATATATAAAATAATACATTTTTGTTAACTCTTAAGTACGGTACTCAGTTAAACTTTTGATAAACTTTTCGCATAAGCGGAAGAATATAATTAATTTTGTCAATAGAGTTTTGACATTCTGTAGATAAACTTCATTACGCATCTATATGTTTTTGTTCTTAAATGAAATGTTCAAAACATTATGGAGTCCATTTGGTAGCATTGTCGTACTCCACACGCGCACGTATGTTGGTCAAATAATTTAGACTATTCTCTAAATATTATTCGGCGAACAGTTGATCTTCTAATATTGAAAAGATTTCCTCTTTTTTCTAGTTCTTTCCTCTTTCACTAGTTATATTTAATACATTCAAGTTTAATGTTTGTATATGTCATTTTATGTATACATAATTGTATTTTTACACAAACTTATTTCGAAAGCTATCTTGAAAAAGGCTGTGCCGAAAATTTGTTTATATCAATAAAACATCTGATTCATAGTCAATCTATGAAATAAATTCTTTATGTCATTGCAAAATGAAAAGTAATTAAAGGTAAAAACTAGAAAAAGTTATTTCAATAATATATATATATATATAAAGAACATAAATGTTTTGGGTAGTAAATTCCGTACTTGAGGATTAACATATTTTACGTCTAATACAGCAATTTATTTTAAATAGATTAGACTGTATTGGAATTTTAAAATTACGCAATGTCGACGTAGAAAGACGAGCCGGAATTCAGAGAATCAAACAGAAGAGCACAATGGCTCGATTGGTATTTCGTGTTAATCTTCCTCATGGTGATGGCTATTTTACATGTCTTCAAGTTACAAGTGATCAAATTTTATGCAGTAACTTATATTTGTTTTATTTGTCATGTTTATTGGTTTTCAGCACAACCAGTTGGGACTCCTGAAATATCGAAAATTTCTCTATGTGAAGGATCATGTAAAGGAAATGTGGAGCTTTTTATTATTGGAAAAAATATAGTCAAAAGCACTCGTGTTTTATTCCAAGATTATTCGGAAACCAGAGGAATTGTCTGGAAAGCAGAAGCTAAAGTTGATACAGAATACCTCCAACAGGTTTGCTTCGTTTATTCTTATTTTTATTATTATTACAATATTTATAATATATCATTTTTAAAAGTATATGTCGAATGTATTGTTGAGCTTCTTATATAAGATCATATTGCTTTTTGTTTTAATTATAATTCCAAAGTAGAATTATTCTAAATTTATGGTAATAAATAATGACAGTGGAAGACAATTTAGTACAATGTGGAACCAGAAGCATTATATATTATATTGTTGGAAATTGAACTGTTATTTCAAAAAATAATTAATTATTCGAATTTAAATAAGGCAATCGAGTCACGGATATAAAAAAATAAAGGAGGACAACATGATAAGATTGCTTTTACTGAAAAATTCACTGCCAAAAGTCTCGTCAAACATAAAATATTAATTAACCCTATAACGTCAAGCACGACATTTCCGTAAAATTTCATTAAAACGTATCTAGTAACGATAAAATAAAGTTTTTAGAGCCGGCGACAATGTTGACGATATCGTCACGCTTTATTAGTTTAAATACATACGTATTATAGCGGCAAAATTCTGGAACAACTACATGTTTTGATAGACTTTGCGGCTCAAAAATTTAAGATTTTGGCGTTATAGAGTTAATTAATTAATTGGAAAAACCATTTACGTAACAGGGGAGAAAATCAAGAAATAGATTTTTGAGAGCAAAGCAAAGATTGTAAAAAGAAATTGTTTTTGTCTAAGTTCACTACTTATGAAAGGTATTTCAATTTAAAAAATCAGATTCGCAGAAAAAAGAAACAAAACTAATTTGACAAATAAAGTAATCGTGGCTGTTTAGACATCCAATGAACCTCCTAAAGCTAATCGACAGTCGAACTGCAGTTGATACTTAGACTGAAATATTCAAGTTGTAATTTTGTGATTAATTTATAAAATATATCCACTGAAATGAGTTCATAACCTTTGTAACCATTCTAATGGCAAAAGATCCAATATCGAGTTCTAAGCCTTTTGGTAGTTTACGATCTTTGTCATCATCTATCATATATAGGAGTGGTTCTTAACCTTTTTAGCTGCTAGCACCCCTAAAGTGTCCAAACAAAATTCTCGCACCCTTTAGCAAAAATAAGGAATTATATAAATTGGAAAAAAAAACAATGCACAATATATTTTTTATTAATATTATGTGCATAACAATTTTTTAAAAATCTTAACTATTATCTAAAATTTAAATTCTAAAATAATCAATTAAATAAAATAAAACAGGGTTAGGTATAGGGTTAGATCAGTTCTGGACCAAAAAAAATCCAAATAGTGCTAGTATTTTGTATTTTTTTGGATTCGAACCCGGGAGGCACTTGAGTGCATAAGTACCTCCTAATTTCAGTGGATTTTTAAAATTGTAAACTCGCACCTCCGGGGGTGCGAGCAACCCTGGTTAAGAATCACTGATATAAAGGTTACAAACGATTATAAAAACTGATATTCATAGGAAAATATATGACTCTGCGTATTCCAGTTCTGGTTTTACATTCATATTCTATTCAAAAATCAGATGAATGGCAGATTGATTATATTATGTTGCTTTTGCGTCACGTATTAACAATTCCAGACAAGTTTCTCATTTATTATACAGTACGCCAGTGCTGAATCTAGGTGACATTGCAGATACCATTTTAGAGTTTACTAAAGCTAATGTCTATTCAAAATTCCTATATTTGTCATTCGATTAATAAATGTTTTTAAATAACTAAATGTGCTCCATATCAATAATTTTGTAATGCGTCGTTTTGGTTGCACTTATTCACATTGCACTTATTTCGCTGAAATCAATGCATATTAATAGAGTTTTAGCTTGCAACTATTGAAATCATAGAATTTTAGCATTTATACAAATGTATTATTGAAAATTTGTTTACATTTATTATTCATGTGAAACCTAATTTTGTGGAAACATATTTTAGACCCATCTCATCTGCATAGTTCCGCCCTATTGTGATGAGAATTTAAAATCACCATTAACTGTTCAAGTGGTTCTCAATTGTAATGGCAGACTGAGTGAACCTCGATTGTTTACTTATTTGCCAGGTAAGTATTTTGTTAAACGACAGCATCTACGTTTTCAAATAATTTCAGATCCAAATAATATACAGATCAATATAAACAAATCTTTCAAATATCCAAATTGGAAAATCGAAAAGTCAGATTTTTCTTTAGTTTCACCATTCCCGATGGAGAACAGATCGGTAAATTTAGAAGCGACCAATCGGAATGCAGATTCTAACTCTATCAAATTGGCAAATGATATCTTATACGGATTAGAGTACTTGAAACCTAACGAAGACCCATTGTAAGTAAAATAGCTCTTATTTTTTTAAATAAACAGGAAAGTTATTATTATTAAATAAATTATCGATAGCGGAATCATTTATAAATATTGAATTTAAATAAATAATGATAAAATTTGCTTACAAAGTTGAAATATTACGTTATTTAGAAATACAAGCAATTTATTCGATACAATACCCAATGAGACTGATTATTCACATATTTATACGGTTAATAAAGACGAAAATGGAATACTCCTTAATTCGGAAATGAACTGGATTCCTTCTTCAAGTTCCAAAGATATTCCTATGTCAGTGATTCAGTCACCATTTGAAAGACTTCCAAACTCTCTTGATAGTAGTAAGACTTATTATCATTGATGCAATTATCTCTCCGATAAATTAGATATTGAAAATGAATGCATTTTGCACGAAAATCATTCAATGCAAATCCAGCAGTCAGAAACTGTCACTAATTTTACAGAGTCAAATGAAATTTTAACGAACTTGTAAATATGTTAAATTGTGTTTTCATCGTTTTTAAATTGTTTGCAAAATTTATTGATTTTTTTATTTAAAATAATTTAAAACGAGCGCCACAGAAATCTGGTTCTAGAGAAGTGAGTGAAGTAAGTGAGCGCTTGATCTAAAACATTTAAACTACATCATTTTTCCAATTGACTTATAGAATGTTCTAAATTTTGAATTTAAAATTAATAAATAAATCCTCAATTTAGTTTCGTAACAAAATCAATTGCTTTTTTAATTATTTCAATCTTATAAAATAATTTTAAATTATTAATTAAAATCAAGTTTTAATCAAAATATCCAGGAGAGGGAAGAGGAAGTTATCAGTGACCAGATTAGTTTCCGAAGGCTTAGAAATTGCTAAAACCTAAATTTGTTTGACTTGGCATGAAGTCCAAAGAATAAACAATATCGAAACTAGAAATGCTAAAAAGGTTTTATTAAATATTTCCTGCACACCAATAAACCTGTGAAATACAAAAACAGTTTTCATTTGATATGAGTGAACATTGATATGAAAGTTCGTACAATTTCGATATCACCTCTGGAAACCATAAAATACATATGCGGGCCAATTGCCATAAATATACAAATGCTGGTGTACGGGGAAACATTTAAACAACTGGTTAGCAACGCTTACTAAAAACTATACTCCTCTCCATTTCTAGGATCTCTTTTCTCTCGCAAACCACATAATTTACGAATTACTATCATACACCCATGGATTAATCCATGTTGGTACTGTATACGACAGCCAAATGTTATTCAAACAGGTGAGCGTTGTTACCAACACTACTCTTTGAATAACCTTCGATTTCGGGTTCGAAGAGGCCATTAGAAGGTCTTACGCATTATTCCATCATTTAGTATCCTACAGTGTATCAAGTTTCCTAGATTTCAAGCAAGAGAAAGCCCGTGATCATATCGAAATTCATATTGTATAACCAAATCGAACTTTAAACCCTATTATATTCTCCTAGGTAATTTAATTAAATTCCTGGATTTATTCCATAAGTTATTAATTTTTAATCCACAACGTTATCCCCGAAAATTTTCCCATACTCATTAACTATTTGATCAAAAGAATTTTTATATTCCTATTGCATAAAGGAAATTCAAATCCTCGTCCTCCCTCAAAACTGTCGGTTCGGCCATTAACCCTCCGGAAATTCTTGCTAAATCCGGGTTCACACTACCTCCTAGATTGGCTTGGAGTAGCACATTTTCGGCCCTGCGCCTCTGTTGCCGATGTCGTTTTCTATTTCGCTTGTGTCGACGGTTCACATTCGGCTGCGTTGCCAGTTCGGTGGGCACATTTGTGTTATCATTAGTTCTTGAGTTCTCCAGATTTATTGGAAAATGATGGGCCGTGATAATATCCAGGGATAATATAGTCCGACTCGGAAATCAAGCTTGAAGCTCTTTTTGTTCGGCACTCTGATCGGCTATCGTGATCCGCTGGCTCCGGGTTTCGATTATGAGATCATCGCGGGCGCGAGAAAGCCGCGTGATCTTTTTATATAGCTCCCTCGTAGCTTCGGGGGGAGCACCAAGTACCTTTTACTTTATTGTACTTCTCACGGAGCGTGAAATTTTCTTGCTCTAGCTTTTCCACATATTGCGTTGCAGCAACGGCTGACGGACCTGGGAAGATTTTAGGTATTCGTGGCAGGTTCATTTGGTGATTTGGTTAGTGATCTATTGGTAAGAGATTTGATGGATGTTGTGGCTGTTGTAATAAAATGAATGATTGAAATTCGTAAGATAAATGATTCTAGATTGTGATTGAATACGAGGAATGAAAATAGTGAAAGAGTGATAGTCTCGAAATAATAGATATTTCCAATAAATATTCTTTTGATTTTTAAGATTTAATTAACTCCTTATTTCGTAGAGTGAATCTATTAAAATTAGATTAAATAAATATTAAAACAGAATTTTAATCTATTTAGTCTATTATAGAAATTGTGTGTAGGTCGCGATCGGCAGGCACTTATTTGATCGACCCACGAGAATTTAGTTATGTATATCGATTGGTAGTAGAAGAAAAACAAATTTAAACATTTTAAATTGCCACGCTAAATGGACTGCTCGGGTGTAGCTTTTTTCAGAGATTTTATGTAATGGGCTTTCGTTGAATGGATGAACTCGTTTTCTGCAGTTTACTTGGATTCTATTGTAGTTTAATTAAAATTTTCACTACTGACTGGTTCTCTAGTAATTAATCTATATCTCTCACATTATGTACTCAGAATTTTGATGGTTCTTATTGCTAGTAATCTTATGGGGTCGTCTCTAGAGTGATATGTATTATTCAGTAAAACTTTGAAATTAGTATTAGCAAGGCAAGGTTGATATTCAAAAAAATTCTGATTCAATCATAAACCAATCTACTATTCTACCCCTAACTACCCAGGTCAAATTTCAATTTGTCGAGTTCGTTTGAAAAAGACACTATACCTAAATGGTTTACTAGAGATCAATCCTAGTCCTCCTAACTCATATCGCCCTTCCCAGATTTTAATCTTGCTCATTCCAACCGATGTTTCCATCAGCCGCCATGAGTTGTAAAACAACGCCCTGCGGGTAAAGTCCTACGTCTTACGACTAGGCCTAACCGCGGACTGACGAGTTGTCAGGAGTGCACTACAAGCAGCCACAACTGACGAAAGTAAACTCGTTAGCCGGACCACCAGTCTACCCTCCTGAAATTTATTCCAATACATAAATATAGATTTTTATAAAGGGGACTCGTCAGTGGTGAAAACACCATGATCTTCCAAAAAGACATAATTATTAAGATTTATTTAATACATTAAAAATGTCATAAATTACATAAGACATAAATCCTTACTTCAAGAATAGCTTCGAACAATTTCAATTGAAAATTAGAGTTTTGTAAAATTTAAGTTGAAGTTAAGTTTTAGAGTTGAAGTAATGAATTTAGCCACTGCTTATATAGTTGTTTTGTGTGTGTGTTTTGCCTATTTTAAGGGATTTTTGTTGTTTTTATTAATTTTAAAATATTTTATAATTTTTATTCATTTTTCTCTATTCTTTGATATATTAATTTTGTTATCGAATCTATTTTTATTATTACTTTTTATTCAATATTCTTTTAAACCCTTAAAATTTCGTTTCTTGGTCGCCGCTTCTGCCTATGTTTTTTCTAAACCTTATTTTGCAAGGTTTTGGCAGTTTTATTTATTCAATATGTGTTTCCTTTTGCATGTGTAGGCTTTAATCGATTTTATAATTGTAAAAATTTGAAATTTAGGCGAGAGAAGCTGATACCCAAAAAACGATTTTATAATTTGAGAAGCCAGAACCAAAGAGCAGAAACCATGAGCAATAGTTCAAATAATAGCATAGACTTGCCAGTGTCAACATCTAATGAATCGGAAAGCAACGACTACGTCAGTTGTTAGAAGCTACCAGTCGCCCAGTATGGAGGTGACCCGGTCGAGTTTGTCGATTTCATGGCTGATTATTATATGTACGCCACTGCATATGGATGGAGCCAAGCGATAATGGTGCAAAGATTGCCGTTATATCTGAAAGGAGCTGCAAGAGAAGTATGGCAGCAAATAGACATGAAAGTGGTTGGCATTGACTGGACAAAGCTTAAAGATGGCTTCTCGATCAAGCTGATAGGAGGAAATGTGTAGCGCATTATGCGAAAAAAATTTTATAATCGTATTCAAAAGCCGGATGAGTCGGTAAGTGAATTTGCATATCATTTAACTACTCTTGTAGAAAAGGCGTTTGAGGTGAAACCTGACCCAGCTGATGTTGCAAAGCAAGTAAAAGAATTATTACAAGATCAATTCTTAGCCGGTGTCAACAAGGAAATCAAAAAAGCATTATGCTACGTGGATTTCAACAACTTCGACGAGTTAATTAAAAAAGCCATGAGAATTGAGTTGAATCTCAAGGGAACTTCATCTAAATCTGAATCATTTGCAGTAATTAATGAGCCAAAGGACAGCTACGTAACACCAATGAAAACCAACTCCTTTCAAAGATACAATAGTCCTTCACCAAAGTTCAAAACCAAATTCGAATCGGAAAATCCAGTGAATATTAAAACTTACACCCAACAAGCACCAATTCAATGAAAACAATTCAAAAAAATCCGACATCATATTAGTCAATGTTGGTTTAGAAATAATAAACAATGAAGTCCCAAACAAATGCGCCCAGAATGGTTTAGAGAAAGTGGTGATAGAAGTCCCAGACCAATGAAACTTAATGACCAGCGATCCAAAGATAATATACAGTGCTAAAATTGTGGAAAAAAGGGACATTTGTCGAGAAATTGTTTTTCCAGATCAAGATCATCATCAACATCACCATCAATACAGAGAGATAAAGTGAATCTGAGAGGCCAAGTGCAATGTCATTCTGGTCAAGGATATGGACGTATGGCCAGATCATGCCCAAGAAATTGGGACAAATTTCATAAACCAATACTTGTAAAAAATCAATCCGATTCCAAGATGATAGTTCACCTACCAATGTTGCTTTTGTTCATTCAGACGACTTTAGAGGTCGGATGAAAAAAGAAATGAAAGATATGAGCCATCGATTGGAAAAATTAATGTTTAAATTTGAATCAGACGAAGAATCAGAAATCCATATGATTGGAAACATCGGATGAAGAATCGAGAGAAAATATAATATAACCAAATACTTGAATAGTGAGAAAACAACAATGATCGTGACGAGTCTTAGAAAGTTGATGGATGAAAGAAAAACAGATTCATCCCAAATAATAAAATCGTTCAATGAGTTAAGCCAGATATCAATGAGTTCAAAAAAATTGGAAAGTGTAATTAAATTGTGTGCTGATTATTACGAAAATGGAACAAAGAATAATTATGAAATAAAAATATTGATGAGATTATTTGGAAAAATGTTAAGAGAAACTGAAAGGTTAGATTTTATTTCTGTAAATGTTGTAGATGAAGTTAATAATTGTGAATTATGTTGTCGTTGTGAGGCGTATGCGAATGTTAAGCAATTGAAAAATGAAATGAAACAAAAGTATGGAGAAATAATTGTATTGAAATTTAGAAATAAAAGTTATGAAGATAAAGAATTCTTAGTTGATTGTGGCTTTATTCCTGGAAGTATTAATGAAATACGGATAACAAGGATGACTGAAATTTGTGAAACATTAAATACTAATTTAAAGGAAATTGTGAATAGTTCAGCTGATGCTTTGTTCGTAGGAGATGAAACTGAAACTGATAATGTATTGAAAATAGTTTTGAAAACAGAATTCGATGAAGATAGTCAATTATAAATTAGTAAAATAGTTAGGTGTCATTTGCATGGTAATATGAGTTATAGGCAAAAGTTGAAAGAGATAGCGCAGAGATGTGGAAAAGAGCTCAGAAGAGCAGGAGTTGAATTAAACCCAATAGTATTAGCATTAGATTATGAAGGATTTAACAAAGTAGAATATATTCACGAACATTGGTGTACGAAAGTTCAAAAAATAAGAAAACGACCTGCGGAAGTAATGGGAAGAGATGGAATTATTGTGTTATTATATAAAGGATATGAACTTGAGGATGATGAATATTTATTTGATTGTGGATGTATACCAAAAGAGTTAGACGAAGATGGATATTTAAGGGATAATAAAAATTTTGTGAATTATGTAATTGCAGTTAAGGAGATAAATCGAACAATATTTAAAAGATTTAATCAATTTGAGGGTACAGATGAGGATAAGAATGTTAATGAAAATATAGAAAAGATAGAAAACAATAATGTTTTAGAAGATGATTCAAAAGGAATTGATAACTGTGAAGAAAGTGTTGAAAAAAGTAGTGAACAGCATGCCGATGAACAGATAACGGAAACTAAAAGTGCATTAGAATCAAGTATAATAAAGATAGATGATAATAAGTGTGAGAAAGTTCGGGAATACAGAAGTTTATATGAGATTAAAAAGGAATTAGTAAAATTAGCAATAATAAATATTTCAATAATAAAATTGATTATTTATATCGTTATGGGCAAAATGTTATGGAGAACATGTATCGAGAGATGATTTTAAATTATTGTAAATTAAATAAAGAAATATTGCGTAATAGAATGGCCATGGCAGTTACAAATCCAAATCTGGTGGCACCTATGTTAATATCAGAAAACGGAGTATTTGCTAGAATTTTCGTCGAAGTGATGATAAAAATTACAAAATATGATAAGTGTACAAATGAGCTGCCAGTGAGTGTTGGCGAAAAATTGAGGTTTATGGAACTCATTACTAGAATATTACTAGACGAAGAAACAAAACCCAAGATTTTGGAATGCAACCGATTGCTATCCCCATTATATCGTTTTGCGCCAGATTCCTGGATAGCATACCAGAATATCGTGGAGTTAAAAGTCCAGATAAATTAGAGTTAACAAAATTAGAATATTTAGTAAATTTTACGTCATAAAATAAAATGTCGCAAATGGGCTTGTATTCCAGCGAAGATATTGAAGAAGCACAACGGAACTTGTTATTTCCGTCAAAAAAGGAGCGTATAATTTCTGAAATGGTGGATCCAATATTACATAATGGTGAAATTAAAGCAAATTACAAATACCTTTTAATACCAGATTATTTTAAAAAGGCAACATATAAAACTATGGAAAAGATGTGAAGAAAATTTGTTTTTTGGACAAGCATGTGCTGGATTAATAGGCATTTATGTAATCGCAGTAACAATTAAAGTAATACTTTTTCAGATTTTGTCAGCACACCGAATCTATACAATTTCTGGTTGGTCGTGGAAAATGATTATAGGATGTATACCACTGTTAGCTTGGTTTTTTTATTACAGGTCATCAGTATAAAGAGATGGCTGAAGTGAAAGCACGGTTGAAAGATAACCAAAATAGTGAAGAATCAATATTTGAATCTAATAACGAAAACAAAGGTAGTAACAGTAATAATGGTGAAAATAAATATGCAATTACGTACCTGGCAATTACGTATTGATGACGATATCAGATGGAAGGAAGCAACCTCAAATAGACATACAGTTCAATGAATGAAAAGTTAAAGCACTATTTAATTCAAGTTCAAGCCATACGATTGTATCAGAAAAACTCTTAACTAAGCAAGAAAAGGCAAAAATAAAACGCTCAAAGAAACATATAAATTCAATGTCTGGAAATCGTTTGAATATAAAGGGAGAAGTAATAGCGAATTTATTTATTGGCAATACAAATATAGTTCATCCAGTATTGGTAATGCGAAAGAATCCTGTAAAATGTTTAATTAGTATGAATATAATGGATCAGCTACAAGGAGTATCACTTGATTTGAAAACTGGAAACTTAGTGTAAGTTGAAACAGGTAAAATCATACAGTAGGCGATGTGTTCTTGAATCAATCATTGCTTATACCATCGAAAAGTGAAATGATTTTTTATGCTAACGTTATGAATGTAACCGATGAAGAATTTATATTTGAACCAAGTCAAACATTAATTGAAAAATATGATATTCCAATGTATGACGAAGTTGTGAATGTTAAAAGTAAATTAGTCCCAGTGAGAATAGCAAATACCAGTACGAAACCTATAGAATTACAACCGAAAACCAGGTTTGGGAAACTGTCAAGAATTAAATTAGAGGAAGTTCAGAAACTACCAAGAAAAATTTACAAGAATCCAAAAGTCACAAGTAAGGATTTAAATGATGAACAAAAACAAAGGTTTACTGCGTTACTGATTAGGTATAAAGCCATATTTGCGAAACATGAGTATGATCTAGGACTCACTCAGATAATTGAGCATGAGATACCTTTGCTCAACGAAACTCCAATTAAATTGAGACCATATAAAATTTCTTACGTTCATCAAGAAGAAAGTGATAGACAAATAAAAACTATGAAAGAATTTGGATTAATCAAAGACAGCTCATCACCCTTTTCTTCACCAATTGTGGTGGTTAAAAAGAAAGATGGAGACTAAGATTTTGTGTAGATTACAGAAAATTAAATCAAGTCACAAGGAAAGAAACCTATCCTATTCCTGTATCACAGGAAATGTTTGACTAAATGGGAGAAGCAAAGTCTTCTCAGTAATCGATCTCAATAAAGGAAATAATCAGTTTAAAGTAAAAGAAGATGATAGACGAAAAACTGCGTTTTTAGATGCCAAAGGATTATACGAGTTCAACGTTTTGCCATTCGGTTTAACTGGCGCTCGTGCAACTTTTCAGAGAGGTATGCATTTTGTAATTCGTGACATACCACACGCGCTAGTGTATATAGACGACATCATAATATTTTCAAACTGTTTTGAGGAACATCTAGTAGATGTGGAAATAGTGTTTATAAGATTGAGAAACGCAAATCTAAAAGTAAAACCCTCAAAATACAAATGGGGGAAATCAGAAGTAGTGTATGTTGGTTATATAATTTCGCATAAAGGTTTACAACCAAATCCAGAAAATGTTAATAAAATAAAAATTTATCCAGTCCCAAAGGACGTGGATCAAGTTCGTCAATTTCTGGGATTACCGAGCTACTGTAGAAAATTTATTAGAAATTTTGCGCACATAGCATAACCTTTAAAAGCACTCTTGAAAAAGCAGATAAAACTCAAATGGGAAACGGCAGAACAAAAAGCTTTTGATGCATTGAGAGAAAGTCTAACCAATCAGCCGATATTGAGATGTCCAAACTTCTTACTATCCTTTATTGTGATGACAAATGCCAATAATTTTGCACTAGGTGCAGTACTATGACAACAAATTGAGAGTGAAAAAGATCATGCAATAGCTTATGCAAGTAGATCACTGAGGCCCAATGAGAAAACTTACTCTACAATTGAGATGGAAACATTAGCATTAGTATATGGGATAACTATGTTTAAACAATACTTAGTCGGTTGAAAATTCGTTGTATTCACGGATCATAATTCATGGTTGATGAAACATAGAGATTCAGCCAGTAAGTTAATTAGGTGGTCAATATCGTTACAGGAATATGACTTCAAAATTAAATATAGAACAGGCAAATCAAATTCCAATGCGAACGCTATGTCGAGAATTCCGGAGAATGATCAAGCCAAATCAAAAGAAATAAATAATAATGATACGATATTTGTGACAATTAAAGCAGCAAATAATATGGAAAATTTACAAATTGAACAAGAAGATGATGAAGAATTAAACCAGTTACGTAAACATGCAGTTGAGATTAAAAAGGAAAATGACTGGAAGCATATTGTTGATGAAAAGCACAAATATGTTATTTATGTTGGGCTTAGAGCCAAAATTAAAACAAAAATAGGGACAAATTAAAACAAAAGTGAAAATAATGAAACAAGTCACTGTACATAAGCACGCACCACAAGAAGATATCAAAAATAAATAAAAAACATATTAATTAAAACAAAGTAAAAATATATCAAAATTAAATAAAAACAAATAATTAATTAAAATCATTAAAAACCATACAGTCGCAGATAGAGACATATGAAAAATAAAATAAACTGCCAAAACCTTGCAAAATAAGGTTTAGAAAAAACACAGACAGATGAGGCGACCAGAAAATAGAATATTTGGGCTAAAAAGTAACATCATAAGAAAATGATAATGAAAATAAAATACAATAATAAAATATTTATATATCAAAAAATAGAGAAAAATGCATAAAAAATAATAAAAATAATTTAAGATTAATAAAATAATTAAAAAGCCCTAAAAATGGCGAAAAATTGCTCATTTATCGCACACAAGCACAAAAACAGTATATAAACAGTGACAAATTTCATTATTTTTACACTTTTATGCTTTTGCAACTTACTACTTTACAAACTTACTGAATTCATTCGAAATTTTGAAAGTAAGGAGTTTTGTTATTTTTGAAGTTTTATTTTGGATGTTAAAGTAATATTCATATTTCTGATGTTTATAATGTCTTTAATTAAATGTTTTCCTATACCTTTATATGCTTAATACTTATTTTTATATATATATTCGAGTCCCTTAAATTTTTATATAATAAAAGTATCTCAATAGCTATCGATGGGACTGATCTAGGGCCAGCTGGTGGATTAAGTTCCCTAGTTGTGCTCGTGGGTCGCGCCTTATCGAAACCTCGGTAGTCCGCAGTAGGGTCTGGCACAATTGCACAGGACCTCCACGCAGGGCATCGTTGAACGACTCGCAACGGCCGCTGAAAATCGGCCGAGGCGAGCAGAAATTAAAATCACGGGAAGGGCGACCTCAGATAAGGGAACTAGCACAGATCGCAAAATGATCTCCTAGTACAATTTTCAAATCTTGAATTAAAAATACTAAAAGAGATCGGGCAGGAGTGATAAGAATAATTGCACAAGAAAAGCCAACGGATAGCATTAAAGAAAATCGACCGAATAATAAAAAATTGTCAGTACCTGTATTTCGCCACCACAACACGACATATAACATCAAAGTGATATAAGTACAAAATTTCCACAAATTGTTCATATAGTCGCTTAGTCCAACCTGACATGCATCACAGACCGCATCAGTATCACAGTACGCGTAACTCATCGAATTCCTTATCGGCAAAAGTAAACTGTCCATATAAAGTAGCCCTTTGAATCAGCATCGATCGCATAGAAAAGAGATCCCGAATATAGGTCCACTAATTTTCATTATATGGGTTTAGAACACATCCATAACATGGTTGAGATCGGAGATACGATTTCAGTAATGATTACCCATATAGCCACCGGTGAAATAGAATAAGTAATTCCATAACGAATGAAATAGGTATAAAAATATCGACTAATTCCTGTGGCCAGCCAGATGTCCAAAATCCTCGAGTTTGATAATTGCCCGGGTAGCAGAAGCAATGAGACCATTATCACACATGAGAGAGACCAAATTCACTGGAATAGATGCAGCGTCGAACGCGAACGACTGATAATTTCCTTTTTCTACCTTGAAATAAATCAATCGATAATAAACAAGATACGCTAAATTACCATAGGAGTCTACGTGCATCAACAAGTCCGCTTTACGTCGATGCGACTAATATCGATGAGTGTGTTAGCGGTTGATACACACCACTTGGCCGTGACATCACCGACTCAACGTTAACGAGTATGTGTCACTCTACTCTTCAACCGCATCAAGTCACCCTGGTAGACAGTAACACCACTACAGGCACCACCTGGCATCGATGTAAGTTACAGAACAACCAATATACTCTAACTGTACTGGCTATAGTCAGTAAATTCAATAATACGTCTACTATGCTGTTGCTAATTTTATTGATTTAACATTGGTGCTTTTATTATTAGTATCAATATATTTACCATTATTATCCTCCTTGTTATTATGACTACTTTTATTATTATTAGTATGCTTATTATTATTGTTATCATTATCATTATTATTATCATTATTATTATTATTATTATTATTATTATTTTTATTATTATTATTATATTCGTTATTAAAACCATTGACATTATTATTATTAATATTATTAACAGGTATTAATAGTAGCACTCCTATTAAATTCATAACTAATACCTTCGACGAGAAATAACGAGGGAATTACGGAACTTACCACTATTATTAATGTTATCATTGACCAAATCTCTGTCAGGATATCTATCCATTCAATACCCCTGATAAGATTATGAACACCCAATATCACAATCACTAGCATCCCTATGACGGTCCTGGTTAACGACGAAATGCTATTATTATTATTTATAGTATTATTACCAATTGTCATCTTGAGGTTTACAATATATCTTAGATATGCCATTAGCATAATTAGGACCATTTTAAACGCAAATTGGGTCTCTATCATCGTAAATCTTTGCTACTAAAGCTATGATGCTCCCCGATTTACTTTAACATAGTTATTCCTAGGGTTATCACTCTTATTACTGGCGTAACTCCGATTATCGGTATCAGCAGCATTAATCCCCTTATTTTGGTTCTCAACGTTGATCAAACTGCCATTAGGACCCCCCCACACTAACGATTCTACCCAACAATTACTAGAGAACCCTCCTTCTGACCGAATGTTTCCCCCATACTTATTTCCGATAACTCTCTAGATAGCTTAACTCTCCTTTTGTACCCGTTCTAGAAATAGATATTAATTCAAGGGCGGACATGAACAATCTCCCAAGAATTCCCCGCCTTTCTTCATCAGTTGTTGCACTCCGACAGAAGCTAGAAGAGTTGGAAAGTAAGCATGAAGCCCTGAGAAATAAATACAATCGGGTAAAAGGCACCTGGACTTTCCCTGAGGCAACCAAAACCCTATATCAGAAGATAACTCGCCTATCACGAGCCAGAGATGAGCTAATCACCGAATCTCGCAGCCAGCGAGTGTTGATTAAAGAACAGAGTCTGGGAGAGTCTGGGCTCACCACCTAAATATCATTCCGGAAAAACACCTTCCGTTGGAGACCGCCTACCCAACTCCCTCAACACCAGCTCCTCAAATCACCGAACCCCCTCCAATCCCCGTGGTCGAACCACGTTCAGGAGCGGCCCGACGGCGGCCCAACCGAAATCGTCGTCATCGCGAGCGTCGCCGCATGGAGGCCGACCTCCTCAGAGAGACGGAGCCATCTAGCGCTCCGTATCGGATCGATGACCTCCCGCCCCCTTACCAGGAATTCGAACTTCCTGATCTCGATCCCGATGTGCTCTATGCCCCCTCGGTAACATTCTATTCACCGGCCCGATCCATCCACATTAACCTAGTGGATGACGACAGTGAAGCACCTACGATGAATCAGGCTCTAGATCGGCTGGGCCTAAACGTAAATGAGATCGCCGTTCTCACGGGCAACGTGCCCAGGGATCCTCCTCCATCCGATGAGCCAGGACCCTCCACTTGTGTGGAATTTAATATCAATGCGAATCCTCCTCCTTAACGACGAGCGAAACGCAGATATCTGCCGACGGACATTGATGCAGATGAATAGAATCAATCCATCGAGATCATGTCGCCCCGTTTTGAAAACTACGCGGGTGTTGACTTTAAAGTGACAAAGTTTTTCTGCCAGTTGAAATTGAGGAAATCTTGTACAAATTATCGTGTGCTCTTCTCATTGTCTCATCCTAACTATTGTATAATCATTTTAGTGGCATTAATATGATATTATAGTTTTATCTTCGTTTTAGCTTAAATATGAATATCTTTAGAATAAAAAGGGGTAGAATAATAGTAGTGGCTTAATAACGAGACATAGGAGGAGTCACGATGTGAAATCGCCAGAGTGTACAACGGAAAACTCACGATTCTCAACTCAGACGGAATAGAGGTAAAGATGTACAGGGATAGTATAGGTTTTTCAGATAAAATGCGTAAGCCCTTCTATCGGCAGCAATAACCGGGAAAGCGAAGGTTCTTCGAGGAGTAGCACTAGAAATAGCGCTCACTTGCTCGAATGGCATTCAGCTGGTGCGTACAGTACCAACATGATTTCGGTCATGGGTACGCAGCAGTTTATCAAGTCGTGCGGAGTATTGGTAAAAGAGGACCCTAGAACATAAATGTGGTAGGCAGAACATCATGGTATGACTAATTGCGCGAATAAATTTTCCCATACTACCAACAATTATAATGGATTATTAAATGTGTAAAAAATGATAACTTACTAATTGTAATACCAACAAAACATCGCAGAGCATTATTGATGTTATATCATTATGGTGCATTAGATGGACATTTATCCGCTCGAAAAACATTATCGCGATTAAAGTTGAAATATTACTGGGAAACTATGGAGCAAGATGTGAGACAGTAGTGTAACACTTGTGAGATATGCCTTACTAGACGTAATACCGGTCGTAAAATTAGAGTTTTATTGAAACCGATGCCAGTACCGATAGCACGTATGGAAATAACAGTAATGGATATTGTTGCTCCATTGCAGGAAACAATAAATGGTAATAAATATATAATCGTGTTTTGTGACTATTTGAAAAAATGGCCAAAAGCTTATGCAATGCCAAATCAAAAAGCAGATACGGTGGCAAAGATGTTTGTAGAAAATATTTTTTTCAGATATGAAGCACCTAAGAAGTTACTAACGGACCAAGGAACAAATTTTCAAAGTGATCTATTTAAATCAATTACTGAATTGTTTGGAATAATGAAATTATGTACATCTCCATATCACCCACAAACAGATGGACTAGTGGAAAGATTCAAAGGAGCCTTAATTAATGTGATATCGTCTTACGTAAATAGAAAACAAAAAGAGTGGGACGTATTCATTAAACCGTGTTTGTTTGTTTATCGGAATGGAGTAAATGAAAGTACTGGAGAAACACCTTTCTACCTGATGTACTTAAGGCGCAATAATATGCCAATTGATTTAAAATTTCAAGCACCGATATCACAATATATGGATGTAACAGACTCTAAAGTAATTATGCAAGAGAGATTGCAGTTCGCATGTATGCTTGCAGGACTTAAAATACGGAATGGGAAATAAATTTATAAAGTCCTATGATAAACGTGCACATGAACATGGTATTAGAATTGGAGATTTAGTGTATCTCAACAAACCAGAACCAGAAAAAGGACTGTCGCCAAAATTGCAAAGACCGTTTAAAGGATTTTATGTGGTGTGTGATGCTACAGAAACGAATCTAAAATTACGTCCTTTAAATAATAAGAAAGCGGGAACAATAATAGTTCATGCAAATTGATATAAAAAAGTACCTGTTAAAGAAGGAAAACAGTATTCGTTGAGATCAAAAGAAAATAAAATAAACGAAGGAGCGGTAACCAAACAAAAGTTTTCAAAGAATCCTACCCAATTAAGTTATACCAACAAAATTTTTTTGTGTATAAATGCAACACGAATTGGTCCATCGTTTGCAATTAAAATGATTCCGTTGATGGAAAAAATCAGTATTTATTCAACGTATACTCAAATTGTGTGGATATATCATTGTGATAAAAATGAGGAAATAGAAATCAATAATCTACTAAATTATTTTGACCCGCCAATAAAGTTACATTACGGTAAGAATATGTATGTAGTCCGACGATTAGCAATGAACTATGAATACCCTTGGACGATAAAACAATGGGAATCCCAAAACAATGATGCAAAGATCTATAATCTAATACGATTGAATATTTGGGCGGGGAAAATAAATAACCTAATAATAGTTGAACCGATAATGAATGGAATTAATGTCTTTTGAAGATCACACGAATCCCGAAAATTCAAGGTGGTTTTCCAAAATTTGGCAATCGACAATCTAAATGTCAGGAAATCATTTATAAATTATATTAATTTAAAATTAAATCAGGCTTATAATATTGTATCTCATTATTATGAAAAAGCCCTTCGAAAAAATGGAACCTACATTGATGATCAATGGATTGAAATTCACTCTCATAAACATTCGATGTATTTAATCAATGAAACTAATCGTGTTATTTTCCACTACGACAACCAAACAATTACAGTTGCTCGAAAAACAGATTCAAACCAAAAAGCAGTTATCTACTATTGTTGAAAAACCCAGGCTACCTTAAGTGATAAAAAATGATACCCAAGTTTTAAAATTCTACCAGCTACGTTCAAAGTCAACATCAAAAATGATATTAATTAAAATTCAGTATTATCGGCGTAAAATCATTTCGGACCCATAGCGTCTTACCCTGGTAGATAGCAATTTCGTTAGCGTGTTTTATGAGAGCTTTCACGATGAGCACCCAAATAAAGTTGAACTAACCATCCAAAACAAATCATATCTAAAATTCCAAAACTGTACGATGGGAACTTCTTCAGATAACAATGCCTATGAAATTATGTCTTCTCAAATCATAACAAATCATAAATGATAAACGGAACTCTATATGTATTGGATAACAATGACATCTCATGTATATTTGTGATAACCAGCCTCATCATCATAATAATCATTCTCATTCTTTTCATTATCTCGTCAAAAATTCGGAAAACGGACAATACTTCTGTAATTCGATCCAAGGAATCTAGACCTTGGATAACTTACGAAGGATCATTTATAAAGTGAATAGTATTTATACATTTTTATGCTTTATTTGTAAAAAAATTTACTTGACCGAGTCTGATTGGTTACTAAAATAAGGAGTACAAAAGGGAAGAAAAAATTATTTTTGAAAAAGAAATTAAATTTTTAAGGGGTATAAAAGCAAATTTTAAATAAAATAATTTCATAATATTAAAAAAAATATTTTTGTTAATTATCCAAAAGTTTTCAAAATTTTTAAACTGGTCATTTTTTATTATTATTATTATTATTATTATTTATAGTTGCTGATTGAGGCGGTGCCCTTCGGATGCTTTATCTCAATCAGTAGCATTTTCAAAATAATGTAAATAAATTTTAATTATGAATAATTTTAGAAGAATGAATAAAATAGCAGCATCCAAATCAATATATGATGGGTACATCAAGATCCAGAGGAATCAAATTGGTCAATCCAAAATAATAATGAACAACAACCAATAAATACCAAATTACTTCAGAATTGATGACATAAAAATGAAGGTATACATTAATGTATGGAAAGAAATTGACAAATTAACCTCGTGGAAAATTGGAAAAGAAATAATGGCAAAAGGATTAAGAGCAGCTAACGATAACGTATTAATTGCCGTAAAAGCGAGAAGATCAAACTCGGAATGAGAAGTCCCATGTGCATATTCAGTGGAAAATTCGGATTCAAGACTACTCCCAATTTCTGAAGAAATACTCAAGAAGAAAATGTCGTTTATCAGAAAACGGCTAACTATTGATGAAATTTGAGAGAAGATATTGGGATCTCAGAAGCACATGAGATGATCCCATTGTCCGTACCAATAATGGATTATTACGGAAGAGTAATTAAGAATGTTTATATTGCACCAAAAATCAAACTACAGTATTTTAATGCAAGTATTCACGGCATTACTGAGCGCAACAGCCGGAATCAACAGGATCAATATGAGGAAATGAAAAGTATTCAAAATCTTACCAGAAGGAAAATATTGATTGAACACGATTTACAAGCTGGATGAAAATATCTAAAAATTTGGGTTAACCATCTCTATAAGAAAAGGGATATTGCTGCTGCTCAGGCGTATAAATCATTTGGGATAATATGCAATGAAGAGTAGTACAAACTAAAATTGTTGGTACAAGAAATATGTGGCGAAGAAATACAGCAAGGTATCCACTCAGCCTTAGAAGATGTAAAAGGAATCTGAAAAGTTTATCTTAAGGTGGAACAGCAATGGATCGATGATGTAGAGTGGAAAACAATAAACACACTAAGGAAATACTCGCTAAGTGAGTATAAAACAATGAGAGCCTCGACGAGCAAGGACCCATAGAGCGATGGAGAATGTGAAATCATAGAAATACAAATGGTGGTAAATCAAACAATGTCTGAATTAAAATGGGCAACAGAAGAAACAATTTAAATGCCAGAGGAAGGCTTTGGTGAAATTGAAGATGCTAAAAGTATTAAACTACAAATAACGTTAGAATATGGGCCTATGTCGAGGGAAAAACCTATTAGAAAAAGGAAAATTATATCAGAGATTGGAGAAGACACAATGGTCATCAATGGGAAAATATTTGAAAAAGAAGAAACCGTGCATCGTTACAAATGTGGAAATGAACGATTCGAGATAAAGCAACTCGATTAAAAAAAATATATGATTATTTATAAATAAAAAAATTAAAATTAAACAAAATGACTTGTCTTTCGAATAATAATAAAATATGTAGTGATGTCTCGTCTTTTGAAATAGTTCGATACCCGTTAAGTACCCAGAATGAAATATTTTATATTATTATTATTATTATTATTATTATTTTTATTATTATTATTATTTTTATTTTTATTATTATTATTATTATTATAATTAGTAGTATTATTATTACTGTCACTATTATTATTTATATTATCGTTATTATTATTATTAAATAATAACTCCTTTAACTCGCAGATCCTGAACTTCTGGATCGGAGAGCGAAAGGACCCCAACCCCGATTATCTACAGCAGTAGCGTAACCAATGATCCGGAAGGGGGAAAATATTGTAAAGATATATGACTATATAATAAATATTTAAATAATATTAATTATTGTTATTATTATCGCCATTATATTATTATTCTCATTATTGTTAGTATTATTATTATCGCTATTTGATATTATTATTATATAATGGCAAATGCATTTAAATAAAATAAATGACAGCGGTTTTAATAAAATTTAATTATTTATAAAAAAGGAAAATTCTAATAAAATTTACCCACATCATTCATTGATTCCTTAATCTAAACAATCAAGTTATAGAATATAAAATTAGAATTTGTTTGTACGCATTTTTTTTATCGGAGATATTTATATAACCAAGCACATTTTGCAATGCTAGATAGATATTCGGTTTGTTCTTTCCCAGATGGTTTTTGTGGAAAATTCAAATTGTTATTGTTTCTTTGAAAATTTGATACAAAATGCATTGATTTTAATTTTGGTTAAGTTCCTCAGTCCTTGTTTCACTTTAAGTAATAATAATTAGGAATAACAAATACTAGCCAGGCAAAGTAATTAAAGTAACTAAATAAAATAAAAATCTTTCAGCCTTAATACATTATTAATAATAATTATTATTAGAATTCAGTTTCCAGTTTCTTTATTTTGTTGTCTAAAAATTTTAAAGTTATTTCATATTCTGTTTTAAATATATAAAAAAAAATTTCTAAAAATGAAAAATATGAAACGGTCGTCTCATTTTAAGATAAAAAGGGAAAGAAATGGAATCACGAATGAGACGTCCTGAAAATAGAGCGGTCTCATTGGTCAATCAATAAAATTTTGATTTAAGTCGGCGACCAGTAAGTAGATTATTTTTGCTCTTTGAGCAAAACTCAATTTCTCGTGGATAGTATAATTTAATTTTTCTTGGCCAGCGTGCGTCACCAGCTGTCAGTTAATCGTTCGAACTGCCGTTATCAGTAGGCAATTACCATGTCTCCACACTCCACTGAAATTGATTGTTTGAATTTTGAAACTGGCGGGAAGATTTCTTTTGTAAGGAGTAATAATTAAATTTACTCGGGAAAAATTGAAGAGTAATAACTAAATTTACTCGAAGAAAATTGGAGAGTAAATAATTAGGAGAGAAATAATTATGATTGTTGTTGTTTTTATTATTATTGTTGTTGTTAAAATGAAATTCATCTTTTCGATCCAATATAGTTTTTATTCGCTAATAAATAATTATTAGAAAAATAAATTATAAAAAAAAATTAAAATAAGGATTATTATTATTATATTAATTTATGAAACTCCAATTAATACAGGAGAACATTTGATAATTGCTGCTAGCATTTTCTAAATTTTCCATAATATAGTGAAAGCTTTATATTTATATAACTGCCTGTGGAAATAAAATTGCACAATATTGGAGAAATGTATATATTTTTATTATTTTTATAGAAATACAAGAATTGTAACAAAATTTCAAGTATTGATTGTCAAAAAATGGCTTTTTATTTACTAATGACTTGGAACTGAATGAGTTATAAAGTTTTTAATTTTGAGCCTAGGAAAATTTTTAAAATTTCATATCAAAATTTCTATCATTTTCCATTCAACAAAATTTTTTTTCCAAACAAACTTCATTGTAAAACCAGTTTCAGATGTGATCTGAAATTTGACATAGTTCATATTAGTTGGTTTAATGTGTATATATATATATATATATATATATATATATATATATATATATATATATATATATATATATATATATATATTCCATATATTATAATTATTATTATAATTATTATATTAATAGATCAACCAGCAAACATACAGATTCGAGGGCGAATCTCAATTAAAGGGGGAGATATGTTAGGGTTAGGTGATTTTCAAAATTATTATGATAAATAAAAAAATTTTGGAAAATAAAATAATTAATTAAAAATAATCAAAAAATTAAAATCAATATTTTCCGGGGGAAATGGGTATGTACCGATGCCAATTGACGAGAGTTGTACGAAAATAATAATATAAAATTAATTTGGGACTCCTAGAAAAAGTTATTTAAAAAATACAAATTAATTAATTAATTAAAATGACGAAAACAAATAAATTAAATTAGGGAGAAATTCTTCGAATTGGATAAATTTAATTACAAAGGGAACTGATTATTCCCTAATGTGATTTTTTTCACAGTCTTCTCCTGGGGAACAGCTTAAGCGGCCAAAAGATGAAAGTAAATTGTTTAACTAGTTCCCCGGGAGTCTAATGTAAATTGCCGTAAATCAGATTAGTTGTTTGAGGAGAGATTCCCCATGTAAGGGAGTCTCAAATCAACAACGGAGACACAAATAATTTGGAAAAATTGATAGTAACAGAAAAGTTAAAAAGATTCGTGAGATTGAAAAAGAACTAGTCAGACTTGTCAATGATATTTTAGTAGTTAATTGGGGATTCTTCCATTATTGTAAAAGTAACATTCGAATCGTTGTGAAATTGTTAGTATCGAATAAAAGTTTTCCTGTGTTGAGTTATTCCAGTATCATTTAAAGAGCACTTGGAGTCAGAGCAAACAGTTCTACCAAACCAAATAAAATTATAACTCAACAAAATGTTAATTTCACTAATCAACCTGAACCAAAATAATAATAACATCGTCAATTATAGTCAATAAGGTGCAAGTTGTGAAGTTTTTCAGTCCACTTATAAAAATAAAGAATTGCTTCATGTTTTGAATTTTTTTAATTAAACGCGAATTCTTTAAAAGAAAATCGAATTTTCCATGTGAAAGTTTTATTTCATCACTGAATGTTGTGCAAACCTTCAAATATTCGAATCTATTATTTCAATGCATAAAATTTATAATATTTACAATTAAATAATTATTGTGATAAAAGTGCAGCGCCTTTAAACTTTGAACAGACCATTTTAAAAAATAAATAATTTGATTAAAGGTTTTGTCCTCATAAATTGAAAATAGTTCATTTCAGTTAAAATAGTCATTATCAATACTTTATTTTTATTAATTATTATTATTTTCATTTTATTAGTAAAATAATTTCATTTTTCCTTTTGCAGTTGTGAGGATTTAGAATTTTAGAAAATTAAAAATATAAATTTAGTGAAATTTCTATGCACTGGTTGTATAAGCACTTTAGGATCTTGGGACAACCAAAACAGCACGATAATGAAGAATATTGGAATAGACAAATATGCGTCGGTTGCTACTGTAAGATCTAGCTATAACATTTATAGACACCACATCAAAATGAACTAAAATACAATTTGAAGCACTAAATAAGACATTGCGTCTGCTATATCCTGATGTAGTAGAATTAACTCAGAATGATAAAGAACGATCGAGAACTATCTCTCCTTATGTACTATCGGCTTCAATTTCATGAATACCATTTTAATTTTTTTAGTCCTGGGGTCGGAAATTAATAGGGTAGACGATTCGTTCGTTAGCAGGAAATAAAATCAAAAAATAAGAGCAGCGCCTAGTTGAGGGATCAAAACTAGAATTTTCTTTTCAGTTAAAAACATGGTGAGTAATAATGGTGATAGGTAGGAATAAGAAATGCAAATAAGAAATTGAAAATTTAAGAAATAAATTGCCAATTTTAATTAAGAAAATAATAAAAATTTAATTTAGATAACACAAATAATTTCAAGGTCAAATTTTGTTTTATCGAAATAAAAATAAGGTTAAGGTCAAATTTTAGGTATATATACTGATGTGTTTTGGCAAATTTTAATCTTACTTTGCAGTCTTATTTTTCTGAATTTTAGTTGGTGTGATTTTCAACTGTGAGCCGTGCATTTAGACAATTAACACTGGTAAGTGTTTTGCCTGGACACGACAACTCTCAGTTGGTGTACATTGACTTACGATTTAAAAATGAAGGTGTACCTGCTATTTGAATGACTTCACTATGAATTTATTGATCGATAATGATTAAATGACTTGTGATGATGCGAGTTGAAATGTTTATGTGAATTTATGAACTTCAGACCACTATGTGATATGTGACATGCCAAATAAACAATTATTTTGCATCGAAGCTTTTATCCAATTTAGATGGTAATATTTATTTATTTTTCGGCCCACAGACAAAACATACCGCAAGATAGCAAACTCTACATACAATTCGAGATGTGTAAGTGCCGGTAAATCCGTCAATATCTCGTGCCCGTGAGGATTCTGCCGTGCGTAATGCGGGAATCCAAACGTCAAATCATAAAAGTTAATAGCGAAAGAAGGTAGCTCGAGAGTGGGTCTTTTGGCTCAACTTTCTTGCACTCAATTTTGATAAAATCGACATAAAATTTTAAACAACAAGCGGCTCAAAATCACTAACACCGAGTAGTTCAGTGGGTGCTCATTAAATGTAATATGAACATACATAGATCATAAGGACAAAGAGAAGGAAAGGGTAGCGGCAAAATAGCGAAATTGTTGCAACAGTTAAACTGAATAGTCATCGGAAAAAGATTAATCCGAACGACCAAAATCATGAAAAATAATGTTTTAAGCCATATATAAGAATTAAATAAATAATGTTGAATTGAGACGGAAAACATGGGCAGAACGCTGCGCAAATTTTCGGAAATAATAAATATTTATCATAAACTGAAAAATAAATTAAAATACTTATCAAAAATAGCAAAGTAAAAGTAGAATACGGCTTAATAATTGATAGGATATCCGGATGGCCGTAAAATAAGGGCGGAACGCTCCTAAAATTTTTCGAATTAACAAAAATACTTTATCGAAAACTGTAAAATACGGATGGGTTACGGCTAAATTTTTATAAGTAAAATATTTTTATAAAGCTGAGGAATAAGGACGGATCCCTACTAAAAACTCGATAATAATAATGATAATATCAAGAATAATGGTAAATATAATAATAATAATAATAATTTTAATAATAATAGTAATAATAACAATAATAATAATAATAATAATAATAATAATAATAATAATAATAATAATAATAATAATAATAATAATAATAATAACAAATATAATGGTAATGGTAGTAATAAGAATAATAATAAATGTAATAGCGGTAACAATTAATAAAGGTAATACATATAATAGTAACAATGATAATACTATTAACAATAATAAGGAACAGAGTTGTGTTGGGCCAGTACAAGATTTTGTTTAAATGGATTGGAAACAGCACGCAAACATAACACGCAAAATTCAAAATCGGACCCATGAACATCAAGTAACCACCTAAAAATGCGAGAAAAACATAAAATTAACATATAAAATAGAAAAACATAAAATTAAATTAAAATATTAACAAAGGCACCAAGATATGCACGATCAGCTAACATTTCGAGAAAATGATTTGTGAATCAAAGCAGCCATCATTGATGAACAATAAACTAAAATTAACAATTGAACTTAGTTTCTTTAACTAATTGAAGGAATAAGATGTAATTAATAGATCAAAGGATAATTCAATGATTTGAAATAATACAAATGCACTATAGATAATAAATAAAAGACGACGAAAGTAATAATATTAAATCGAACCAGACGTAAATAAACAACCTAAAAGGAATGATTCAAAAATGTAGCAAATGTTATAATAAGTCTTATCATTAAAATGCGATAAATTAATAGTAAGCATCATGACACAGCCCATGATTAACGGAGGTAAGGGATCAATTGCCACAAATCAGTAATAAATAATTGTATATCATAACCTCACCGATAGAAGTAAATACCGTAAATTGACAACAGATTAAGTAGGAATCATAGGTGAATAACGAGTAATGGTCAAAACTAACTCCCGAATTAAATTGGCGACAGTAATCAAATCATAAAATAAAAAATATAGCCCCTTACGTATGAGACAAAAATCGAACTATGAATAATATCACGAGCATTCAATAACAAAAAATAACAAAGTTAAATTGAATTTCAAAATTCGAATACCACGACAGTATCCAAGAGTCCAACTAAGAGTAGACTTCGCTTGACGCAATATAATGATCTTCTTCGTAGCGAGTAATTGAAATTAGATATCCCGATCGGTTACACCATCAGGAATAAACGGAATCCGATAGAAACCTTGATAGAGTTCGTGCCATCGAACGGGGGAACCGCTCAAAAGTACCTCAGTTGAAAAGTTCACTTTCTTAGTTCATATCCAGTTTCCGATAATGTGATCTAGCAGAATAACGATGCATAATTAAACAATTTTCCATGACGACATGAACAATCGATTCATAGATAAGTCATAGTCCGAATTTTGACACCCGAGTAAACAAAACTATGTACAAGTGCAAATTACAAGGCAATGATGTAGACCTAATGACAAATATCAGGTCATAGTTTTGATGAGATCGATGTCATTACAAATGAATTGTAACATTAAATAAATAACTGTCATAAAGGCCAATCCGTTCATCGATCCAGCGGATTTGTAAAGATTATAATGTGATCAGCAAAGTCGATGACCATTACAATGAAATTTTCACCGACAAAATTTAATTAATAATAAATAATATTTGACATAAGTAACAATTTCGAGAATAACAGATCGAAGAATAACCAAATTGTGAACCAATAAAAATAAATTAATTTTCCACCTAACTCATCCACGTCACCGTAAACATAAAAATCTTAAAAATGCAGAAAAGAATACAATAAAATATTAAATGGTGTCTATTATTAATAAGCCAATTGCTACAAGGCTTTACTTACTGTAATAACTATTGAAAATTTCTATCTATAAATTGCTATTATAATATATATGTCAATTCAAACCTCTAAAAAGAAAACTAAACAAAGAATTTATTTTTAAGTAATATATAAAAGAGGACACGAAAATAACGGGTAGATCACAGGATATCGCGACCAAGAGAAACCCCAATCGATCAACAAGAAACCTCGATCACATGCTAGACCAGGTCGAACCGAACGGTTGCGACGACGCGCCCAAGAAGTGGCCAAATGAAATAACAAACCCATGTCTGTTGATAACTAAATTCATTTGATAATAAATAAAATCGTTTAATCTATTCTGTTATTATTTGTAAGTAAATATAGAGAAGAGATATAATAAAGAGAAAGTAATAAAGGGACCTGAAACAGAAGACGGACATAG
This sequence comes from Schmidtea mediterranea, assembly GCA_022537955.1. Lineage (NCBI taxonomy): Eukaryota > Metazoa > Platyhelminthes > Tricladida > Dugesiidae > Schmidtea > Schmidtea mediterranea. Next base: position 86,411,437 of record CM039679.1, read on the forward strand.
GCCTTCTAACGGCAGTCCGCTGAACCCGACATAGGACTCACCTTTGGAGGTCCTGTGACCAGTGGTTACAGTACCAACGTTGCCTAGCAACGGGTAACCATTGGCGGGCCTAAAAACACTTTGTATGTATGGGGTGAAGGTCATCCACACCACTAACCCCACAGTAGTAATAATAGGGATAAGGGTAAGAGAAATATGGTGTGGATATTTAACTTAACGAATGGTTTACAGGCCATAGAAAAATCGATAAATACGAACAACGATAAGAAGTACTAAGCGAATAGGTATAAAGATAACTAACATGAGAGTATAGGAGATAGGAGAATAATGGGACCTAAGAATCGAAATCGAGCACAGGCCTTCTATCGGCAGCTCGTTGGACCCATGGATCGTTCGGTCAATTATAGCATTAACAATAGCGCTCACTTTTTGCGGACGATCCACCCACTTGAACACAGTTCCAACGTTGCTTAGCAACGGGTGCCGAGTGGTAAGCGAAAGATATTTGTATGGGGTTGTCTGGGTAACAACCATATAGTCTCAAAAAATCAACACCCAGAAACCCACCATATCGTTGGACGTATGGATCGTTCGGTCAACTACAGTATTAGCAATAGCGCTCACTTTTTGCGGACGATCCACCCAATCGAACACAGTTCCAACGTTGCTTAGCAACGGGTGCCGAGTGGTAATCGAAAGATATTTGCATGGGGTTTTCTGGGTAACAATATAGTGGTGGGTTACTGGGTTTTGCTATTTGTTTGAATCTTCCTATTGTTACCCCGGTAACGCCATATAAATATTTTCTAGCTACCACTTGGCACCCGTTGCTAAGCAACGTTGGAAATGTGTTCGAGTGGGTGGGTTGTCCGCAAAAAGTGAGCGCTATTACTAATGCTGTAATTGCCCTGACAACCCTCGGGTTCAACGAGCTGTCGATGGAAGACCTATGCTCGCTTTGTAATGTCCCCTGTGTGAGAAGTTTCGAGGTCAGACTCATGTTGATGGGTAAAGAGGGGATGACGTTTAGCTGACAAAACGAGAATACTCATGACTTTTCTGTAGTATTTTTGATATTTTCGCATTTTAAAATATCACCTTTTGAATATTGAACAATGTTTATAATTTAATTCAATTCATGAACAACACAAGATAATTTAGTTGAGCTTATTTGCCAGGCGGGCGGCCCTGCGTCTGGCGCGTTCCTTGCGCCCCGGCCTGTACCCGCTTGAGGGTGTCGTTGATGGAGTCGCAACTGGCGTTGGATTGTTGGTTGAATCTCGATACGCTAATTGAGATGGGGCGAAGACAAGAGGGTAGGTCACTGCTCTCCCTCTCGACTGGCGGACAAGGCAACTTCCAACCCCCTTATCTGCGTCCGGAGGTTCTGATTTAATTGCCGTTCCTCGGCCCAACCCTTTTGAGCAGCCGTAAGTCGTTGATGGAGGGGTTTGAGCTTCGCTGGATCTACCCAGGTGGATTTCACCTGTTGGATCTCTTTCGTGAGTTGGATGATCTGCTCATATAGAGCTTTGTTCGATTGTTGGGCACGGGACAATTCTTTCTGTAGGAGTTGAATGGGCTCCATTTCTAATAATGTGAATAATTAAAGGTAGGATATTACAAAAGGACCATATTTACATGAGTTACATTTAAACAAATAGACAAATGAAGAAATTATTTACATTTTAATAAAAATCTAAACCAATTATCAAAAGGACACTTAATTTATTTATTACCAAACACATTTATCAAAATTTAAGTCTTCAACTCGTTTTTGATGAGATGGATTAAGGAAAACCCTCCTCCACCCATTCTTCCGGCGTATAACCGGAGATGGTCATGATTGGCCGTCTTGTATCCCAAATTCGGGCCGTTGCTGGTCGGGAGGGTGCCAGTAGTTGTTGGCGATCCGACCCGCCAGTAGGTCCTCCTCGACGTTCGCCAGATACTGGCGAGCTCGGACCACTTGTACGTCGACCTGTCGTTGGTGGGCCTCCAGTTGCTCGAGAAGACGTTGAGCTTGCCGGTGAATTTCCTCGGCCGGGCTCCACTCTTCGACCAGCCCTTGATCACCATCATCTTCTGTGGTGTTAGTGAATTGAAGTCTCGACGGGGGAAACTCCGGGCATCTCTCCTGCCGGAAGCGTCCCACGCCCATCTCCACCGATCCGCAAGGTGAGTCGGCATGTAACTCCTCGAACTAAGTTTTTCTGAATGTAAAATCATTAACCGAGTGTGTGTAATTTTATCAAAAGAAATGAATAAATAAATAATTACAAAATTTGGGTTTACTCCTTTGTGAGACCATACTAGAAATTCAAAACTGTCCAAGTCCTTTTGTCAAATCGAAAAAAAAATCGTTAACATTAAATTATTTCCACTTTCTTCACTGGGGTATATTTTTCGGCAATATGTATATATATATATTTTAATTTATTTTCCAAATATCTTATCGTGAATACCATTGATTGATTGCAAATAATTTGTTTTATTTATTACTCTCCGTTATATCTACATAAGTATTATAATTTTTATATTTGCTATTAAAAATAATTTTCCTTTATTTAAAACATAGGGTAAATAGTTGTCCAACGCGACAGGAGAAATATTACTAAAATTTATCTGTAGAGATATTTTGTAACAAAAAATTAATCTCTTAATTCTCGAATAGAAATTAACATTTTATTGAAAAGGAACACGACTAAATTTTCATTATATCCAATTAATTGTATGAATTTTAAAAATAAACGATGATAAATTAACTAGTTACCCATTTTCATTGAATAAGCTCTTTTCCTAATAAAAGTTGATTGAAAATTATTTTTAATTAAAATATTGCATGTTGAGATATAATCAATAATTTTGTGAGAAACTCCTGGCAATTTTACATGATTAATAAAATAATAAACATATAGCATATTGACAAGCGACATGTGAGTAGGTTTGATGGTAATAATGGCAATTAAGAGGTGAACAAATCTGATATTAATATAGTGAGGTGAATAAATTCTATGGAGGTCGTGATATCAAATAGTTAATGGGCTAGATCCAATAGATCGAGGATCGAATTAATAATGGTGATATGTTATTTACGGAGGGAACAGGGTGAATGATTTTTATAATCAAATAAAAAAAATGTTAGGGGTGACAGGATTATCATTAATGTATTATGAACGTATAGTGGGATCATTTAAATATTATGAAAATTATTTATGATTATCATTAGTTATCGTTTATACATCAAATATATTTTATGAAATGCTTACCCTCCGTTGTCATATCCGGATTTGTCGTGACCTCTTCGTTGGGCATCTTAGGTGCTGATTCTACATCATCCAAAATTTGTCGGGAATTCATATTAAAAATCCAAAATTTCTGTTAAATCGATAGAGTGGGTGTCTCTTATACGTATGTCCTGTCGAAATTATTTACACACTGTGTCAGATGGTGATTGATAAAGTTCAGTTTATTTGTTTGGTGAATAATCGACGTTCGGAATGATTGGATTATGATCTTATAAACAATCGCGACATCCGCTCGAACTTTATAATTGTATTTATTAAGATATTAATTGTGGATATGCCTTAGTTACTTCTTTAATTTTTGGAATGGCCATTGAAATTCGGCATTGGAAATCGGTAAGTTTTTTCTTCTTTGGATACTAACGGCGGAAAACTCGCACGTATCATCGTCAACTTCACGATTTCACGGCGAGTGTTCCCACGTTATTTCTAATTCTCGTCAATTTATTTGATTTTTTATTTTATTAATATTTATTCCATGCATTCATTTAAAATTTCGTGAGTTTATTCAGCCAGAAAAATCATGAGCATCTTCTCATCTACAAATGTTGGATTTTAATTACCGGTTTATATTCCTACTCGCTGGATCTTTACAGTATTGAGTTATCACATTCAATTATCATTCAATTTTGAGGAAACGTCTAGCCGTTATGTTTTATACAATTATTGGTTTAATATTCAATACTGGAACAATGGTGGTAATTCAAGCTTCTGGCGATCGTGGTCTGGTTTGTGATGATGATCGGGGATTGGGGAATCATTCCTGGTCCAAGAGCTTGTCGAACATTTTTAATCAAAATTAAACTGTTATATTTTAGAAGAATGAGTATCGACTGTGGATGGGCCTATGTCGTGGATTTATTCGTTAATGCTGCAGTGATATAAAGGTAGAGAAACAGATGGGTCGGTTTAGTTAGTTGTTCAAGAGGGGTTATGTAATCTTCTTTACAATAAAATTTTCTCCTATTCTATCGATGTTTATACTTTTGATTTAATTATTTTAGGCGAATTTATTTTTATGCAGGGCCAATTTCGATTTATGGTTGGCTTTTATTTATAAAAAGGGGTGTCTCTATTAGCTGTACTGATGGATATACTCTGACTTAGGATCTGATTAAATTCTCTGCTTTACTAGAAAGTTGGGGTGATTTGTTTAATAATAATTTCAAATTTTTAATTTAAAGTTTCATTTAAGTTAAATTTATTAATTTATTTCATCTCATAGCAGTGATTTCATATTGATTTATTCCCCGTAACCTTTCCCTTTAATAAGCCTTAAACGCCATTTATGTTTATATTACATTTAATGAGTGCCCACTAGACTACTCGGTGTGGTGATTTTGAGCCGTATGTAGATTAATTTAGGTCGAATTTAAAGAAAACTAGAAACGAGGAAGTAGCCAAAAGACCCCTTCCTTATTTCTCCTTTCTTCTATACGGAATAGTATTGACGTTCCAATGCCTGCGTTCCGCACGCCGGGTCTTCACGGGCACAGATTATCGGCGATATTCCACGCACTTACACGAATCTGAATAGTATGTTGATTTTAATAGCTTGCGGTGTGTCTTTGGCTGTGGGCCGGAAAAATTTATACAAAGTTAAGAAAACAAAACTATAATTCATATATCATAAATAATTTATTAAAATAATAAAAACAAGTTACCAATCCATAATTTATAAACCATAAAATATTACTCTCCCCACGCCGACACCCAAGCAGAGCTCTATCGAGATTGCGAGGGTGCGACGTGGAGAGAGCTTCCAATACAACTCTCACTCACCTAATAGATTTTTAAAAAACTAGTTGAAGATTTTCAAAACGATTCTAACGATTTCAAAAATGGTTTTTTGGTTTTTTTTATGTGAAAATGCATCGGTATATATACCTATTTTCTGTCCCTAACCTCGAGTGTTCTTTTTGATTTAGTAAAACAAAATTCGACCTTGATATTTTCTAGTGTATTCTAATCTTAATTTTTATTATTTTTTAATTTATTTTGATAATTTTTTATTTGAAATTTTTATTGAATTATTTCTAATTCAAATTCTTTGATTTTAAATTTCATTTTCATGAAATTTTTCATTTTTATTAAATTATCAAATTTCGGTCGAATTTGTTGGGTTTTCATGTTATGTTTGTATTTGTATCGTGCGGATCTTGTTGCATTTTGTTATTATTTTAATTTATTTTTATGTTTATCATTTTATATGTAATTGCTTTTATCTCATATTTTGTTAGGTTTTATTGATGTTTACATAGGTTTGAATTTAAAACTGCATGTTATATTTGCATGTGTGTTACCGATCCATTTAAACATTTTACAAGGCCGTTTGTGTTCTGGCCCAACAATAGTTTCAAAATCTCAACACCCAGAAACCCACCATTAGGGTCTTACTAGTGTGTTTTTTAAATTTAAGGCCCAGCGTATCAGGTTCATCAACCTTAAATTTTATGAATAATATCACAGTTTTTGATGAAAAAATACTTATGGTTAATATCGAATTGAATTTATTTGTTTGGATGCATAGAAATTTGCACTTTGACTTTGAATTATATGTTAACATTTTATTTTTGTTATAATTAACAATTATTGATTCTTATTTATATTGAGAATAACTAATTTCAAAATTGTTATTAAGTTCATGTAACTTAATTTATTTTATTTTATTTATTGCATAATTATTCAGCTGACTTTTATGCATAGATTGTCGAAATGAGGTAAGATGGTGAATAATTATTTGGATGTAATAATTTCGGTTTCAGAGATTTTAAAAACTTCAAGGAATATTTGATGAGTGGAAACTCGGCGGGATTAAGAAACAATATGCGTGTAGGATTTGTGAATAAAATAGTTGATGAGGATGTGAGATTTATTTATAACTAGAGTTTCTTAGTTCAATATATTTTAAACAAGGGTCAATATCCAATTCATGTCGCTTGTGCAGCGGGATATATCGATATTGTGAAATTATTGCTTGATTATAACTGCAATATTGAATTCGAGAATGAATGGGTAAAAAATTTTTTTAAGAATTAAATAATTTAAAAACTAAGGGAATGAAACCGATTCACAGTGCAAGTAAGAATGGAAATACAGAAATAGTGAAACTACTGTTGAAGCGAAAATGTCAAATTGATTCGAAAGACATAGTAAAATGTTTATATAATTTTAATTAATTTTCTGAATTTTGACGAGGTGATATAATTTATTAGTCTATAATTGATTTAAAGATTTGATAAATAAATGAAAACTAATTGTGCCAAATATCATTCCTGCTGCTAATAGCTACGGATAAACTTTTCAAATGGGTAATTACTAGTAGAATGAACTCAGATGAAATTTAGTAATTCTGAAAATGCTATATTAGATAGTGAAACAAAAGGCAATAAAGTTATTTGATTAATTATAGTGGATATCTTCTTCAATAAAAATTATATACAACCAATAAAAATTGTTTAGAAAAAAATAAAATTTGTAGCTTATTTAATTGTTTGTTGAAAAAAATTTGAAATTGAATTTATCGATTTTTGCTAACGTTTTCAAATTAATAAATATTCGAAAATTTTGATTCACGGTAAAATAAATTGTTTATGATTTATTTGTCGATAGATTCCGGTTAAATTTTTAATATATTGAATTAATACAAAACATTGCACGTGAAAAAGCTTAAATCATATTTTGATTACATTTAGTTGGGCAACAGTCCGCTTGATTGGGCAACGATGTGTAACAAAACTGACTGCATAGAGTTACTTCGTATTGAAGAGGTTAAAACTATTATGAAGACTGAATTTAACTGTTGTTTTAGTTATTCGCTGCAATTAATCAGAATAATCTAATGAAATTTGATGAATTTTACAAACCTTGTGATTTTGCAAAACAAAATATTAGTGTAAACTTGTTATGATTGTATTGGTTTGTTACTGATATTTAGACCGGGTTGTCTATTCTGGAGACAGCAATCAAACACAATGCCTATCAAATTATTAAATGCATTCTTGACAAGCCAGCAAATTATAAAGTTTATTTGATTAATAGTCTATTAATTTGTCCCGGTAATAAATAGGAAATAAATGATTTAATCGAGGAATTGACAATGAAAGGCGACAAAAATCTAAAGCTTACGGAAGAAGTTAGAGAAAGTTTATAAAATTTAAAATTAAATACGTTTTAGTGTATTCTTTATCTTTGTGTCATTCATCAGCACGCGCAAGGATTTAAAAAATTTGTTTCGCCTGACATCATCAATGGACAGTGCAAATTAGTAATTTGGAATAATTATATTGTTTTGTATTGATTTTGAATAGGTCGGGTTGTCATTTCTAGAAATTGCTACAGGAAAAGGTTGTAACGCATTTATTGACGGGATAATGAAGAAGACAATTTACAATAAACTGGTAGGGATATTTTTGTTTGGCTATAGTTCCATATTGCCCCCCCACTCCAACACTTATATTTTTGAGTTGAAGAAGGTGAGTTTTTTGGGCGCTTCTACAGTATCTTCTCCTCTTCAAATATTTTAGTCAATTAAATAGGATAAATTGCTGAAATATGTTCTTAAAATGCAGAAAAAGATTTCCTAAATCTTAGCCTCCACAGGAATTCAAACAAATGTGAGTTAAGAGTGGATCTATGAGTTCCATATCTTTGTCTGTGCCTGTGCATATTCTACGCCTTTTAATTCATTTTGGGTGTTCATTGCTATACCTATAAAGGTTATTTTATCAAAATATATTTTAGGGATATTAATTTGAACCATAAAATTCTTTCCCACTTATTACTAAAGTTTTTTTATAAAATATTTTAAATCAGTTGTTCCTTTGCATATTTTTCTATGCTCAATAATATTACTCGCGGTTCTCATTCGGCTATGTTCCTGAACCTGCGTGCGAAGATGGTGTAAAGTCTCCAATGTATGTGACATTGCACCCATTAAGCGAAAATTTTATACACTAGATCAGAAACTAAACCTATTGTGGTTTGAAATTTATTACTAAACATATTTATTGATTTTAACGATTTTGGTACTATTTTAAATAAATTTGAATTGCTTAATGATTTTTTGACAGACAATTTAAAATTTCTAAAACCATCCAAATATGAAATTACAAAAACATGAGATTTTATTGGTTCACCATCATTAGGTGAGCTATAATTGTCATTGTTTTTAACAGACGCAATCATTAGGTGATCAATGGTTTCCTTAGTCATTTTTCTAAAAACAACTTAGAATCAGCTTTTGTATACTTTTGTTGGATTTTTCAAACGTAGAAGAGAATGACCAAGATCTAAAAAATAAATTTCTATTATATTTAAAGTCACAAAAACTACTCGAAGTATTATATAAGCCTGTATCTGTTGGCTTTCTACATATTTCAGTTTCAAACCCCGTTCTTTTGACTAGTAAATCTAAAAATGGAGGAAATGAATTAAATTTTTCTACTGTGAACTTAATATTATAGTGAAACCCCTTCACAACAACATCATTAGAACTAGAAAATACTAAAAAGATATCGTAACGTTTACATATCTTCGGCTTAACAAAATGAAAATCAGAAATCTGTTTCTCTAATTTTGAGAGCTAAAAGTGATCCCATAGCTACTTAATCAACTTGTTGATACCAATTATCATTTAAAAGAAACGCAACATTCGAAGTGGCAAGCCTCAACAATTCACGAAATGCAACTTCGTCTTATGTCTGATATTTTAACATATTATCTCTCCACAAATCAATGGTTTCATTTAATGGAACATTTGTAAACTAAACTAGTTACATCTAAAGACACCATATAATCAGAAAAATTAACAGCTTGGTTTGTTATAAAATCAACAAATTAAAATGAATCTCTGCATTCATGCTCCTTAGAAATCAAAGGTTTTAACATTGAATCAAGGACTTTACCAACTTTATACTGTGCTGAACCTTTCATGGAAAGAACCGGGCGCATTGGAACATGTATGTGAGTTTTTGGTAGACCATATAATTTAGCTGATTGAAGCCCAACTGCGTATAGTTGTTTTTACCATATATAAAATTATGGATTTCATATGTGTATTTCATAGCCAAAAATGAAATTAGATAAGAATTGAACATTAGAATGCAACTTATACTAGAGAAGAGTAGGAAAATTTCACACGAGAAGAAAAAAATACCTGCTCACAATCTCGGTTCACACAATTTCTTAAGTAAAAAATACTGATAATTAGACAATAAATTACACAACATTTTTAAATTGTAAAAGTCATTTCTGATGCTTCCACAGCATTTACTAAAATTAAAATTCAGCTAAATAAAATCAATAAATTTATAAAATTTATCCTTAAATTAATTTTCATTAAAATTATACATAAACATAAATATATCCTTTTAATAATTTCAGTGTGTAATTAAATGCCCCTTAGAAAGCATCCATTATGGACGTCTCCTAATAAGGTAGGGGGAGGGGTCTTCGCAAAAGGGACAAATGGGAACACTGTGGAGGGGTGGGGGTTAAGTGCTTAGGATATCACCCGCAACATTGGTCGTGTAAATATTATATATAATGGATTAATGATTTTTTAAAAATTTTCTATTACTTTTTTTTATAATATATATGGTAAGTAAGTAAGCGGCATGTTTCATGTCCCATATTTTTCCAATTTGATCATCGTAATTGTGTATGCATGTATTTTCTCTTTTTTTCAACCAATATTGCGTACTACTATATATAATGTTGAATTTCAATTTAGCGTGTATGCTTACAAAATTATTTAAATTTCTATTTTTGGAGGAATGTTTCCCCGGTGGGGTGCTCGTGAAAAGAGACAAGAGGTCAAAAATTGCTTATTTTTGGGGACGTCCTTAATGGATGGTCCCTAACGTGTATAAGAAATTATTAGCCAGATCTTTCTGTTTTCCTAAAAGCTTTCAAAAAGAAGTCTAATCGCTTATTTTCTTGTTCGGAAAAACAATTATATAAATTATGAATTTAACAGAATTTTGTAGCATAATTTTGTTTTTATATTCTGATTAATAATTATTGAACAAAATAAAATATATCCCACCCGAATTGATTGTTTTATCTAGTTGTGGCAGAATGCCATTCTCGAAGCACAGGAAAAAGGATTCGTGGAAATAGAAGAAGAACTATCGGAAAGAATGATTTTACTAGAGTCACGACAAAAGGTACACGCAAATCAATCAAAATCCATTTTAATTTGATTTATTTTCAAGGTCAATTTCACAATCTTGCACACGGCAATTTGTGATAATGATGCAGAAATGGTAAAATATATCGTCAATCATCCGAATGCTGTTGATCTCAATTCAAATAATGAAGTAAATATTCATAGAAATTACGAAATCAATTTATTCGTAGACATTTGGAACCGCCTTGTCATTGGGTCATTCTTTGCACCATAGAAAATGCATTAAAGTGTTACAACAATATAAACTTAACACAAACACGCGAAATAAAGTAAATCAGCAAATAATTGCTATTGTTATTCACATTGTTTAGTATTCACAAACTCCATTGCACGAGGCGATCGCGAGTGGTTCGGGTGAGAATTGTGAATATTTAATCGAGCAAGCCATTGATATTGACTGGGCTGGATTTGTAAGACTTTTTATAGTATTTGAATACTTACTGTGAGAAATAGATTGGTCTGACTGCTCTACATTGTGCAGTCATTCGAGGAATGGAAACTGTTTGTCTACAATTGCTAAACAAAGGTGCTGATTATGTTAGATTTATTGAAGTAAGTAAATTTTGAAAGTATCAAAATTTTTATTTTAAAAAATTTGGCTAAATATTCCGTTCAATTTTTAAACATCTAAATCAGCGTTTCAGAATTCCATGTCGACCGCATCAGTTCATAGAAGCTATGTTGCATCTGTCAGTGTAGCATTAATAATTCTACTATCAATTATCATTGATTATAACCAAAATTACATATCGATTTAAAGCTTAATTTATCATCATTTTTAATTAAAAAAATTTTTTTACTAATTTAATAAAAATCTTTAAAAAACAGGATTTTCACAAATTATTTTATTTCAAATTTAAATTTGGGTGTGGTGCAACTCAAACTGCTTGAAATATCAACCAAATTTTGGGGAAAGATGGTGTAAATGTGTGTATATTCATTCATTGATTTCAAAATTTCGAAGTGAACAAACCAACTTCGAAAATAATAAATTCAAACTTTATTTCAAAAAATCTGCAACCAATCCAATTTTAAAATAATCACTTATCAGCAGAGGTGCAAACCAAAATTAAATTTGTTGTTCGGTTTTGGTTCAATGATCATTTTTTTAGATATTAGTTTGATTTTGGTTCGGTCTTGGTTTATAAAAAAATTTCAATGTGTAGTATTTTTTTCCTATTGGTATAGTATATAAGCAAATTTAATAAACATTGCAGTCAGTGCAATAAAAACAAAAACATTACTCATCCTTCAATGTTGGATTCTTATATGTACGAATTCATTTGGTGGTGTCGATCGAATACTAGAAAACCCTTCGACACAATCTTTGAGGATTCGCCGAGAAAATTCATTGTATGACTAGTTGTTGATACATGTTATATTGAAATTCAATAAAATAATCAATTATTTTTTTCAAAAACGTAGAGCCTTATTCATGTTATCTGAGCGGTAATTTTGTGAATATAAAGTCATGTCTGAAATTCATTGTGGTGTCAATAGTAATTGAATTTGTTGCTGGGAGCGGTTCCTTGATACTCAATAAGAAAATGGATTATGTATATTGAATTGTGTTTAATTTTAATTAAAAATTCAATATCTAGATTTATGTATATTTTTATGCAGCTATCTCATCGATCTTCCTCAAATGAAATTGGTAAGCTATTTATTAGATAATAATTGAATAATTAGTTTTTAAACCTTAAAATTATCTCGAATGCCTAAAATACATTTAGTAATTGAATTTATGTCAAATAATCAAAGGCGTAGCGAAGAGGTAAATCATTTTAAGTTTAATGGCGGTATTTTTTTGAGTAGCCGAATCATAAAATCGAAGTTTGTAAAACTTTTGTCTATTTTATCACATTCTCAACTTTGCTCTTAGTTATTTATGGACCACACATCGCGAAAATCCACACTTACCTACACCACTGCAAATAATGCAATGTAATCCAATTTAACAGAAATAACTTTATTGCATATCAGCGCTATTCAATTAGCGGCCCGCGAACCTACAAGAAAATTTTTTTTACCAACATAATTCTAGAATTTTGTAAATGCAATTTATTTTAAAATCTCATATTCAAAATTTGACTATTTAATCCAAAATGCTCTTAAAGGCGTTGGCAAGTAGGGGTTTTGCCCAGACTCCCTAATCGCGTCCAGCTTCGCGCCATAGTTTGCCCTCTCGGGACGGCCACGAGTGTTTGCAAACCCTAGTGACACTCCTCTGAACCTATGGCCCGCCACCATCTTTAGGTTTCTTTATTGTATATTATCCACAGAACTGGTCTATATATACTCATTGGTCAATTATCATGTACAAGAGTTGTACAGTAAATTCTACAATATTAATGTAGTCATCGATATGTGCATTAAAATGACTTATGACCTATTTTGAAATATTTTCACTTAACCCTTTCCTCAGCTTCCGAAAGGTTTTCCATCATGGATAACTATGTATAAATTTTAGTGATACACGCATATATGTTTATCTTATTTTTGTTTTAAATCTTTTGAGATTCAAACTAAAATAGTTTTTCATTTCTTACTGGTACATATCTAATAAATGATGAAGCTTGAAAAATAAATAGAACAGATACATGTGTTCTAATTGTGATGTACCTTTATATGTTTTGAAACGATTTCATGGAAAATCATTATTTTTAACTTTTTTATATTGTTAATAAGTTAATAAATTGTTTATAAATATCAATTAGAAATTCATGTTTCAGCATTCATTTTCAAACAAGACTAATATAAAAATAAAAAAATATTTTTGTTCATGAAAGAAATAATAATATAATAGTATTGATGAGATGGCAGATATTCATGAAAAATAAAACATCAACTGTAAATTGTCCATCAAGGTGGACGAGTCAATGTTTGGCAACTTTAATATCTTTATACCTTACGTAAGAACTACCTATAAAATGTTTTTAGATGTTTCTTTTCCAAATATTACTATTTTCTATTTAACAAAATGAAAATAATTGAAAGTTCAAAAAATTATTATTTTTAGTATTAATAATAATAATAAATAAAAATATTAATCAAGTATAAATCACACAATGGATATGACTTGTGTCGGGCTTTAAGCCATCATTCAAACAAAATTAAAAAAAATAATATTTTCAAATTGTTAAAATGGCTGATGAAAAAAATACACTTGCACCGCAAGCAGATTTAAAATTAAAATAAAACATTAATTAAAACAAAAATAATTAAAAACAAATATTTATAAATTTACAAAAAGCCTACAGCTGCAAAAGGAAACAATGTAATACATGAAACCGCCAAAACCTTGCAGAATACATAGGCGGAAGTGGTGACGAAAAATAAAATATTTAAAGACCAAAAGCGAAATAATTGAGAAAAGTAACAAAAATTATAAATTAAAAATTAAAGAAAATAAGAGGAAAAAATTAATTTAAAATAATTTAAAAAATCCGGAAAAGGCTTAAAATTACCTAATCATAAAAATAGTATAAATACAGCGGTCATTTTCATAATTTAAACTTTTAAAATATTTTATCACAAAACTTCGAAGGTTTTTTCAATAGCAAGTGGTGTTATATTTTGTCATTTAATATATTTTTGCAATTTTATGCATTATTAATTTTTTTCATTTCATTCATTAGTGTTCGCTACAGGTCACCCTAAATTTTATTATTATGCTAGTCTGTGAAGATGGTGGATCGACATTTGATTCCCTCAGTTAAATTTGAGGGATGTTAGTTGATCTTCTTCACCCCTCGATATCTGCTGGGACAGGTCAAGCCTCGTTTGCACTGATCTCGAAAGCAGGACTTCGTTGCACGTGAAGATGCCCATGAAAGATGGTCAGAGCGGTACGAGGGTAAAATGATAAGAGCGTCATGACTAGAGGGGTTTTAACATTCAATGAATGTTTAAGCAAATCAAAGAATTTTTCTATCAAAGTCTGTCATAATGATAGTCGTTTAGGAGTATCAATTACGAACGTTTTTCTATTTTTGATGGGAAGTGATTGAGGCTCAGTAACTGTAGTGAGCGAAGGAAAGTGAAATGACATTTTAATAATTGATTGCATTTTTAATGTGACGTTTTTTCCGAAAGATTACCGCACTAATATCAACAATCATTCTGTAATAGGAAAATTTTTCTTTCTCAGACTAATCTAACGGACAAATGCATGAGCGACTCGAAAACCCAAATGGCATGTGTTGAGAAAATGTCGTAAAGGCATGGACTTTCAGAGTTATGTCAATCTAATAATTAATAGTTATGTTGGGCGTATGGGAATTATTACTCCATTTTAATACTTATCCTATTGGTGTACCCTTCACATTTGATTCCTATGGATATCTTCCCGATACGCCGCACGATTTTAGAAATAACTATCGTGTACCCATGACCGAGATCATGTTGGTATTGTACACAATAGCCGAATGTCGCTCGGGATTCACGGGGATTATGTTCAGTTGACGGGCTCGAACACTCCCCGGCACGTGGGTCTGAAGCTCCACGTCTGTGAATGCCTGTCGCAGGGCGGTAGCCTGCTCTTATCAGCAGCCGTTGGCTGCGGGATTCTGCTATTAACTCCTCTCGAGTTTGAGTTAATCTTGCGATCTTCTGATGCAGTCCCCTGACGGTTTCCGGCGGAGCCCAGGTGCCCTTCACCCGTTCGTATTTCGCTCGGAGCGTGGCATGTTGCAGCTTCAATTCTTCATATTTGTGTCGTAGTGCTACCACCGACGGGGATAGCCGAGGAATTCGTGGCAGATCATTTGTTGTCGAATTTGAAGGGGAATTCATATCTATAGATAGAAAAAGAGATGTTTAGGAAATAGAGAGTTATAGAGAGAAAAAGAAAGAAAAATTCGACGAGAATATCGGCAGAAGGACTTTATGGATGTTAATTAGTTAGGCGGTTCCCGATTTACATTTCCTATAATTGAGGTTTACCATTATTTGGGTGCCTATCATTTTTACTGGGCGGCTAAGATCACGATTTATTCATGTTACACTAGGGGCTTTGTGAGAAACTTGCCCATCTATATCGGCATAGTCATTTAGTAATTCGGACCCCCAACCCTCGTCCGGAGTTAGATCAATATTATCACTGCAGTTAACTTTGGCGGGTTCATACATTGTATATCCCGCGGTGTGGCTACGCTACGCTGTTGCTGGCCTAATCGTTACCACAAAAATTTAATCGATATTAATATCAGCGATCACTTCGGCACTTAGATTCAGTATGATGGATTTGGTATTTGCCATAGTATTCTCAATTAATATTTCATTTTAATGAAAGGAGTATCTCTAGAATCATTAATTATTTAATTTATTAAATTAAGAAAGTTTAACAAAATGATATTGCCGTCGTCGGGGATTTTCATTTCTGTGCAGAACCTTTAGTGCACCAGACTTATTATACTTTAATAATATTACTTTACTTATATTACTTTAATAATATCGGAAATCATAGTCAAAGAAGTTTAATTTAATTAACAGCAAAATTTATGATTTAATGTAAAAATTATGTAGAATATTATGAGAACTTTAAATTAGAATATGCTAAGAGAACATGTTAAAATATGCTTACTAATGAAAGATTCTTCCGGGCTTGTGGGAATTGGTTTTTAATATCTCTAGATCTTACAAGTCGAAGTAAATCCACAAAATATCGCTATTGACATAAATTACAATCGATACTTGCAACGAAAAAAAAACGTTGTGAACCGTGATTAGATGTGTGGTAATGTCATTGATCATCAACGGTTGCACAAGAAAATCAATAATCAAAAATTCTGTCACGATTATTGGAGCGTGGATTAGATAAAATCGAAATCTTTCCGCGACACCAAGATGTCCAAGGGGCCTCCCGCGAATCTAAGGACTATGGACAACGTATATCGATAGTAGTCAGCCTCGTCGGGGTCAAATTCAAGTTCCGTGTTCAAAGTGGGCTTTTCTGTTTCCTCAAACTCTATATTTGCTCATTCTAATTCGTGTCGCGTTAATTATGCTGCGATGAGCGATTGATCTGTAAAAATTCTATCTGCGGATCGTAATGTTCTCGGAAAAAACGTATCTTGCGTCAGTTCCTGCAGGTTTCGTGAGATTTTATCAATAAAAACAGTTTCGACCTATGCTGATGACTGTCAAAAGTATCGTTCAACCTTTTATCTTTATGTGTGGATTTTTATGCTTTTGGACTTGCGTACCAGAACAAAATAAAGGCTTTCGGTGCGTTGTTTGTTATTATTTTATCATTACTATTTGTCTTATTTTCATGAGTTAATCCGGCGATTTCGTTTATCACACCTATACTTATCCCTGCTACCCGATCTAAATTCAATAGTAGGTTCGAGATTTAAAAATAGTGTCTAAAATCATTTTATGATTCGACCTAATATCCCCTTGAGTGAATGACGCCCTTCCCATGATTTTAGAACTACTCGCTCCGGCCACTTTTCAGTAGCCGCCTCGAGTTATACAACGGCGCCCTGCGTAGCGGTCCTGTGCATATTGCCAGACCCGACTGCGGACTGCCGAGGTGTTCACGAGGCATGACCCGCGAGCTCAACTAGAGGTTTTCATCCACCAGCCGGCACGAGATCCGTCACATGAACTGCTATTTGCATATATATATTATTTTAATGGACTCGAACGTAGATGAATATATAATTATAGAATAAATGTTGATTAATGAAATTGTTAAAGCATAGACATTATGAACGTATACTTAAATAAAAAGGTTTTATGTTAACATAAAATGATCAGAATACATAAAAACAATTACGCTTTTCATATTATCGTAATGGTGATCTAAATTTTTCAAAATTGGCATAAGTTAAAAATAATGAATTTCGTCACTGTATATATACTATTTTTATGCGTGTGTGCGACCAATGGGCGATTTTTCGCCATTTTTGGGGCTTTTTAATTATTTTACTAATTTTAAAATATTTTTGTAATTTTTTATATATTTTTCTTTATTTTTTGATATATTAATAATTTATTGTTGGGTTTTATTTTTATTATTATTTTCTTAGAATATTATTTTTACCCCATATTTTGTTTTTCTGGTCGCCGCTTCTGCCTATGTTTTTTCTAAACCTTATTTTGCAAGGTTTTGGCAGTTTATTTTACTTTTCATATGTTTCTTTCTGCAGCTGTAGGCTTTTTAATGATTTTAATTAATTATTTGTTTTATTTAGTTTTGTTATATTTTTATTTTGTTTTAATTAATATGTTTTTCATTAATTTTTGGTATCTTCGTGCGGTGCGTGCTTATGTACAGTGAATTGTTTCATTATTTTCACTTTTGTTTTAATTTGTCCCTATTTTTGTTTTAATTTTGGCTCTAAGCCCAACATAAATAACATATTTGTGCTTTTCATCAACTTTTATTTTTATTTTTTGTTTAAATTGTGGCTCTTAGCCCAACAGTCACAACGAGATAATTTAATAAAACTGAGAAGTGTTGGATGATGAGAGGTAGGCTCATTACCACGTTCATATTAAACAAATATTATAGAACGGGGCCGAAAGGCTACAGAGTTAATATATACGCAGAAGAGTGATCAAACCAATTCCCAATGTATATAATATCGACAATATCTGAATATTTAATTCCGAACTTTTACTTTATCATTTGTGAACTTTAATGTATTTTATTATGAATGTCTATCTGATCATTGTATTAATTCTTATTTTACATATATCTTAACAATAAATGATCTTTTACATTTAAAAAATAGAAAAACGAGCATAAAGGGAAAATATTTAATAAAAATAATTAATTATAGGAATATTAAAATAATACCTATGTTGGGTTAGTGGTTTCTAACCTTGACGCCTTTTCATGCAAGCTTTCTTTGCCCGCCAATGGTTACCCGTTGTTAGGCAACGTTGGAACTGTTACCACTGGTTATGAGACCGCCAAAGGTGAGCTCTAACTGCAGAACTGCTAAGGCCTGGCCTCATGGTCGGTCCAACACGCTACCGATAGAAGGTCTAAGCACGATTTACTGCCTGGGTCTCTTCTGTGTGAACTCAATTACAAGAATTCTATTCGAACATTCCTTCGATTTAAACTGATTAATTTTCGAAGCCAATTATTAAAGTTTCAAAATGACAAGAAAATATTTTATTTTTATAGTACAATTACATGTCTTCGGTCCAAATCATTGATGTATTTTAATTTTTAATCCCGATCCATTGCTTGTTGTGTGCGGCGTTTTGCTCGCTCCGCCTTTCCTGGTCGTCGCTGAGAACGTTTAGCAGCTACCGGTTTAGTAGTGCTAATTGCATCCAGGTAAGCTATCTGAGCTGGCGTGAATGCCAGCGGTAGGTCACTGTGTTGTCCTCCTGGCAAGCCGACAGTGCCACCTCCAAACTCCTAATCTGGGTCCGCTGATTCTGGGTTAATTGCTTCTCTTCCGCCCACCCACGTTGGGCGGTGGTCAATCTCTGGTAGATGGTTTTTGCCCTGGCGGGTTCTATCCATGTCGCGCGGATCTGCTGCGTTTCGCGACTCATCTGGATGATTTTTAGAAATAATCATTTTCGGAATTTCATTGTTGTTGGTTACACGGGAACTTATCCTTTCTAGCGATCCATTGGAACTCTATAAATTATTATCTTGTGATTTAGCGTTAATTACTTAGACTTAAATTGTTTGTATACACTATCGAATTATAGAAAAAACAAAGTGATGCTAAAAATTTATTTTTACTACAAGGTTGTTCTAAGAATTTGTTTTTCTACAGGGTGCTAGCTGCTAGGATCATTATCTTCTTGGACGATTGCTGACATGATAGTTTGATGGCCTACTGGATTGATTGCGAGCATATGAATGCTCCTGTCGTTGAGGTGATCGTCTATCATAGTTTTGCATATCTCTTGGTAGTAGTCGTCTCGGAATCACGATGTTCATTGGAGTATCCATTTCCATCAGAGCCGAGTTATCGAGCTCATAGGATACTCCGTATCCTGGGGCGTAATCATCAGTGCTTGGTATCTTTCCTGCGGTGATGTCTGCATTCACCCTGTCCAGTCGTCGTCTGGCCATTGCGACTTGCCAATTTGTTTGCCTCTGATGTATTTCCAATCGGGCTAATGTGAATTCAGCTTCTCGTGCTGGGTTTCGCCCAGGCTCCTGCTTTATAGCCACATAAGGCAGCTCCACCTCGTCGTGGTTGAATTGGCGGCTCTCCCTCCATTCTTGTACTGGGGAGATTGAGTAACCGGTATCCCACGTCGCACTGCCGTTTGTGCAGGAAACCGCACGGTGATTCTGGATGCGTCAATCCATGAGTCGTCTATAATGGTGGAACATTACATTTGATTTAATTACGAAAGAAAATTTAGGGTAGATTTTTGGCGGGAAATGAAGGGATGTCTTGTTTGTTTGGTCAGGGATGCGTCGTGATGTAGGTGATTCTTTTTACCTCAGGTTCTAAAAACTTTATTCATATTGCTATAGGTTGTCAGTTGGATTTTTGGATAACGACATTTAGCCTGAGTTTTCTACGGCGTTTATATTTGTGGTTTCCATAGTGGAATTTTTCATTCTCTGTGGCATTTGTGTTATATAGAATTGTAGCCGTTGGTTGAAGCTCCTTGGTCCGTATCCCAGTGACACCGGGATGCAAGATGAGAAATGATGCTGTTCGGGCGAAAAATGTATGACTGATTTCGGGCCATCTCGTTAATTTTTTTCTTTCTCTTTACAAATCAGTATAAAGTTAGAAAAATTTAAATCTTCCGTACCTACAACGATATAAAAATATGTGTGTTGAATAAACCAGCCAGTCGAACCGTCATCGGACGTCGACTTTTCCGGAATTTTCCGTTTTCTTTTATAATCATGTGGAAAACGACAACATGAACTAACAGACAAGTTTTATAAGGAATTTCACAAATAAAATTGAATAATGAGCCATTTATTTAATTTAAAATATGTAAATAGATCGAATTAAATAAACAAGCGAATTAAAATTTAAAATTATTAAAAGTTCAAAAATTTGAAATCCTAATCCAAGTTGCAAATTTAAGTCATCGATGAATTTTAAGGCATTTGCTTGACCGGGGTTGTGCAGACTCAACACTTCCTTGTAGAAGTGTTTGAGGAGAAAAACGTTTTGGTCATTGATGATGACCCGCTGGGCGCGACTCCACTGTAAGGTCGGCCTTGCCTCGATTGGAGCGCTCGAGACGCTTCCGACAACCTTGGATTTTCTCGGTGGTGTAACATGTCCCATTAATCCGTTTGTATTTGGTGCGGAGAGCTATAGTGAAATTGTGGAGTCGCTTTTAGACTTTGGGAGCTTCTGGATTTTGTGGTTTTCGAAATTCATTTGGCTTGATTGTTATCGGAATACTCTACTACCGAAAATCATAAGATGCGATGGTGATTATAATTGCCACTTTACTCTGGATTCATGCAAATTCAACATCATACACATTCCTTAATCATGCGACCCTATGTCGAGTACTCAGTAACCCCATGGCTCATTTATCAACAACAAACTCTACATCATTCAATATTACATTCTTATCTAACTTTGACCTTAAATTAGGTTACGTTCGAACCCTCTGCGCGTTGAATTAACAAATCTAAAAACGCAATCGATGACTTTCTCTCCGTTTCACATATGAATACAATGTTCTTATGTAAACTGTTCATAAAATGCAAAAACGGTTCTACATTTTTCTGGTTTTCAAATACAAGAAAAATATCATCCACATACCTTTTATGAACAAAAATTTGTTTAGATTTGTTAATTTAACTCAAAGATAAACATTGTGAGACAGAGATTTATAGAAAACCAACTGATACTGGTGTTTATACTTCTCCAGAAAGCTTTTGTGAATTTAAGTATAAGAGAAATATTGTAAAGGTCTTTATCTTCTACTTTTGCTAATTCGATAAAAAGTGTTGATAAATTGGTTGAGTTGTTGATTAAGAATGGGTATTCTAAATCATTTTTATTTTCTATGGTACAACTTGACTAGTGTCATAGTTTTAAAAGACTAGAAAAATAACATGCAGAATTTTATTCTCAGCAAGATGACATTAACACTTATTAAATTATAGGTTTTGCATGTCATTTTACAATATTTAGACTTAAAACACGAGTGATACCAATATTCTTAACATTTTCAAATTCTGAAATAGCGACTTTGTGGAGAATTAAATTATGTTTATACATTGTTTGACCATTAACACTGTCACTATCTTCAATTTCTATACAAAAGGGTAGAAAAACGGATGAGTAGACAGATGTGTGTACTCCAGAACAACTGAATATGACGTTAATAATCCATGTTACATAATAATATTAACGAACACCTTTTTAAATAAATAATTAAATAAATTTGGCAACGATTTAATTAAAAGATAGCGCCAATAAAAAGCTTTTCGTACGATATATTTCGATAGCATAGCTATCATCTTCAGGTACTCAAAACCAACTAAAAATATTATGAATTAACATTTAATTTAAACAAATTATTTTTTATTAATTTAAATTTGTAATAAATAAATATTTATAAAATATATTCAATTCACTTTTAATTAATTTAAAATTTTCACTAATTTAGTGTTGGTCTGGGTGATGGTTAAAATGGATATAAAAAAATTGAGCCTAAATATGTGTTAGTATTGCCGTACTCTGAAGGCTATATAAATTATAAAAGGACGTTAAGTAAACAGATGGGAAATTTAGAGTATAAGATCGTCTCTAATTCGTGTAAGGTACGCAATATGTTTATTAATAAATCAAAAACTCCGGTTGGATTGTGTTCTGATCTCGTTTATCAATTTACATGTAATGGGTATAATGCCACATACATTGGAGAGACTTCCCGTCATCTCTGTACTCGAGTTCTAGAGCATTGTCGATTGAAGGGTTTGACCAATATTAGTGAACACAATAGAGCATGTAAAAGTGAAATAGGAATGTCTGATTTTAGAATTTTGTTCAGAAGTTTTAATAATTATTGGGAACGCGTGATATGTGAAGCATTGCTGATAAGGTCATTGGATCCAAACATTAATGTGCAAAGAGCTGTGACTACGAATGTTTTGAATGTTTTTAAATAGTTTACGTATGTTAAATCATGTTTTTTTTTTTAATATTATTAAAATAATTGAAAATTTTAAATTACATTAATTTTTTAAAAATTAGAATAAGTGAAAATTTTAAAAATTTTAAATTAATTAAAAGTGAATTGAATATATTTTATAAATATTTATTTATTACAAAATTAAATTAATAAAAAATAATTTGCTTAAATTAAATGTTAATTCATAATATTTTTAGTTGGTTTTGAACACCTTTTTATTGAGATTTTATTTAAATTATCGATCACATAATATCATATTTTTTTTAAATCTGTAATTATGTAATTTTTAAAATTGCATATTCCTCCATCAATTATGAAATTCATCAAGAATTTTTGATTTTTATGTGTCTGATTTAATCCTTGTTTTAATGCACTTATACCTTTACCGCAATTTTAAACTTTGAATATATGTCTGACTTGTTATTTAAGCTTTGTATATTCTGACTTTGGCCAACAAAGATAAATTTTAAAAATAAGTTAATGAATTTATTTACAATACATTGGATATTTCCAGCAATTCCATTCATCCGATCAATTATTCCATTGACTAACTCAGAAAATGCCCTAACTTTTTCGATGAAATTTCATAGAACACTTTTTTCCTGTTTCCTGAATAGACTCGATTCACAGAGCTCTAACGTGCATGACGGCGATAAAAATTCGTTGCTTCACTTGGCAGTGAAATGTTTAAGACCTGGGATATGCAAATCACTACTTAAAGCTGGCGCCAATGTTGACAGTGTAAACTATTGGGGAAACTCTCCTTTACTTGAAATGTTTTGCAAACCCCAATCAAAATTGACCAATAAAGTTGTAAAATGTTTTGATTTGCTTTTAAATATCGCTTTTAGAGCCTAAATAAAATGATAATTATCACAAACATTCTGATTAAACATGGAGCTAATATCAATGCAATTTCATCCAATGGAATCACCGTATTTCAATTTGCATCGATTATTGAGAGTGAAAAGTAAAAATTACAATTCCAATTAAAAAAATATCGTTAATAATAAAATATCAGCCTAATGCTAGCTCTCCTATCGAATAATCCGGATTTAAACTTTTTCTCTTCAAGCGATTTTCAAACGGCTTTCACCAAACAATGGTTTAATTATGCAGAAATACTGATCAATATTTTGCCGGAAACTTTTCTCGTCTCAAATATCACATTGGCAACATTTGATTTATCTACTAAAGCCGACACTAAACTGATTAAACTATTATTCGATAAATCAAGTTGTGAAATGCAGCAAGCAATTATAGAAAAGCTTCTCTGTGATGCTGTAAATAGTGATGACATTGATCTATTTGAACATTTCTTGAAAACAGAAATATTGGTACCGAAAATATTGAAAACCGGCGAAAACTTATTCACCTTTATTCTGAAAGAAAATAAAGTTGAATTTGCGTGGAAATTGTTGAATTCAATAAATCAAGTGAAATTTGTCAACTTAAAAAACAGTAACAATCAAATTCCGCTTCAATTAGCAATCGAATTAGAAGAAATGGATCTAGTTGATACGCTGATTCATGAATCCGATGAGTTGGATTGTGAAGACGCCGCTGGGAAAACCGTATTGACGCGATTGATGCTGAAAATCTCCAATTTACCAGTAAGTATTGATTATTTATCATTTACACCAAGGGATATTGAATTGCACCTTAATAACTCAAAATCTTACCTACAATAGATGTGTTTGTTAGTGTTATTACCGAAATTGATATTAGATAGGACCTATTATAGACTAGGATAACAGAAAAATTTCAAGCGAGAAAATAAATACCTGCATACAATTTCTGTTCACAAAATTCACAATTATTGCCCCCAGATTTTTTAATTTAAAACATAAATTATGAATTTTTGTGAAGCTATTCCTGATACTTCCACAGCATCAACTATTCCACTGCGAGGAAACCATCCAAATATTTAAGTTTAATTTTTAAATTTAGTTAACTTAGAAATTATTGCAGAATATCTACTGCAGATAATAAATGAATAATTGCAGTTATTGAAAATGATTTTTGAAGTTAATTAATAATGGAATAAGAATAAAAGTCTCCTTTCTTTAATGTCGTTCAATATTCGACATGCTGCTATCCGTCAAGTAGATCTTCTGAAGTTTGATTGAGGAAATTGAAGGAATTATTACCACTATATTAAAAAAATTATTCACAAAATGTCAAATAAGAGGAAATTTTAGGTGAATTGCAGATATTTTATATTTATTTAAATAAAAAAAATTAATAAAAATTATCTTTAAATTAATTTTCATAAAAATTATCCAGTATGGAATTCAATGCCATCGCAGGTACTAATAAATCTCCCTTGGTATATGCATATATCTGAATTGTGTTATGTTCTCACTCAGGCAAATCACAAACCAAAGATGATATCTGTAATTAAATCGGCAATTCTATTAGGTGCCGATATATATAAGATGACATCGAATGGTCAACGGATAATTGATTCTTGCACAGAAAGTCATGTCAAAGCGGAAATTGAGAGATTTCACAAAAATAATGTTAAAAAATCTAAAATTAAAAATGATAATGAAAGAGGAGTAAAATTGATTTAATTATGAGTTTATGGTGGTAATATGTGATCCATTTAGATGTGTAACATTTGCACTGATAATCTCGTGAATATAGTTTTCCAGTGCGGTCATTTGTGTTGCTCGGTTTGTGCAGATCGAGTTCGATTTTGCCCTCTTTGCAAAGCTAAAATCATAACTAGAACAAAAATGTATTTAATTTAATTGCATGGAAATCAAGATTTTGAAAGAATTTTATATTTGTTAAATTTGTTTTCAATAATAAAATGCTTCATGTTTTGTTATTTTGAAAGATCATATTTATTTTGCTTGATCTCAGACTTTATTTTCTATTTACCTTGATTTTTAACGTTTAATGATAGATAATTACTTAATTATTATATTATTTAATTAAAATGTAGTATTGATAAATACTGGATAGCGGGAAACTGCTTTGATTTATATATAGTATTCGATACTACTGTTAATTTTAATCGTATTTTTGTCATTCCTACTTTTCGTTCAAATAATAAATTCAAATTTGTAATTGTAAATAACGATAAATATAAAGTTCTCTGGTTATCAACACATCGTTTGTATTAGTAATTCTCTAAAATCACTTCCATGGTAAATGATATAATAATTCATTTTCTTGTTTAAATATTTCGTTAGCGTCCTTCGTACTGTTTGGGTAAACCGACAATGCATGATAGCCCTGACTCCGTACTCATCTTGTTCTTGATGTTATTATAGGACAGTCACTGCTAAGAACTTGGTGGTTCCTTAAGTAATTCGGTGCTTATCGCTTGATTACTACTACTGGAACTCACTTTTTGATTCCGGTCGACTGTAATTGGCTGGGTGGCGTCACCTGGCTTGACAACAATACACCCCTGATCATAACTTCTTTTCCTGGTCTTATTTGCACTGTATAGTTAGTGCAATGTATTGGTTCTACCTAGGTAGACTTTGGTGGTTGCTTACAGTAAACCACCGGCCACTGATTAGATCACCAAATTGATCGTTTTGTCTTATTTACTTTCTGACTTGTGAATACGATTTCAATTAATCGATGCTAAAGAAACTGAATATGCATAATTTATGTAGCCAAATTATATCAATAACAATCAAGAAAAACAAAATATTTACCAACTCTTATTCTTAAAGTCATCAATTATCATATACCATAAAATGTTACTCGCTGCAACAAAATAGTGATCGAGTAAATTATCATAACAGATTTTAAATAGAACAGTTTAAAGTGAACATTTCCCGGGAATCGTGACTCTATATAGCCAAAATTAGGTAAAAAGAATACCAGGTAATGCGATGTGTCGTTTGAATGCCGCCGTATGGCAGTAGGTAAGATCATGTTATAAAATTTAGTGTATTCTCTTATATCTAAATGCGTATGTGACTTGTTAAAAGAAATTTCTTTGAAATCTTACATTGAGCTGCTATAACCTTTAGGACAAGCTTTGGATTCTACGAACTACCCTAGTAAGGTAAAACTATCTTTATAAGAAAGTCAGTGATAACAAATTGTTTATTTATTTGATAAATTTTAAATAAACCTTTTAGAGACAAAGTGAGTGATTTATTTCGTCAAACTACACATAACCTATATTTTCTATTGTTTGGAATCAAATAGAGTAAATACTGTGTTAGTCGTATTCCAAATATAGAACCCTCTCCTCGAAATATATTGATTTTCACTTTCAATAATTAATTTTGTACAGCCCTAACAATTGTGTTGATGTTTTTAATTAGAACTCCCCAATGCTTGCATGTTGCTTTTGTCATATGTACCCGAGCATGTTCATGAGGCGGTCAACAAAATAATTTCAGAAAAATTGGGAATACTTATCCTTCACGTTGATACGCAGCGTGGTGAAACGGAAAAGGCAAGCGAACAATCTATTAAGGGCGTCCGTGGGAACGCGTAGGCTTCGACAAAGTGAAAAAGTGTTGTAGATGCCAAATAGAATGATTTAAACAAATTAAAGCAATAAAAAATGAAAGACGTTAAAATTTTATTTATAATAATTCTGTTTATTTACAGTTGTATAAATTACATGAAAATTATTGGAATGAGCTAGAAGCATTCCGGGATCGGGTAATTATATTAGAAATGTCAGATGGAGGTTGACTTGTTGATGATTTGTAATTGCTGACACAAGACAACTCGGAACTGTAGGCTTGCAAATCCTTCATATCGGCACCGAGTCCTTCCATGACGCTGTCGACAAAGGCCATGCTGTATGCGTTGTGCTCATCAAACATTCTCAGTGCCCGACAATAGCATTGGTATTTCAACAGCTAATCATTATCAATTACTATCAATTAGTTATCCAACAATATTTACGCTTTTTTCCGATTGTTTGAGAATTTCTTTTTGATCTTTTGAAAGTTTTTGCAATTTTTTTAAATAATTTATGTCATTCTCGATCTCGAGCTTTGTTTCTTCGGTTAATTTCCGCTGTTCACTCTGGAAATGTGTTTTATATTATCGCGTTAACATAAACACTAATTCTATACGTAGGGAAGTTTGCTCGTTTCTGTTGACCAGTAAGTCCTAAGGATTACTCTCTCTTCAACATTGACTTGGGATTTTTTCATGGGTATTGCAGACAGCAATCCAGCGGCTAAATTCATGCGGTAAGTCCATCTTTCACTCGTATCTTTGTCACTGAAGTAGGAATTGAAGTAAAAAACTTATTGATCATTCAATACCAAAAATTGAAGACGTGTTTCGTGTCGTCCACCAAGAAAAGAATTGCCTTTTCCGGCTTTTTTGTGTCGACAATAGAATAAGCATGAATAATTGATATTAAGTCCACGTGCTGGACAATTTGTTTTAACTTTACGAAAGTTTTTTCATTTCTAATCGAATAAAATTATTACAAGCAAAAGAAAAACAATTTACTCTGGAAGACTATCGAACTGTTTATAATCGACAAGAGGATAAAGATGTATCATTCGATCGATTATCATGCACATATAAGGTTTCCATGATTTGGTATCAACTACAATATTAGGTCAAATTAATGGCAACAATATTGCTTTAAATAAAAATTAGAACTGAAATTATCGAAATGGAGTAATTTATAGAAGACAACAAACCAAACAAAAAGATTACGATTTGTTAAAAATTTGTCTATAAATTAAATTCAAGGAAAAATAACTCATATTAATTATCAGTTGCAAACAATAACTTATAAGAAATTAAAACATTGATAACTTTTAAGTTGTGAAAATATTATTTTAAAATGATAAAAGAAAAATACATGATTGTAATTATCATTATCTTATAAAATCAAAAAAATATTCCATTTTTACAAATAGTAAATTTTTAATAAAAATTAAATTCGCACTCAAATATATTCGATGAATATTTAAACAAAATTAATAAATTACATATTCCAGAATTTACTGATTTCTTCATTAAACTTTGCCTATCAAAAATCTTAATAATTTCTGTGCCACTTTTTATCTTTTTATTATAAACAACTGAATTAGGATCGTTTTTACTGGTGCGTTTTTTAGGTTTTTCTAATAACCTAAAGTTTTTCATTAATTAAGCATTCATTGAATATTACTAACGGTCCTTTAATTTCTTGACTTTTGATAGATTTATAAATTATTGACAAGAGATTGTCGTCGTATGAATAGTCAGTCATATTTAATCCTTTAATATATTGCTTTATAGACATTTTTTGATGGGACGACTAAACATTAATTATATATAATCACAGAAACAAATTTCGTTACTTTCCTATGAAGATCTTTACTCAAAATGCTGAAAGAAGTGACTAAAATATAGACTTGGTCTAAAACTGAAAATTTAATAAAAATTTTTGTAAAATTACAAGCCAAACTTTTCAAGTAAAAAGACATTAAAATTAAATACCTTTGCTAAATGTTTCAGGATTTTGTTCAACATATACTTGACTAAAACGTAAATGGATATTATCAATTTCTTGAACATCGCCATTAATAAATATTAAAGTGTTTAATTTTCTGTATGCATCAAGTATAGGCATCTTTTCAAAATTCAGTTTTTTCAAATAGAGCAAAGAAATTTCATTGCAATTTTTGTCACTAAATTATTATTATACTAAATTAACAAATTAAACTTGAAGGCGTACTTCGACTTGAGAATTTTTGAAATCGTTTGAACATCGAAATTTTTAAGCTGGATCATATTATCAACAACTTCATTAATATTCTCCATATTTTTTTCCTCGTTACATTTTAATAAATTGTGTTCTGACATTTCTAAAATGAAATGCTAAAATATATTAATTACTATAATCAATTTCAAAAATATTGATGAATCATATTAAATTATTAAGAAAATATATTACACAATAACATTAATATTATTTTATAAAAATTACTTATTTAAATGAATAAAGTAATATAAAGTATTTAAAGCTTTTTTGAAAGAACTTGAATTATTTACGAAATATATAAACAAATATTTCTCAAAAAAAAAGTTAAAAACTTAACTTAAATGAAAAATCATATCACATTAATTGAAAAAAAATTTTAAATGATATTATTTTCGAAAACTAGCTACATTTTCCAAATTAAAATGAAAATTAATTTATATGAATTTAATTTTTTTTATTGCTTTATTTTGTTATGATGTCTCCTACATATTGGGCCAAGACATGATTTTGTTTAAATGAATCGGTAATACACACGCAAATACTGCATGCAGATCTAAAATCGGAGCCATAAAACACCAACTAACCATGCTAAAATATGAGAAAGAAAACAATAAAATTGTGGGGTTAGTGGTGTGGATGACCTTCACCCCAATACATACAAAATAGTTTTTACGCCCGCCAATAGTTACCCGTTGCTAAGCAACGTTGGAACTGTAACCACTGGTCACAGGACCTCCAAAGGTGAGTTCCGATATCAGAACTGCTAAGGTGTAGTCCTATTTCGGGTTCAGCGGACTGCCGTTAGAAGGCCTATGTCCGTTTTATCTTTCAGGTCCCTTACTTTTCCTCTCCCTCATTTGGTTCACACACTTTACTCACTATACCGTAAACAAATCAATAATAGAAAGAAAACATCATTTTATTTTATTTTAACATTAGTTTATTAAACATATCGCTTCTCGAAGTTCAGTTGGTCGCTTTTGTACTTTCACCTTGGCACGTCGGCGCAACCGTTCCGTGCGACCTGGCCTAGCGTGCGGATGGGATCGCTTGTTGGACGATTTCTGCTTATCTTGATCACGGTAAGCCAGCTGTGCCGGTGCGAAAACGAAAGGGTACGTCACCGCACTACCCTCCTGGCACGCTGACAGGGCAACTTCTAATCCTTTTATCTGCGTTCGTTGTGCCTGATTCAAGGACTTCTCGTCTCTCCATCCTTGCTGGGCTGCTGTCAGGCGCTGATAGACGCTTTTCATTTTCTCAGGTTCTGCCCAGGTGGCCTTTATTCTTTGGAGCTCGGGACTTTGCTGCAAAAGTTGTTGATGTAGATGTGCGTTCTCACGCCGGAGCTCCTTCAATTCATGATTCAGAATTCTCATCGCCTTCATTTCTAAGTAAAAAACAATCAGTTAAGAGATAATTTTTATCATTATGGCTATCAACATATTTATCAATTTCCTTCCTCTGTGTTCCGCATTTCCATTGGGTATCATTTTATTTTGCTCACTTCCGTTAGCAGTGCGTTTTACTTATTACTTATTTATTTATCCGAAAATACTATTTAAGTGAAGAGGGTCTTTATTCTCGTGGTAGTTAAGATCTTTCAGATTTTATTTTTACGTGATGATACAAAACAAAGGCAGTTGAACTATTAAAATTTATTTATTCCCAATATAACAATGCAGTCAAACATAGGATATTATTCATTCGGTGAAATCCGTATTACGACGATTTCGGCTCGCTAGCGTCCAATTTGGATGTCGGCGAGCTCGAACGAGACCCCGTAGTCCAGTGGAGCTCCATCAGTACTGTGAATAATACCGTTTGCTATGTTTTAATTGATTTGTGCTAATCTCTGTCTGGCCATCACCGCCTTCCGATGGTATTTCTTCTATAATTCTTCCATCTTCATAGCGCTGTGCTCGGCTTGATTTCGCGCTTCTCGTGCCGGGTTTCTGCCCGGCTCCCGTTTAATAGCAACATTGGGTAGTTCTATTTCATCGCCGCGGTCATTGTGTCGACGAGGCTAATTGGGTCCTCCGTAGGTGGCCAGTTCATACCCCTGGTCCCATAGTGCCTGTCTATACCGAGCGGCAGAGCTCCTCGGGACCTGCATGGTCAATCGGAAATCGTCGTTCCATCCTCCATGTAAATTTGCATAATCTAGAATAATCATCATGATCATGTTTCAATAATAAATCGTTGCATTTATGTGGAAAAGAAATGTATAAAATAGTAAGTATATAGGTCAAAGTCGGTTGGGTCTAAGGTTATCTTACGATCAGGTAGCAAGCGGGGAAACGTGCGTTATAACAACTCAACTACCTGATCGGGCCTCATTTCGCCTATCCGCATTTCGTGCCGTAGATTGATCCTGTCGCTCGTCGCTTGTTCGTCCCTGTAACTTTGGCCTGTTATCCAAAGGTATCTGTTGTGAATTAGGCATTTTATAAAGTAGTTACTAGGTTTGATACTGTCTTTATAGTAGGTTTATCAACGAATGTATTACTTGGCTAGTGGGCCGTTTTTATTATTTTAATTCCCATTGCAGTCAATGTGTAATCATTTTAATTATTTGTAAAAAGAATATCTATAATTATTTATTTCTCAGCGATATTCAATCATTATCTCCTGTATCCGCTTGATTGGAGAAAATCAGTAACGGAATTTCAAGGTCGATCTGCTGTTGATTCACACAGATGATTTCCTTCTACTGGTGTTTTCCACAATTGACGGTTAATTGTCCAGCTGGCGGATCCATTAAATTTTAATTATTAACCAACTTCTAGTTGATTGGAGTCCTTTATAGTATTTAACTGAATCGCGTTAATTCTCTCATTTTTATCACTTGGCAACGCGATATCGAGGTTCCACATCTTCTCGATCTTTCATTTATTCGGATAACTCTCGGCCTGGATTCAGTTATCCTCCTCAACAGTTCTCGTGTGGTTACCTGGATCTCTAACCTATGCTTCCAAGATTCGACAAATCCCTCAGTTGTGGACGTTCGGATGTGTTTGGCTTCTCCACCAATTGATACTAGAACAGTTAACTCCTCAATTATCGATTTTGTTGATCTATTCAAAATTTTTGGAAACTTTAAATTCGAATTATATTGTTTTATTTGAATTTTATGATTGCTTTGATTGTTGGGTGTTGATTACCCTTCTCTATAGCTAGTTATTTAATTTTTAGTTATCACAGTGGTATTTTGTCAACTTTTTCTACTGCGGCGTACTATTGAAGGTCACCTCGAATTCATATAATTATCCTCGTAACTGTTAGTATCACCTAATTATCGTTATCGATTCTTATTCGTTTGATTATGTCTATGACTTTTAATGTGTGTTTTCCTTATCTCTAGAAACTTCACTTCCGGAATTGAGAACAGATCTTTCCTATTTGCCATGAAATAAAAACTTTTTGTTGTCAGAAATCATTACTTATTAAAGTTTTTGCCCACCTTAGAGAGGAAACACTCATAGACCATATTTTTTAACTTACTCAGTTCGGGGCGAAATGCCAATCATTAATCCAAGCAATGTAATACTACCTGATATTTTCACCCAACCCACAACGATGCCGACATCTATGATATGGACGAGATTCCATGTTTGTCATAATATTAGACGTAGAACCCCGGCGTCACCTTGACCAGCTTTTGATGGGACGGTAATTCGAGAGACAATATGACTAAAAAATGGTTAGCTAGTATACTAAAATTCTAAATTTAAAGAATAGTTAAATATTACCATTGTTAATGATATACATCCATGTCCAAGAGAGAGTTAACTTCAGGTTACTATTTAGTTAATTCATTAATTTTAATAAATTAAATGAAATGTCATTTATTAGTATAGTATAAAGTAAAGAGGCGAATAAGTCGGCATTATTAGAACAATCAATTTATATAAATGGTTAATTTTAGTATTTTGAATGAAATGTCATTTTATTTTGCTTTATTCGCGCGGTGGTATAGTAAAGAGAAAGGAATAGATTATTTTTATTGGAATACTCTATTGGAATAGATGATTAATTTAAATAATTTAAATAAAATGCCATATTCATCCACCTAGAGCAAGTTAAGGGACAGCGAATAATTTATTTTATTAGAGTAAATAATTTTAGGTTATTTCATTGTTATTTGAATTAATAAATCTCGGATTCCCTTCTCATTACAGTTAGGCTAGGACCATTGTAATCGCCACTATGACATTTATTCGGCGAACGTTTCCCATGGATCCAAATTTGCTAAGGAGTAACCCGTTCCAGAGCCATGCTCATTAATGTCTTGAATACAATACTATAATTACACGTCTTAGGAGATAGTCGCTCCTAGATCCGCGACAAACCCAACACTCATTACATTAAGGAATGGTAGATGAATACTAAACGACTGAAGGTCGCAAAAGAACGATTTAAATGTGAAGTTGAGAAAGATGAAATCAAAGCACCGAATTGACCGCTCAAGTAGTGAGTAACCACCATAAAGAGTTAGACAAGATCACATGCAAAAATCGACCCATGAGTTACACTAAGACCATTTTCGACGACCCACGACTAAGTAGTCCCCTAAAATAAATAGAAAAGGTGAACCGATTAACTATTGAAATTTTCTTCCATTTAGATGATTCGTGGATCGATGCATCCCGGATCACGGTACGCTTCCCGCACATGCGGCAAATCGATGTCGTCAAGCCATGTGGGATACGGGATTCACCGTTTCCCAGATGAAGGATTCGAGATTTAGTACCCAACAGCAGTCTGAGGAGGTCGAGCTTCCGTTTGTTGCTATAAAACTGGAACCAGGACGCAACCCGGCACGAGAAATCCGGGGTCAAGCTGAGTTCCTCCTCGCTCGCCTTGAGGAACATCAGCGGCAAACCAACGCTCAAGTAGATAGGGCTAGACGCTATCTAGCCAATATCAATGACGATATAGCAGCAAGGAGAATTATCAGTACGAACGGATACGCTCCGCCGTACAACACATCGTTTAACCTCGATGATAGCAGATAGAATGCGAGATACACGGCCATCGATGCAGTGGTCCCACGGAGGATCCTTCCCCGTGACATGAGGATGGAAAGAGATCAAACCAATGAACACCGCGAGCACCCTTATGCTCGAACAACTCCCAGGCGAGATGACTATAGACATCATCGTGAACCGAATTGTAGATAATTGTTTAAAATAAAATATCTTAGTCTTATTTATGAGTGTTTTCTTTTCCGATAAAAATTTTAACGATTATATCTATAAAATTTCACGATTAATGGATTTTTGTTAAATAATACTGATATGGAATTGTGTGGCCTAAAAACCATTCTTTTGTAGACATTGAATCAAGCCAAATCCTACAGCGCGAATTAGACAACGCACGCAAGGCGAGTAAGAAATTGTATGAACAGATTTTGCAGTTAACGAAGGAAGTACAACAAATCAAAACTACCTGGGTAGAGCCGAAGAGGGTCAAAACGCTCTACCAGAAAATGACAGCGACACAGAAGGGTTGGAGAAACAGCTAACCAGAACCTGAAAACACAGATAAGAGGCATAAAAGTGGCAGTGTCGGCCTGTCAAGAAGGCGCGGCGGTGACATACCCGCTCGTCTTTGTTGCCGCGCAACTGGCTTACAGGGATGCGGCGGTCACTTTGAAGACAGTCCCAAAACCAAGCAGACATGGTCCAGGAAGAAACATTTAGGCAACAAATACAAAACAGAAAAAACAACAAGTCTGAAAAAAATATATGTTCGAACAAAACAATAGACTTGAGATTCGTTTAGGTTATCTGCATATATAACGAATATTTATCAAATAAACCACCTAAACTTTGGATAAAAACAAAAACAAATATATTATTTTGTTGGGCCAGAACACAATCGGCCTTGAAAATTGTTTAAATGTATCATTAACATAGCACGAAAACCCAGCACCAAGATAACATCAAATGCAAGATACAACATCAACTAAACACTCTAAAATTTGAGAGAATATAAATAAATATAAAATCAAAAAACATAAAAGTAAAATAAAATAAGTACAAAATGCATCAAGAACCGCAAGAAATTTACATAAAAATAACATAATAACAAGGAAATTTGACCGAAAAACGACAAGTTATATAAAAGTAAAAAATAATAAATTAAATTAGTTAAAATACAATAATTATGGTTGAATAAATATAATTGAAAATTTAGGAAATTGACAAATTTTCAGTCTTAATAATAATAATAATAATAATAATAATAATAATAATAATAATAATAATAATAATAATAATAATAATAAAAATAATAATAATAATAATAGTGGCAATAGTAATAGCAGTAACAATTAATAAAGATAACAAATATAATAGTAACAATGATAATACTAGTAACAATAATATGGAGCATAGTAGTTATAATAGGGATTATGGTAAGAGAGATACTGTGGATATTTTAACATAACGAAGGGTAAATCGGCCATAATAAAATCAATAATACGAATGACTATAGGAATAGACATAATGATAAATGATATAGCAGTATGAATTAACATTTGAAGACGATAGGAGAACAATGGGACCAAAAACTCGAAATCGAGCACAGCCCTTCTATCAGTAGCTCGTTGGACCCATGTATCGTTCTGTTAATTATAACATTAGTAATAGCGCTCACTTTTTGCGGATGATCCACCCACTCGAACACAGTTCCAACGTTATTTAGCAACTGGTCCCTAGTGGTAATTGAAAAATATTTGTATTGGGTTGTCTGGGTAACAACCATATAGTTTCAAAATCTCAACACCAAGAAACCCACCAATTTTATAAAGCACGAAAGTAAAATAAATTTGCAACAAGTTCAACAATAATCTATATATAAATTGTTAAATATTGAATTTTATGCTTTCACATACCTGTGTGTGTCTTGATCTGGTTACGCGTCTGTGTGCGCTTTTTAATTTATTATTTTTCGTCATTTCTTTGTGAGCGTTTCATATTGGAATGGTTATGGAATTATATTTTCTATGGATTTTGTTTATTCGTGTTAGTTTTGGATTTATCTAGAACATATCAGGTTGGAATTTCTAACTTGAACTAATAAAGGTTTTTGGAGATTTTTTCTTTGTGGTTTTGTAGCTTCAAAACAATTAATAAATGTAATATTTTAAGAAATTAACAAAATCACATTGCTGGGCACCTGATTGGTAAAATATATTAGATTTTCGATACCATTTTCCAAGGAATCCCACCAGACTGGCGCATAAGAAGCATAACCATTGTATACCAGTCAAAATGACTTTGGAAATGTATTCCAATGAGCAGTTTCTAGTAAAAAGTGAGCCACATTGCCATGACTGCTAATATTGTAGAAAACCTTTGGGTTTACGAGCTACCATAGAAGGTATACGTGCTCATTTTCGTTGTCCATCTATAATCAATTTTATGTTAAAACAATATCGAAAATGTTAAAAATAAACGAATTATACGAGATCATGTAACGATTTAATTTTATAATTGTTCGAAAAGGTTTGGATAAAAGGTGTTGATTATAAAATAATTATTTGATGCAGATTTCTTGTTGGTATTGTTATCAATTTGATATGTTCATTTCAGCAGTAATATTGAGGGATATAAATCAAATAACATATGTACAGGGTCCTAATAATGTTGTTTTAATCGAAAGTACTATATAAAATAAGAAATTCGCATCATTTCCATTTAAAATCCCACAATTCAAACTTTCGAGTTTTATGAATTTAAAAAATAATTCCGTTTTATTTTTAGAATGGAATTTCATTATTCCGCATGCCAAATCGGGTTAGAAGTTAGGTTTGAGTTACTTATTGATAATTTTATTGATTTCACTTTTTAGAAATTGTGGGAAAATTTTTGTGTAGTTTTCTTTTTGACTCGAAAATTTCTTTTTTGGAATTTAATTTAATACTCAGAGGTATGGTAGGTTTAATAACCCTTGTTTTATTTTAATAAATAATTTTGGAGTTTTGTGTTTCATTTTATTTTTTCTTTAACTATTTAATTAACATATTGTTGGGGTATTACGAAAAAAGCACAGTAAAGTCAATAAAACACCAAAATGATAAAAGTGCAACATTAATTAAAAA
This sequence comes from Schmidtea mediterranea, assembly GCA_022537955.1. NCBI lineage: Eukaryota > Metazoa > Platyhelminthes > Tricladida > Dugesiidae > Schmidtea > Schmidtea mediterranea. The sequence goes on from CM039679.1 coordinate 86,448,867, forward strand.
ATTTACAAAAATTCGAAGTAATTCTGATCGGGTAAAATTGGTATGGTTGAACGCCAAATTAAGAGACGAGTCCAGAAAGTATAATAAAAATTTAGTGAGGGGTCCCTAGAAATTAATATAAGACAAAAAAAGAAATTAATTAAAAAAATTAATTACTTATGGGAAGCCCGAGTCAATGGGAAGTCCGAGGCATTGGGAGGTCCGAGGCAATGGGAGACCCGAGAGATGAGGAAAACCCGAAAGATGAGGAAAACCCGCCGTGTAGACAGAATAATATAAAATGGTAAATTGGCCTAAACAATATTAAATGGGCGCCACTGATCTATGGAGAGGTAATAATTTCCTAATTGGTAATTTAGTAATGTAGCAAACGTTGTTGACAAATGTCGGCTAAGGTGGTCTGTGGGAAGTAATTATTTTTAATAATTTAGTATGGCAGCAAATGTTGTTGACAATAGTCTGAAAAAAGTCTGAGCAGGAGTACTAAAGAAAAAGGGAAAAACACGAAATGGCCAGTGGTTAAAGCAAACGAGTAGTTTAGTCAGGTCAGTAAAAGTGTCTAAACCCAAGTAAAGTCAAAGTTATCTATCAGAAAGAGTGATTATCCATTGGATAACCTACCTTAAGATAATCAAATTTATTCGGTGGTTGAAGGGTGCAAATAAATCACAAATTGTAATTACAAAACATTGAAATAAATCGGATTGAGTTGTAACTGCGGTAAAGTGCAAATAAAATTATTCTGTGTTGAGTTTGCTTATTTGATTCGAAAAGGACACGAGGAGTCAGAGGGAACCGACTTTTAATAATAATAACCCAACAATATTTTAACGGTAAAATTAAAATTGAACGAAATTTTAACGAATTATTAAGTTAACAAGAAAACTTTTTTACTCAACAAATAGTCACTCATTTTTGTTTTATTTCTAATATCAAATTTGTCGCTAAAATATTTTTCCTTTTTATTTTTTATATTTGGAAAATGGAGGCTTCTATCTTTGTTTTATCTTTGCTAATTCTTTCGGCATTTTTCCTTGTCAACCAGGCCGAACGAAAGATTAATTAAAAATACTCAGGTTAACTCAGATTATAATTATGATAAATAATAATGAAGTATAAAACTAAAAAAACAATTGTTATAGCAAATAAACTTTGGACAATTATTTATCGATCAATCGATCAGATTAATTTAACATAAGCATTGTTGCACATGGGGGTGCGAACTGAACATGAGATTTGCTAGTAATCTCGGTCTTGACCTAAACATTTAATCAGGATCATAATGAGGCTGAGTCTAAGTATCCTAAAAACAAAATATGGTTTTTCGAAATTTAATTAAGATCCGAATATATGTATAAAATCCTGAAGCAAATGTGATCTTAAGGAAAATAATTATTGTAAAAAAATTATTGTAAATCAATCAATAAAATAACAATATTATTATTTCTTTTCCCTTCCCTGCTATCGTGAGTGTAACTTTAGTATTATGCCAACGGCGGACTACTCACAATGCATTATTTTCAACCGATTGATTTTTGTAGAATGAATCTGAGCCAGCTGACGTTTGTAAAATTAAAATAGATGAATAATAACAAAAAATTTATTTATTATTTTATTATTCAATACTAATCAGAGTTATAAAATGAAACTTGAATATTTTTAGATTCATTGTTTCTAGTTGATTTTAGCGATTTTAGAATTTTCTTCTATCTCTTTTTTCTGCTTCGCTTTCTTCTCGTTTTTAGTTTCTACACGAGGTGGATTAATAATAGCTTTCGATTTTTTTCATAGTTTCTAGTCTTTATATTCTTCTTTAATTTTATATTATTTAAGTTTTCCTCATGATCATTCTCTCTCCACTGAGCGTTTAAATTTAAGGTCCTTGGAGAGGATATCTGACCCGGCGAACTACCATTCACTACGGGTACCTCCAACACCGAAGTACTAGCTTTAAACTAGTTGGGGAAATTTTTCATTTTATTTTCTTTTGTGTATGTGGTTGATGATTTAATGGTTAATAATTGGCATATGATAACAATTAATAATAATAATAATGTAATTCGAATTTTATGTACAATAATAATCAAAAACGGCAATTAAAATAAAAAATAAATGGTCAATAGTGATATTAGGTGAGTTAATGATTTTACGTTGTTGGTCATAATATAGATTGGATCATGAGGAATCTCGTACCATGGAAGCGAAGCTTCCTTGGGACTTGGTCGATACAAGGAAAAGTATTCTGACTTGTCTTTCATTAAAATGGTTTTTAGGTTAATAAACTGATGAAAATTCAAAAATTAAAGTAATCAAATCATATTATTTATAGGTCTAAAAATTACAGGTGATAATCTAAATAGAGAGTTTCTTATAGTATAAAAAATAAATCACTTCAAATATGACACCACTTTTCCTAAGATCTTTCATAAAATAATATTAAATCAATAATAATATAAATTTAACGAGAACTTTCCCTTACTTCTTAAAAATTCTTTAAAGCTCAATAAATTTTTTTGAAAAAATATCATTAAATTATGTCGATCTGGCATCGATTTATATAGGGGGATATTACACGCATGTGTTTTGATGCGATAAAACAAAACGCCTACACGTTTTTACAATATTTCATCACTTTTCCCTTAGTTGTCAGATTTTCATGATTCTTTTTTTAATAGAGTTTATAATTACATTTTAAGCTTATTTCTCATAGTTATTTTTTAGAATATAAGCGTTTTCGATGAATTTGGAGTCGATTTGATGAAACAGGATAATTTTTTCTAAAATTTAATGTTTTTCGATTCTTTTTAAATGTTTTTATTTATTTTTTACATATTTTTTGTATTTTTTCTACTTTTTGTATTATTTAATACTAAATAGGCTATATTTGATGATTTTTGTCCATTTGCATTTTTCGCGCCTTAATTTTATCGGATGCCGTACCAGATAAACAACAATTTAAAATCTTAGTTTTTGCCCAACAACTTGTTGATTTGAAAAAGGAAGAAGATAGTGACATTTAAGTCATTGAAAGTGTATCGGGATTGTGCAAAGCTGAATTTGTTAGATATGGTTTCAAAAGAGCTGTGTTTCCATTGATTATTGGTTGACCAAGACATCAAGATGCTAAAGTTGAATGGGTCAAAAAGATACCTATTTTTAAAGTGACGTTCGGACAAATTATAATGATATGGGAAATATTTTGTGTCTCACATTTTATAATAAGTTGAGAATAGCACAAGATGAATAACGCTTTTTTTGACTAAAGGGCCGTGGTTGAATTCCAATGCAAACCACGTAAAGATGACTCAAATTATGTTTACGAATTTTAATTAACCATATATTTTTGCTGCTATTCAAACAGTTCTTTCCTTTAATGCGTCTATGCGTTCAAAGGGTGGTCAATTTCGTTTGTCGCGTTTGTAGAATAGTTTGTTTTGATTTATTTTGGGTTCGCACAAAGACGCAAAGCAATGGTGGTTATTTGTTTCTAAAATGCTTCAAAATTGAAATTTTTAATTATGAAATTTATATTTTCGGATTGTTAAAGGATATGTGAATTTGTTTATGTGCATTGATTTATTTTTGTTTTGGAGGGTGTTTTTTTTAATTTGAATTTTGGGTATCGAACGTTTTATAGAACTTATATTCTGTATAGTTAAATTAGAAATTGTAAATATAATACAGCTATATATATATATATATATATATATATATATATATATAATAGATCGAGATATGGAGAAAGATTATAAGGTTCAATACGAAGATTAGAGCTTAGAAAGACTAAAATCATTTGTGGTAAAATAAGATTATGAAGACTATGAGAACACGGATTATTTTTTAATCTGGAAATTAAGATAAAAGGCCACTGAAAGAATAGGAAATGATGAAATTATTATATTGATATTTAAAGTTGAAGAGCTCGATGATGATTAATATTTATATGATTTTGAATTTGTACCACAAGAAGTAGATTAAGATGGATACCTACGTTTTGATGCAAAGAAATGTATTTAGTAAATTGTGTAGTAGCGGTTAATAGAGAAATTATATGTAAAAGATAAATTAAATTGTTAAAATGCAGGTATGGAAGCAAACGATGTAAATTAAAAAAAGGAAGTAGAGGAATTACAAAGAAGTGAAATGAATAATGAAGTTAATATTATGAAACGTCTTTATGATATAAAGAAGGTTTAATGTACTTTGAAATTAATTAAAATGAAAATCAAACGATGATAATATGAATATTAAAAAATAATAATTAAATTAAAAAATCGTTAAATTTATCATAGTAAATTCAAAATTAGTTTTTGTTTGATTAAAACACTACATTAGTCTCAATAGAAAGAAGTGGAGCGTGTGTGAGTCTATTGAAATTTTGATACTGTGACAGTAAAAATTATAAACTATTCAATGTGGGAGTTGTCTTTGTGCTCCTGGGGAGATACAAGGCAATCAAACCACTAATGGACAAGGCAATTGGTCCATGGTAGTATACATCAATTGGTCCTTTGAATTCGACTTCGAACCTGTGGAATAAATTACACGTTCCAACACAGTAATCAATAAATCAAGTGGAATTAATGTCTCATTCTACCGCCAAGGTTAAAATTCATTGAATTTTTGTGTCCAGGATGTGGAAAAAAATTAAACTTATGTTGGTCCGTACGGAGAACAAATTACTACTAACTCACATCCCTGGTTACACTCCAAACACCTGTTATCTAGGGTTGATTTACTCACGTACACCTCACGATTTTAATGTACTGTCAAGTACACATGACCGAAATCATGTTGGTACTGTACGCAACAGCCGAATGCCATTCGAGCAGGTGAGCACTGTCTCCAGTACTACTCCTCGAACGACCTTCGTTTCGCTGTTCACAGCGGCCGCTAGGAGGACTTACGCTTACCATACGAACCCTGGGATTTTTACTATGAACCCAATTTATCGCGTTGACCGCCAAGAGAACGAATTGTGAAAACGTTCAACCTCGATTTTAATCCCTCGTTCCACATTAGTTTTGGTTATCATTAACCTAATTTTCTGCAACTTCGTGCGAGTCAATTGCCCTTTCTACTCCAGCCATTTATTTAATTCACTCTTAGCTATCTCCCGCAATATATTTGAATGAGCAACATCGCTAAATTTCATTTAAATTCATTACTACCCACATTAGTTTATATATTCAAAATTATTAAATGAAGAATAAGTGTAATTCAGACATTTATTTAATTATGATAATTTCAACTAAGAGAAAGATTCTACGATCATAAAGTTTAACAGAGGGATCATGATGAACTAAGTCACTTGGGGATGCATATTCTAAATGGAAAAACACGTTCCGCTCAATTTACGATTCCGCGTCGTTATCTATGTCGACCGGTAGTCGCCGATGTTTCGGAGCTCGATACGTTGCAGTTAAGGGAGACACCGAAGAGCACGGTTCTTCCTGATTTGGAGTGACCGGTGGGATAATCACAGAATGGGTGGTCGATGACACTCGCCCAGTTAGGACGGCTGTTTCGTCAGAGGTTAACCCCAAATCCTCCAGGATGTGATTCAGATCTGGTAGTTCCGGCTCGTCCACCTCTAAATCTATGTAGATAGGAGTAGGTGGTGGGGGAATGATTAACGAGGGGGCGTACACTATGTCCGGGTCCATCTCCGGAAATTCGAATTCAGTATAAGCTGGAGGTGGCCCGCGTACGTCTCATTTGCTCTGATTTGATTCGCATATGCCCGGCGCCTCTCACGACGCTGGCGGTTTCGATTCGACCGTCGTCGTTGTGTTCCGATTCTAAGTCCAGTGACTGCTGGAATACGGAGTTTGTAGGGAGGTGATGGGCCGGTATTATATTCAGATCCTGCGCCCAAGAGTGACTCGATAGACGAGTTCGGAGTTCGCTTTCGGTAAAGATTCTCCGTAAAGTGGCGCTCTGTTCTGCGATAGTGACGCGTTGACTCCGCGTTTTAACAATAAGATCATCCCGGGCCCAAGACAGGCGGGATATCTTTTGAAATAGGTTTTGGGTGGTTTCTGGCGAGCTCCAGGTACTCTTCATTTTTTCGTACTTTGTTCGTAGAGCGACGTGTTCCCGTTCCAATTGTTCGAGCTTCTGCCTCGTAGATATCGATGATTCAGAGAGACAGGGAATCCGCGGAAGATTTGATAAGTTAGGCATTTCGTTGTAGGCGATTTTCTCAGTGAAAATAACTAAATAGAGAGGCAAGGAATCATTCACTGAAGTTATCATAACATATATAAATATCGAGACAATGGATAAGTGCTATCCCACGCGACAGGACAAGATTCACTCAGTTGAGGGAAGGAATCCGTAGAGAAACTTTCAGAATCGCGGCAGTTCGGTCATGCGTAAGACAACAGGGGCAATTATCTAGTTGTTGATGGTGGTACAATAATTTGAAATGATGGTAGTGATGTTAAGTTTACAAAAACATTTATTATCGTAATGGAGTTATTGACGTAAATTTTTAGTCACAATTTCGAAATTTTTGTCGACAGCTTGTCGTATGATTATTTCATTTATTATTTTTTTGATCGTCTTATTTACGATTATTTTATTTAAGATCGTTTTATTTATGATAATTTTATTCACGACTATTTTATTTATGATTATTTTACTTATTTCGATAACGGGGAATGTGAGTATTTAACTAATCATACCGGAAAGCACTCAAATAAAAACAGCGATGTTCACATTAATTTGAACCTAACAAAATCCGTGCCAGATTACTTTAATTGATACTAATAGTTTAACTCGTTCTAGACAGTGTCATTCTATATTGATTATTTTACGATATACATTGATTGTTAGAACTATCATAATTAACGGTGCGCGTCGAGATTGTGTGGTCGTTTCATCGGTTCACCCGCAGAAGATCATTACTTATTCATATATTAATGGTAAACCTACGGATTGATTAACATTGTAGCGTATCGAAATAGAGTCGACGTTATTGGGTTAGCTTTAGAATTTGGTATGTTTTGGTTTAATTAATATGGAATTCTACTGCCAGATGGTTCTTACCGAGATCACACAGAGAGACTGACATTCCCCCAAAAATTTGCCCATTTACTATTTAGTTGAGTGGTGAATTCCATCATCTTTTTATTAATAAGGCCCACGAGGATGCAGAGACCTCGCAGAAGGTTATGATATTCATCCATAGCACATTCTTGAATATTGGATGGGATGTTATCAAGAGCAGTTTTAATACGACTTGGAACTGTAGCATTTAACATATCCATCCAACGAAGAGTTTTTCCTGCTTCACTTTTATCGAATTGTGCAGCTTGAGAAGAAACAATATGAGATGTAATTCCAATTTGTGGTTTGAGAGTAGACAAAGCCTCTCGAGCTGTGCTAGCCTCTTTAATTTCTCCGGCTCTACTAGGAATAACGTCACAGGATTTTGCAATAATAGAACGCCGTAATATATTAAATGAGCTCCGACTAGAATCATTATCTGACCAGACACCACATTTGTATGTCATAAACATAAATCCACCAACTGCAAATAATTTATCAGAATTATTCAAAAATTTAAGAATAGCAGGCATATTGAGGAATTTATTCAAATTAATTTACAAATTATAATTACAACTTAAAACCTTTTAATTTTCAAATTTCTTCCATTTACATTAAAATTTTAAACAACAATTTAAAACACAAAAATTGCAAAATTACAAATTCCAAAAAAAACAATTAAAGTGTTTTCTAATCTTTTTCATTCACTTTAACCATAAATTCTGTTTTTTGGTTTTTCTGTCATTAATTTTGATTTTATTTTAATTATTGTTGTTACTTGGAGAAAAGACTCAAATTTTGAATCCATTCTCCAAGTTACCAAACAACATGGGGCTAAGGGAACAGCCTTTCATTATTATCTTATCCCTGCTACCCATATTGTCCTAAATAAATGCCGAGGTTTTCAAAATGTTTCTGATGATTTTCGAGTAATCATCCTAAAGACCCCTAGTCAATAGCGCTCTTCCCGTGATTTTATAATTTTTCCTGCTCGCTCCGACCGACGTTTCCATCAGCCGCTGCGAGTTGTTTAACGGTGCCCTACGGGGAGGGTCCTGTGCCATTTTGCCAGGCCCCGTCGCGGACAGACCGAGATTTCGAATAGGCTCAACCCATAATCGCAACTAGGAAACTTAATCCCCCAGCCGGATCACGGATCTGCCTAATCGAGAACTATTACTATACATATATTGTATAATATTTTATGCGGGACCTCGTATATAATTAATATAAATGACATATTAAGTTATCAACAAAATATTATGAACGAAACATTATCAACGATTAACGATATTATTAATATATTACATTACATTAACTTGATAAAAGATAAAAGTAAGTCCAAAACTTCATTACTTAGTACGGTAGAATAAGCTTTCAAAATTGATGAGAGTTACAAAAGGTTTTGTTATAAAGGTTAAAAATAATGAAATTGTTCACTGCTTTTATAGTATTTTTGTGTCTGTGTGCGACCAATGGGCGATTTTTAAGGCTTTTTAATTGTTTTATTTATTCCAAATTATTTTTATAATTTTTTATATATTTTTCTTAATTTTTTTTTGATATATTAATATTTTATTGTTGGATTTTATTTTTATTATTATTTTCTTACAATATTATTTTTTAACCCCAATATTTTGTTTTCTGGTCGCCTCTTCTGCCTGTGTTTTTTCTAAACCTTATTTTGCAAGGTTTTGGCAGTTTATTTCTTTTCTCGTATGTTTCTGCCTGCAGCTGTAGGCTTTTCGAGGATTTTAATTAATTATTTGTTTTTATTTAATTTTGTTATATTTTTTAATTTGTTTTAATAAATATGTTTTATTTTATTTTTGGTCTCTTCTTGCGGTGCGTGTGTATGTGCAGTGACCATTTTCCTCATTTTTCTGTTTATTATTATTTTTTTTAATTACATTTGTTTTTTGTTTTGGTTTTGGCTCTAAGCCCAACACTTATTAAACTTGAGAATATATTTATATAATAACTAAAATAACTATTCTGAGACGGAACCTTGGGTGATGAACCGACTTTCATAGTATGTTTCATATGTATCATGGATTTCAATAATAAGTAAGAGACATGATTCTTAAATTGATGCATATTTCACATGAAGTACCGACATGCATCAAGGAATGTACCATGCAATAACGGCTATCAGAACGAAACGTTTTCTCATCTGGACACCTCAATCTTGAATACAACGACACTTCAATCCAGGCTGCATGAGACATAAACTCGCAGTACCATTACCGAAACAAGCTTTTTCCTCAATTCGTGACCTACACCACCAGGTTCTTCATCAACATATGAATTCCTACGAACTACGGTTATATAGCCTTGCGTGAGAAAAAAGATAAAGGAATGTTTAGCTCAGTGCTTACTTTGTCAATAAAATAAATAAAAATAAAAAACCACCAATAATTACTTTTCCAACTGGAAATCGGTTTGACGTCGTACATGTTGACTTATTAGGTCCTCTACCAATCGATAATGGATACACGTACATCCTGACAATAATCAATAGGAAGACAAGCTGGTTTGAGGCAATTCCATTGAAAACTATCACAGATGAAAATGTAGCAAGCAAAATTGTTCAAGACTGGATCTCACGTTATGGCGTTCCAAGAAACATTATAACAGATCTTAAAGCACAACTTGAATCTCAAATATTCAATCATCTCAACGAAAAACTAGGAATAAAGAATATAAGCTCCACAGCATACCATCCTCAGACAAATAGTCTATTAGAGCGATTTCACAGAGCCTGAAAAACATCTTTGAGAATAGTCTCAATCTCAAAAGGCTAGACCAAATCATTACCTTTAGTTCTACTGGGTTAGAGAAACACTTCATCAGCCACTACAGGATCAACTCCTTTAGAGTTGTTATTCAGAACACAAGCCTCTTTACCATCAAAGTTAATTGATTTTGGAAACAATCCAACCTTAGAAGAACTTGAATTAGCAAGTGTACTGGGATCATGCGATTGTGGTTCAGACAAATTAGTGAATTTGATAGAAATAAATAAAAAAAATTGATTTAAATACTTACGAAAATGATAACGTGGAAAGGAGTTTTCCACATACAATAAAACTGGAGAGTTAGCTCAAAGCGAAGAAAAACGATGATATTTCCCTGACAATGTTTTTGATAATTATTTGTGTACAATGATTACACATGCAACAGGTATGACTGCTTATGATTGTTTGGAAACGGAAATGGGGAAAATATATTTGGTTGTGAACATGGTGAAATTTTCAGATGAATGTACTAGTAAACTGAAAATGGAAACAAAATGTAAAATATTATGTGTATCAATAGTCTGATTTATGATGAAATTTCTTGAGAGAATGTATTGTTAAACGTACGACGCTTATATTTTACTGTGACAAATGGAGAACGGCGTTGTGCTTACTAAGAAAGGACATACAACTATTTAATGACCATGAAGCATACTAATGTAGAGTCTGAACGAGCATTTTCCTCCACAGGTAATTTTTTTAAACCAAAAAAAGAAGTCGATGAAACGCTGAACAAGCATGCTTTCTAAAAGCTTATTTACAAATAATCAAAAAAGGAAGATATATTATTTTTTTACTATGTATTCAATATTTTATTTTATTTTTATGAATTGATTTTTGTTTTTGTTTTCAATAAATATAATTTAAAATCAATTTTTGATTAATATTGTTAGTTTTATTTTGCAACGACATTTTTTTTCAACTTTTTATCTATAATTATTTGCCGATTTCCTCTGTTATAATAAAAAAAATAATAATTTTTTAACTTTCAAGTCATCAGAGACAATTTATATTACTACTACAAAGGATTCGTGTTCATTATGGGAATTTTTCAAACAATAACTCCCGTTTTCCGTGAACGCAATTTTCTTCTTAAAATATATTTGTTTGTGATTATTATGCATTCATTTTCAGACATTTACTTACAGATATTTTTTGAAATTTTCTTGCCTTGACAAATAGTTTATAACGTGGTAAGGAGTTCATTCAAGAAATACTCAAAATATCGGAGTAAAGGTTGTTGCCATAATCACCATGAGCCATATTCTGACCCATATAACTATACACTTTCCCCATACAATTCAAGAAAATATTTCAAATTTCAATATATTCATAAATAATACTAATGACTGGGAGTTAACTTCAAAAGATCAGTATGCTTAAATGAATGCAAAATGCTGTTAAAACGACATATTAGCCACAATAATCTGGGATCACCCTCATAAAGATTACTATGAAATCAAATTATCATTTAAATAATTCAAAACTGTAAGTTAATTTTATTAATCTACCATTGTGCCCTTAATACTGGTTTGCAAGGACGAAGTAAAACTTTGCTCTAGTGTTCTTCAACTTGGTTCCGAGGAACCTTTGATTTCCTTAAAACCTTTGAATGGTTTAAGCATTAAACTTTAAGGACCATCCAATGTTTGACAGGGTATATTCAATAAAGGCCAATTTCTTACAAACATTGGAATTGATGAATGCCGCACGTTTTATTTTCAATAACTAAAAGTAAGCACTATGTGAATTTCCATCTCAAACTCATACCTGAAACTCGTTGCATTGAAGCTTTCTTAAAAATTATGACTCTGTGACTTCTTGAAAAAAGCAACCTGGTTCCAACGGTCTGAAAGCCACTTTTAATCAAGATGACTGTAACGTCGTAACAATTTAAATGAAGTTAATTTAGGGTGACCCGTCAAAATAGCCCAGGACAAAATAGCAAAAAATAAAAGTTTACAAAAATAACCAAAAAAAAGTAACCTACTAATATAGTTGTTAAAAAAATAGTTTAGTTTTCTTTAGTTTAAATAGTCAGGTTGTAAGTAATTCTACGAAGATGATCAAGACATTCTATGTCATTGTAGTTGGTAACGAGTGTACGAAGACGTCGATCCAGTTGAACGTGCTTCTCCTTTGAAGCTTCTGGTTGTCTGTTGCCTGCATGGAAACGCGTGATATTGATCTCAACTCTATGCTGTTCTTTTCAAAACTGACCAATGAATTTGAAGACTGATGGATGATGACAATCGATAGTTTGTTGGAAACTACGATGCCATGCTTCCGCCGAATTATTCCATCGAGGAAGACCAGCAGTTGAGGACTGGTCTTTAATTTAATTTTATAAGTAATTTTATTTTGTGCTAATTAGGCGAAAACGTAACGTAGTTTAGCAAACATAAATATGTGTCAAAACCATCATAAATATTTTAAAACGACATTAGCGAGTATAATTTATTTTTGACAAGCCTATGTTCTTTATTTTAATTGCAGTTAACAATAATAAAAATTTATGACATATTCATTGGGTGTTGTCGACGGGTTCTTTTGTCGGAATTAGTTAGATTAAGCTGTTTTGAAGGGGCATTTTGTCGGGGTGCCTAATTTCGAAGTAAAAGATGCTTTTGAACTCAGTGAATTTGATTTATTTTCGAAGATTATTGAAACTGATTATAAGGATATTACTACAATTTCCGGAAATGAACTACCCTACGCGTTTTGGCTAATTCAATATAATGATTACAAAAATTGCAGGGAAAAAACCAGTTTCAAAATAAACGACACTGATAATCAAGTGTCAGTGTTATCGAAGAATAAATAAGTCATAAAGAGAACCCTATGAATAAGAACGGAGGAATTAGTATAGAAATTTAAACAAGAAATAAAATAGTACGAAAGTGAAGCCCTTGGAAAATCAAATTTTTAAAAGAAAAATTATATTCAAATTCATAAAGCGGTCTCCGTTGTGTTATCTAACTTATTAATTTCAATAGAAGAATGCTGATAAAATAAGAGTGTAATTGATAATAAATAATGTATCAAATTTTGTTGACGTTTAATAAAGTGTTTTGTGCCGGTATAACTTCAATAATTGAAACTAAGAGCGCGAGGAGTCATAATCATTACTGACTTAAACAATAAAATTAAATGAGTGCTGTGTTTTTTTAAAGAGATATTTCCTTAATAATGTCCATTTATTTTTCATTTTGTTGTTTTAATCTGAGATTTTTAAAATAGATTAAATCTATTTTTTCCTAGTTTATCAATTTCCTTATACAATAGCTTCTTGTTATCTGCTTTTTTCAAATAACCATTCCATCTTTCAAATAATTATTTCTATCAATTCTTCAAATTTTCAAATAATAAATCTTATTTTTTTATATTACCATTTTTGCCGGTATTATATTTCCGCATATTTTTGGACGTTAAAACCGTCAAGGGCACAAACTCCTAAAAACCAGAGTGATCTTTTAGAGCATAAAGAAATTTAACATGTTTTTAATGACAAAAATTCAACAAGACGAAACTTTAAGTGAATCCTATCACCAGATATCTGAGAGTCAGCGTGCAAAAATTTTTATTTAGAACTCCACCACTGAGAAAAAGCATTCATTTTTAAAGAAAAATTAATTTGTAATTTTGTAAGTTTTATTTATTTATTTTTAACTGAATTATTTAAAATTTTATTTTATTAATATTAATATTATTATTATTATTATTGTTATTATTATTATTATTGTTATTATTATTATTATTATTATTATTATTATTATTATTATTATTATTATTATTATTATTATTATTATTATTATTATTATTATTATTATTATTATTATTATTATTATTATTATTATTATTATTATTATTATTATTATTATTATTATTATTATTATTATTATTATTATTATTATTATTATTATTATTATTATTATTATTATTATTATTATTATTATTATTATTATTATTATCATGATCATCATCCTTTATTCAATGAAAATTGTGCCTAAATTCTGATAAAACAAATTATGACTAATAAGAAAAAAAGGTGAAACGATTTCTTTATTTGTGAATGTTTATTAATTAACCTGATCATGTGTTTGCTTTGTATTACGCAATTGATGAAACACATGTAACATCTTTGTCTAAAGAATCGTATTTGATGTCATCCGAAAGTTTTGTTTAGTCACATTGTTTACTTGTTATCCATAATTGCATGTCGAATTCCATTGCACTTAAATTGATACCGTTAATTTATTATTTTAAAATCTATTAATATTTGGCATAAGTAGATCTTGAATTTCATTGAGCCATTGTAAGAAACTCTTGATCTCGATCATATGATCGGATAATTTTATAAAAATTTGGCCTTATAAGAAAACATTCATGAAAAAATAGATTTCCATAAAAGATTTTGAATGCAATTTCAATGTAATTAGTATTTTAAATAGTTTAGAAATAAATAAAGATATGCATATATATATACAAAAGAGAATGAAATTAAAAGTATATTATAAAAATGCTAAGAAGCAATTTATTCATTCACATTTATTCAAGAGTAGTCAATGAAAAGCAACGAACATGTTGTAGAAGTCTCTGTTTAGATTGAGGCGCAATTTGCAACACTGCGTAAATAATCCATCAGTTCCGTCAGCTTGTGGCAAAGCTTGTACGCGTCGATTTAGTTGAACTTTTTTTTAAACTGAACGTCTAAATTGGGTTTCTGAAACCGGATTCATCACTCTGGATCAACAACTTACAATTGGGTTATTTAGAAATAAATAGTAATTTAGCTACGTCAACGCTGTTTTTCACATTTTAGAGTGGCGCTTTTGTAGAGTCACCATTTGGGTAATATATTCTATTTGTTATAGTCAGTAGAATAAATTTATAGCGTTACAAACAGAAAGGTTTGTTATGAAAATTATATATTATTTTAAAATACTACTCTCATTTGACTTGTAAAATAAAAGTTATAAAAATGAAAAAAATATAGTAAAAATAGGAGCTTAATGTAATTAATGCTATGAGCTATTCCATTCAAAAGTTTATCCAATATATTTGTCCGATATTTTGCTACTAAAACATGGAGACTTAGACAAAGACAAAAATACCTTGACTTAGATGCTTCTGTTGGGTTTATTTAATAGAAGTCAGTTTTGCTCTCTGACTCCTTGTGCTATTACTTTGGAACGAAATCAAAAATGCGAAACACAATAATTTTTATTTAAATTCAACAACATTAATACACTTGACAATACGATCTTTCTATATCTGTATTTTTTTACTTTAAGGATAAGTCCAGTGGCATAACAACAGCTTGGCATTGAGGTAATCACTAAGGTTCACCGGTCCTCACCAGTTCCTAAATCTCTAACCCGAGTATCAAAATAGATTTGAAAACATTCCTGATAATGCCAATCACACTAACCATCGCAGAAAGAAGTTTCAGCAAACTAAAAATTGTCAAATACTACTTGAGATTAACGTCAAACTATCTCTTCTTTCTATCGAACGTGGACTTACCAGTCGAATAAACTGTGATGAAATAATCACTACTTTTGCAAAAATTAAAATAAGAAAAGTTAAATTTTGAACCTTTGAGATCTGACTTGAGTGTTCCGAATGTAGTGTTACAGAAATTCATTTTAATTTTATGTTTTTATCTTTATATATGATTATGACACATTGAGGCTATTGTTTATAATAGATCAAGTTTAACCGTAGTAACTCAACTATATCCTTCAATTTATTTATATTATTTAGTGCCGTCTTTTACTGTCTTTTAATTCATTTATGACTACCAGACTATGTAATTATTGTCTTAAATAAGAAAAATTCAGTTATTCTTCTGAAACAATTGAAAAAATTTCAAACCTGAAATTAGCTAAGGGCACCAAAAACCCAGTTTTGCCTCTAGGTAAGTCTACTAAAGGAAGATTACTTTTTCTTGCATGAAAATTGATTTGAGTTGGCTAATATTAGGTTCGGCTTTACTATTTAGTAATCCCAGTTTTGAATATCTAATTTTCTTTCTTCGACCAACTGGTAAATTTTGAACTCGACTCTTGTTTTTTATACTGATTGTTATTACATTTGGATAATACAATAATAAAATTTCGACAGTGAAAAGATTAAATAATTTATTTACACTATCATAGTTGAGTGACCTCTTGCTTATTTGCTGATTACAAACTAAATAAATCTTCTTTATTTATTTTAGAGAAATAAATAATTTCATTATCTTCTCGGGTTTTCCAAATAACTAATGCTGGGTACTTGATAGGAAAGAAAATTATTAGCACTTCTACTTTAAAGAGGATGCCCATTAGATACGAGCATAAAAAATTACAATTTGACATCCACCACAATGTATTCAAATGTTGAAATATAACAAATCACAAAGATTAGGTAGTTTTGCAGATATGACCCATAAATTATTTTAGCATTTCCAAGACAGGTGAAATTTTGTTCAAGTTTCCTGTACTATTTTCACGATTATTGCTGATATGAAGGCATCTAAAAATATCATAAAATCGACTTCTTGACATATGTCGATTGGAAAATGGAGTTTGAAGTAATGGATCTAATGACTAATAGTTTTTCATTTTCCTTTTGGATAACATTCCGGTAAGAAATATCAGATTAAAGAAAGAATACAATTCTTCATTTGTTATTTTATCCCAGTTTTTCATATTTTCTCGATTGATGCATGTTTTGTTCTGGTTTTGATATAAATTTGTTTCACATAAGATGTAATTCATCATTTCCTCATCCAAAATATGTTTAAATATATCAATTGGGTTCAGTTCAACTTGAATGCACAGACGATGTTGTTCAGAAAATGAATGAATTGTCAGACCCAGATCCTCAACTGTCCAATCATCTATATCTTAGAATCCAAATAAAGAAATTTCATCGTCGATTTCAATATCACAATCTGAACTAAACATTGATTTCTCGTTCCCATAATTTTCTCTGAAATCCTTCATTCTGGAACAAAAACTTTTGTGAACAATAAAAAATGGAATATGATAGTTTGGCAAGAATTATTTTGAAAGAATAATGAAGAAAACACTGAATCGAAATTCATTTAATACAAATTCAAAGAAATTTTATTTATTGATGATAACTAATAACAATTTGATGACAAATGATTTATTGATTGCTATTTATATCAAATAATTTCTTCTAGAACACTCTAAAATTTTCAAGAAGAATTTGGAATTTTATATGATCTGGAATTTTATATGATCTGGAATTTTTTATAATACTTGAACACGACTTTTATGGTGTATATACATAAATTCTGATGCATTAAAACAACATTTTAAACTATTTTATTAAATTTATATTTTATATTAATATTCGATATCTTGGAAAGATGAAATACCGTGGACTTTTGCAAATTTGGTTCATAGATTTCTAAATTATTCAAGTTTTTAATAAAAAGGGCGTCCATGCCCTGAACCTAGCCGAGAGTCTTGGTGGGTTACAGGGTTTCGAATTTTGCTTATCCTTCGGGTTGCCCTAGTAACGCCATACAAAATGATTCTTAGCTGCCACTTGGCACCCGTTGCTAGGCAACGTTGGTAATGTGTTCAAGTGGTGGATTGTCCGCAAAAATTGAGTATTATCGCTAGTACTGTAATTGCTCGGACAACCCTCGGGTTCACGAGCTGTCGATAGAAGACCTGTGCTCGCTTTGCTCTGTCCCTTGTAGCAATTCAGGATTTAGTCATTATCTGTCTATGGTAAGATGAGACGAAGGTCCGGTGATGTAATGTGAATATTTATGGTGACGCTGACATGCAAATGTATCCAAGGAGTGAATAATTTAAGAACATGACTACTCTATTTGAATCAACAACACACGTGGCATTTATGAGTTAGTGGGTTTTAAGCTGGGTTGCTCGACGACGAGCACGTTCTTTACGGCCCGGCCGACGATTATTTGCTGGAGTGATGGGCTGCTCCGCTGATTGGGTACTTTTCTGCGGCATCTGGGATGGGGCGAAGACGAGCGGATATGTTACCGCTTCCCCCTCCCGGCAGACTGCTAGGGCGACTTCGAGTCCCCGGATTTGAGTGCGCAGGCTCTGATTGAGCTGCCGCTCCTCTGCCCAGCCTTTCTGTGCTGCGGTTAGTCTGTGGTACAACGCTTTTACCTTTCCCGGATCCGTCCAGGTCGCT
This sequence comes from Schmidtea mediterranea, assembly GCA_022537955.1. Classification (NCBI taxonomy): domain Eukaryota; kingdom Metazoa; phylum Platyhelminthes; order Tricladida; family Dugesiidae; genus Schmidtea; species Schmidtea mediterranea. The sequence continues at coordinate 86,466,911 of CM039679.1, forward strand.
TTAATCTGTTGGACCTCTTTAGTCATCTGGAGGACTTGGTGGAGGAGGTCCGCATTTGTATTTCTTACACGGTCTAATTCTGCTTGCAGGATTTGGGTAGCGGTCATAGCTATAACGAATAAGTTCATTAAATTTTTCTCTAATAATTTATATAGTTTATAGTTGTGGTTATCTCAAACATAACGATTAAGACGGTTATTCACAGGCAACCAGTCAAACGCAAAAACGGTTATCGAACCTTTCTATTTAAAACAAAAAAAAATCAAAGTCAGCTTATATGTATCGTTAGAGTTTTTGAGATTTCTATTTTTCGTACGGCTTATTCCGATTTTTTCTTGGAGGAGCCACGGGGTATGGGCGTCGGGTATCGCGGATTGGGCGAGGTGGGTAGGCTTCTGCAATTCGCCCGGCGAGGATGTCTTCCTCTACATTGGCAAGGTACATCCTCGCCCTAACCACCTGCAGATCCACCTGCTCCTGCAACCGTTCCCATTGGGTGAGGAGATTCTGCGCATTGATATATATCTCTGCCGCTGGGTATTGTTGTCCGGCGAGTCCGCACGGGTCGCTGTTTAGGCCCAGTAACCTCCAAGTAGTGGGGTACGGCCACTGCTGCTGGATTTTTCGAAAAATTTCCGCCTTTGGGTGTGGTTCTTGTCGAGATTGCTCATTGGTCGTTGGGGCGTCATTCCATTTGAGCGGCATATTTTTCTAGAAGTACATCAACATCAATTACAGACTTATAGGGAAGAAAAACAGTTTATTTAAATAGTTCGTCCGCCTTTTCCGGGTGCTAAACTCACTAGTGACGGGTCGTTGCTGTTGGCTTGTCACGATTAAAACCTATCGAATGTTTAGTGATTGGGGAAGTTATCTAGTTGAGGGATGGCACTTCTATTTTATCTATTTTATTGATTGTCCTAATTGTGAGAAGTTAAGTGTTAATTTACAACCGAGCTGTATGCCACAATCTCTCCAGTGTCAATGTCTATCAAGTTAGTGCTAGTGTCGAGGTGTTGTTAGGACCTATTCGGAAGTTATTATCTGCCTATTATCGGCTCTTATCATTCGTGAGTTATCATTTAGTGTCGATAATCGTTTTAAAGTTGCAATCTTACAAGTTCAATAGGTATTAAGTGTGGTTATTCCCCTGTGGTTAGTTGGATTTCGTTAGGCCTACTAAATGGTTGGATCATTGAGCTAAGATTACGGTCTATCTAAGTTTAATATCGGTTAAATGCGAGAGACCTTGAATTTATTAATGCTTCATTTTAGTTAAATTGACGTCGATATTTACGGTGGTGTACTTTTGGCCATAATTTGACCAGGATGGTTGTTGTTTGTGAATACGTCTAACAGGTGAGAGGACATCCATCTTTGTGGATGTTTATTTGTTAGTGAATTTCGTATGTAATGTCGACGGAGAGATCGTGAATTCGCATCTTCCGGTCGAGTTGTCTGACACGATCGATGTATATGAACTTCAAATTCTTATGTCTCATCCGGTTTATGTAGTCTTCAGATTGATTCAATTCACACTATCGCTATAATTGGATTTCATCGCCGTGCAACGATTCGATTCGGTTAATTTATTAATTTAGCTGATTTTAACACATTTACCTACTAAACTTTAGCGCCACATACGTATCTCTGTTGTGGACGTTTTGGATGGATTGCTTCTCAGTGCTTATTCGCTTGAGTTTATTACTTGAATATTTTAATTACGGATTGGAGATCATGTTATGTTGCATCTACGTCAATCGGCCGTAAGACTTATCTATGTTTGTAAAACTTTTCATGATTAACTTGTTGTATTATAAAGTTTTTGTTTCTTGATTCTATTTAGGCATTAATTGACTTCCGATTGTCATAACTTGTTATTACAAAAATCTTCGGAGCTGAATAACTTAATTAAAGATTACTGTGATTGTGATCGCCGAGTTAATTCGATCTATCTAATCTCACTGATAGTTACTGATCTTTTTAAAAATCGACTTATGAGTTCTTTCACTCTAATTAATGAATTTAATCAATGCGTTAACGAATTTACTTATCTTTGGTCGCAAATCCTTAATCAGCTTCCTCATTCAACAAGTTTAAATCATGGATTAATATTATCCAATATTTACTTTCATTCTTAGCCGTAAAATATTTACAATCGGTGGTTACTTTAACTTTAATTTCTAACTTTAATTGAATTAAGTTGACGAATCACATGATTCCTATTCTTTTACTTCACAGGGTGGGAATTATAGTAGTAGTAATTTTATCTAATCAATCTTTTATCTCGAACTGTTAATGTCATTTATCTGTAAGAATAAGTTTTATCTAATTTTTCTCAAGACATTAAAATTAATAAGCTTTATCTAATATATTTAAACTAAGAATCCAATTTATTTCTAGCAATAAGGTTTACCTAATTTTATTACTTTAATTTACTTTTAGACATAAGTTTTATTAGTTCAATTCACTTTTAGAATTAAGATCAACTACTACAATTAGCTATGAATTCAATTTTATTGTTATCAATAAGTTTTAACTAATTTATCTCAAGTATTAACATGGAATTAACTATATCAACAATTTCGATTTTCATTTTTTTTTTTCGTACCCTTTCCCTTTAATAGACCTTAGACGCATATTGTGTTTATATTATATTTACTGAGTGCCCACTGGACTACTCGGTGTGATGATTTTGAGCCGTATGTAATACAAATTTAGGTCGATTTTACAGAAATGAGAAACGAGGAAGCAGCCAGAGACTTCTTCCTTATTTCTCTTTTCAGCTATAGGGATAATATTGACGTTACGACCCCTGCGTTCCGCACGCTGAGTCTTCACGGGTACATATCATTGGCGATTTTCCACGCTCTTACACAAATCTGTACTATGTAGATTTTGCTTTCTTGCGTTATGTGTTGGCTGTGGGCCGGAAAAATTTCGACAGAAAAATTTAAGTTCAGTTTATTTAAACATATAAACAATACATTAATATTAATAATATTTATTAATTATAAACAAAAATGAACATGGTTACCATTCTTTGCCAATCCATAAAAATCGCATAAAATTGCATAAAATAAAACAAAAATACCTCTCTCCCCACGCCGACGTCCGAGCAGAGCTCTACCGAGTTGCAAGGATGTGACGTGGAAAGAGGGTTCCAAAATGAACAGTTCTCACCTAAAAATAAGTTGGAACGGTTTGAAAATAGTTTTAAACAAATTTGTAAAACGGTTTCAAAATGGTTTTGAAAATGGTTTTTAAGGTTAACTTTAATGTGAAAATGGATCAGTATTTATACCTATTTTTCTCGCATGTTAAATTTGATGCAGTAAAACAAAATTCGACCTTGTTATTTTCTAGTAAATTCTATTCTTTACTTTTATTATTTTTTTGATTTATTTTTATAATTTTTCATTTAGGATTTTTATTGAATTATTACTAATTCAAATCTTTTGATTTAAGTTCCATTTTCATGAACTTTTTATTAATTTTCCAATTTTGTCGAATTTGTTGTGTTTTTCTTGTTATGTTTGTGTTGGTATCGTGTGAATCTTGGTGCGTTTTGTTATTATTTTAATTTATTTTTATGTTTATTATTTTATTTTTAATTCCCTTTTTTTCTCATATTTTATGGGGTTTAATTGGTGTTTAATAGGTTTATTTAAATTGCATGTTATATTTGCGTGTGTGTTACTGATCCATTTAAACATTCCTCAAGGCCGTTTACGTTCTGGCCCAACAGTCTACTGGTTTTTGTAATTCATATAACAGCCTCTTTCGTGCCAAATCGATCTTTTTGTATTGTACGTTTCCTGCTTTCCTCATCTCGCTTGATTTCTTAATTTCACGACCTGGCTGACGATTGCTACGGTTTTGGTATGTCAATAACGCGGTTTCTATGGCAAGAATTCGCACTTTATATTGTTGGCAAATAGGGTTTATTTTAATTTATTTTTCTAGGGTTCCTGTGTGACTCCCACCTAAACGCCATCAAGATTACTATTCTGTCCCTCCTATGTACCCATGGTGGTACTGTACATAGGGGTTGAAAATTCATGAGTAGCTGAGCTCCATTTCTAGAACTACTCCTCATGATATTTTCTCTTTCGGGTTCTTGACTGCTGATGAAGGTCTTACGTGTTTATCTTTCTATATCCAGGTTCTTAGTCGTTTACTTCTGTAATTCCTATATCTATTTATCATTTTTACCCATTATTTATTAAAGTATCTTTCAAATATTTGAGCAGCGTTCCGCCCTTATTTTTTGGTAAATTTCGTATTTCATTTATTTTATCACTGTATCGACTGCATATTCGTCCTAATTTACCTTTTAAATTTCCCTATACCTCAAATTTGATTCACAGTTCCTAGGCTCCCATCACACTTCCCATGATTTTTAGTTGTTACAACCCTTTGCGGCCACTTTAATAAACACTACTCTCATCTGCCACATTACATCTTTCGACTATTTGAAATTGTTTATGACTTTACGTTCCAACACTATCCTAACCCTTTCTACTTGATTTTACGATTAATTTTCCGACAAGATTTTAAATTTTCAATACAATAGTCAAAACTTCATTCCTCCTTAACTAAAGTCGCATTTCCCAGGATTTTACTTGCCCACCACGGCAAACGTTGCCATCAGACGCTGTGGGTTTTACAACGAAGCCCTGCAGGTAGAGACCTGAGTCTTTTGACCAGAACTCGTCGCGGACAGCAGAGGGATAAAGAGTAACGCGACCAGCAGTCACAACTAGCGAAAATAAACTCGCCAGCCGAACCGCCAGTCTGCTCTCCTAAAATTCTATTTCAATACTTATTATAAATAAGATATTAGGAAGACTTGTCAGTGGCACCAAAAGATGCCACGCCCATCCAGAAAAAAGTTAAAATTCGTAAAAATAAAATTTAAACATATGCAAATGTAGATTAATATGAAAAAAACAAACTACTTACAAATTGATTCCAACTTGAAAATTTTCAGACAAAATTTTGCATAAAATTAAAGCGGTTAAATTATGAATTTGGTTATCGTAAATATAGTTGTTTTGTGTGTGTGCTACCAATATGCCTTTTTTGGCCATTTTGAGGGGTTTTTATTAATTTAATTAAATTTTTAATATTTTTATAATTTTTCCCTCATCTTTTTTTATTTTTTGGTATATTATTTATATTTTATTGAATTTATTTTTATTATTATTTCTGGGTCATTATTCTTTTTTTTTATCGCCTGCGTTTTTTCTAAACCTTCTTTTGCAAGGTTTAGGCGGTTTTATGTATTGAATATGTTCTTGTCTGCTGCTGTAGGCTTTCTTTGGATTTTATTAATTTTGCTTTATTTATTTTTGTTATATATTACTTTGTTTTATTTGGTGTTTTTATTTTTATTTTTAATATCTGTCTGCGGTGCTTGTGTATGTTCACGGTAACCAAATTAATAATTCAACAATTTGTTTTAATTGACATAAATTTATTTTTTGTTTAAATTGTGGCTTTAAGCACAACAATATGCTTCGATTAATTTGTTAGAATAACTTTTTGACTTTTTTCTGTGCCGAACCATGTCGCCTCTAGTTGTCTACTATATTTTTTGACACGCGCAATTTCATAGTCAGTAGTGCATTCAATACCGGTATACCGGTATCGGTACTACCGGTAATACCGGACTTTTTTCTGGTACCGAAATACCGGTATTGAGTTGGATCAATACCGGTATTTCCGGTATTGGATATATAAAAAATATTTAAAATTATTTCTCAATTTTACTTAAAAAATATTATAATAATAAGGCATTGCTCTTTTAACCAAAAATAAATTAGACTTTCATAACTAAATTGACGAATGCAGGACTATTAATGGTTTTCCTGACTGTTTATGCAGAACTAAAAACTTCAAAATTCATGACCAGTTACAATTTTTCCTGACAATTTTTTGTTTCCTGACTATTTATTATTTAACTAGTATCTAAAAAGACAAATTCTCTATTATATCTTCAGTACTCATGCAAAAACTTTATGCCTAATAGATTATTAGGCATAAAGTTTTATAAGTAATTATGATAACGTTAAAAAAAAACTTTATGCATTCTGAATTGTATTTTACCCGCGCAAATAAACCTTCCCTTACAGAAAAAAAAACTTTCGAGTACTCGACAAACTAAAAGCTTAGATTTCCTAACCACTGGTAAAAATATGGTGGCTTGCTTAGCGTGTTTTTTTTCAGAAATTTGAACTGATCAAATAATAATATAACAAGGTTTTTTGTTATTAATGTATTTTTATTTATTTATTTACTTTTCAATTTAAAATCATTGCAAATATTTTTTGACAACACAAAATTATTTTAATCTATCCACGAATATAACAGTGCCAAATATGCTCATTATTTAACTTATTATTTTAATTGAGTAAATTGTTCATTTATTTTCAAAATAAGCGCTTTTTTATTACAATAGCTACTTGTAGTGAAATTTTCTGGTTTTTTTTAACTCATGCGTTGTTTTTTAGTAAAAAAAATATTTTTTCAATTAATGTTGTACAAATTACAACAGTTTCTTGTAACATTTGACAATTTATTATCTAGATCGTCATATAATTGGAAGTCTAAAAAACATAAAAATAATCAAGATTAAAAATAAGTAAAATTTTTATTTAAGAATGATTTAAAACTTAATTTTGATTTGGATATTTAAACATAAATCCCATTAACCAAATATTTCTAGTATGCGATGTGCTAGATTTAATTATTTTATTGACCCGAAATTTAAGAAACCTACTTTCAAATTCAATAATAACAATAACGTTAAATAATAATTCAATAGTTAAATTGAAAAAAAATGGCCACATGTTTCCATGTGCAGTCTTTCCGTCAAATCGTTATAATTAGGTATTCGAGTTCGAAAACTTAACCTGTTGTATCTTGTTGTTAAAAGTTCTTAAAATTTTTATCATAGCGCAAGAATTCACTTTTATTTACAATTCCGATTGATATTTATTTAAATAAATACGTCTACGTCAGCAAATTTGCATTTAAATAGTAAGTATTTCTAGCTTCAATACCGGTATTATACCGGTATTACCGGTATTGAAATATTTCGATACCGCAATACCGGTATTGAAAAATTATACCGGTATTAAATGCACTAATAGTCAGTTATTGCTAAATACTGGATTAGCATTTAATCCGTTGATCAATTAATAACAATAGTTACTTAACTCCAGTCTCTTCGGACTCTCTGACATCTTCACTATTTCATCATCTTGCCATGAATTTCATTCATGTACCCGCGCTGAGACATCATATTCGTTGTATACACCACTATAATCAAATAAATATTATTTTTTACGCTTTATCAAAACTTTTGAATTTCATAAAAATTGTGCAAAATTTTCATTTTAAATATCAGTTTTGAAGAACTTCTTACTCCTGAGTAGCGGAACAAAAGTTTATTCACTGAAAAAATTGAACAATTTGTGGTGCGAAGTTTAATGATATTTTCATTTCTTTTCTAATCGAATACTTAATCAAGTGCAATTTTATTCCTTTTAATCTTAGTATTTTAAATACTTTCTAATTATCAATGTTTTAAAGGTGAAATGTGTGCCTTTGTATATATATATATATATATATATATATATATATATTTCATGATAGTGTTATGGAGGCAACAGTGTCAAATTTGTGCCATATAAATTATAAAGTATTCATCATATTCTGTACATGAATATGGCTAGTATTGTCGGCAATTTAGGTATTGCGTCGAATTATTGAATTACATTTATTCTCAAATTATCAGAATTGTGAAAGCAACTAAACATTCTAGTAACATGATAGCAACAAATTGTGACGCAATTATTTATTTAACAGATAACATCATAGAATAGAGACAGGAGAAGATTTATATCTTAATCCAATTTGTGAAAGTAATACTTATTAAATCTTTTTACATAAAAGTTCTAATAAAAAAGTTCGCAATATTCAAAAAATATTATCATTATATTTATGTACCTGTTTATTAATAAAATATTAAAAATAATATTTTTAGAAATTGAATAGAGTATCTCAATGTGAGAAAAAACCACAAAAATATTAACGTACCAAACATGATATTTTAACCTATTCAAATTTATTGAATTCTGAATTAAATATTTTAAAGACAGATTTGATTTTCAATTGGGTATTTTGTTGATTTATCAAAATGGTTTCCAAAATTGAGTTGTCTTTGAAGTTATAATACTTTTATCGAGTTACCAAAGAGGAAATTTTACATTTAACCTATCTGGTAGCATATAAAATAATAATTTTAATAACAAAATACGGCGAAATTAATTTGGAAAGATACAAAAAACACGATATGTAGAAAAAAATTAATATTTTTTCACAGAAAAATGATGATAAACATAGTTAACAATTATTACTTAGTAAAAATTTTATCGAATTAAATTATTTCTGGTACAGTAAGACCACGCTTAAATGTGGGGTATACATTCCATCAAAGTAGAGCGTTATACGAAACTGCGTTAACTATGGTTTTACTGTATGGTTTTTACTTACAATTACGGCAGCAAATGTTTGAAACAATAAAAAAACGTTTGTGTAACACCGCAAGGAAGAAGCAATGTAATTTTCGGAGAATCCCAATTTTCCTATAAAACCGTGTTTTATCGAAAAAGCGTTAAGCGGACCAGCGTTTAGGGGGGGTTACTGTATATAATATTTAGTATTTATGAAGTTTTATTTGTGGACAAGTAAATATTTCTTCACATATTCTCTTTTTCACAGCTAAAAGAACCTAATATAAACTCTCAAATTAGAGGTCATGAATTAAGTATTTATAAATTTAAATAACTTTTTTTTTAAATTTTTAAACACTTTGATAGTTATAACACTAATGGTACTAACAATTTTAATAAAATCCTTGTTTATCATATCGATTTGGTGTTTTTGTATTCAGTTTTTTAAATAAATTATTTGTTGCTTTGAAAAAAATATATATTTTAGGAAATATGAGAATTTTTTTTAAAAAAACAAAGTTAGATTTAATACGAAGTATAATCAAAAATTTTTTATCGAGATAAATATTTCAAATTCAGTAAAATTTTTAAAACTTTATGAATATTTAAAGTCAAAATTCTAAAATATAATACTATATTTCTTGTAGTTACCAGAATCAACTTCTCGAGTCGATTTTTGAAATTCAACCAATAATAATTAATGTATCGAAAAAAATTTAGTACATTAGAATTACAATTTACTCGACCTCTACTGGATTTTAATGAAAACCACCAACCTGAATCCACTATCAAAAATTTGGAAAAATCAATAAATGAGTACTCAATACTTATGCTTCCTATATCAACTTAAAAATTTAATTTCACTTTATAACAATCAATTATATACAAATATATCAATACATAGAGAAAAACACAAAAATTATAATAACTACGCATTGTTATCACAATATTTATATTTTTTGATAAACACAAATGAATGATTATTGTTTAACAACATTTACGTGTTTCATAATTATAATAATTGCCATTCAAATAATCACGATGCTCCTCTCCAGACCGTTGACATGAAAAAAGTAATAATAAATAGAATAATAATAATAACACAAAACGACAGTGAATAAAACAGAAAACTTTAGACCTCATGAAAATTTATCCGATAACATTTATTCCAAAATCCACGGTTAAAAATCAATAAATAGTAAAAATAACACAGAAATGGTAAATAGTAATAATGAATGACATGCACAATAATAATAATAATAATAATAATAATAATAGTGATAAACATATATGCAAAAAAATGTACTACAAAATCACAATGCAACAATCAATTTGATGAAGTGAAATATTATCATAAAAAATAAACAATAAGACAATAAAATTTTTGATATAATATTGTTTTTAAATGCATTGATGTCGATTTGAGCATTTTGAGTTGAAAATAATAAAGTGGAAAATCTAATAAAATCGATTCCAGATGAATTTATATATAAATATATCTAATCGTTGCTCAGAGTGCTGTAGCCAGAATCTGCCGTCAGCAACTTGAACTCTTTATCGGTGGGTTTGCCTGCGGATTTCATTTGGAAATTCCTGGTTGTCATGCCAATAAATTCCGGACAGGAATTCGAGGATTTATGATTCGGAATTTCCGACACGACAAATGGACGTTTGGCTTTATTTTCCTTAAATGCATGCAATAAAATCTCATATTCGTTCTTGTCCATCCACGTGGACAGCTGTAAATCGTTTAGTCTGCAATACAGTTCACTGGCATAATAAACGGTTCTAGCGGTGAATTTCTCATATGATGTTGTCAATTCGCCGTATTTTCTGGAAAATTATTTCATTATTAATGTACAGTCATATATTATTCCTATTCCCAAGGTTACAGTTACTCACAGGCTGGAATATTTCTCGTGGCAAGCACTGACAGATGGATGGATAATCGGGTCTGGCGAGATGTCGGGATGCTTTTCATCGCTCGATATGAAGGCTATGATAATCACGTGCATTTTGAGCGCCAAATTGGAAATCTCTCGGTGGAAATAACCGGACAACTGGACAAAATAATCCGGCCATACCGAGTTCATTATTTGAGCCGCTAATTCTTCGTCACACAAAATATCTTCATTGAATCTACAAAATAAGTTTATGCCCGGTAGAATGTTTATCGTAGTTTTCTAGTAGCTTTCACATTGGGGTTTCCAAAATTTGATCAATAATTCAAACAAACATAACAATGAAAGGATTTCAATCAATATTTAAACTATGTAAAGTCATGAAAATTACGACAAAAAAATTACAGAGCACCGCGAAATCTATCGATTAATACGGGGGGTTGACAAAAAACCAAAATTTCAGGAAATGTTTATAATTAAACATAATTCCTACCTGACGTCAGCGAATTTATCTATCAAACGAGCTAGCCACATTGCAGCAGCGGCTCGCTTGGATTCCGGCTCCAAAAGCAGCGTATAGCTATGCAAGCTCATTTCTAAAATAAAACTGGACAGGTGTAAAGTTGTCGAGTTTGCTGGTTCAATCTAGGTTTCCAATAAAATACACATTATGAGTAAATACATCATATACAAGGAGAAATCGATTGCGGAAATTAATAGCATGTGGCTTTGTCAGGTTGAAATCAGTGACATTGATCAACCGCAGTTCGGCCTGTTGCAGGTCTGTATGTTTGCAATCGGCAAAATCTTTGATGTTCGATATGATATTTAGGCCTTCATTTTTTGCCGCAACCCAAACTGCGCCAAGTGTAACCCATCTCATGTCGACTCTGAAAGTACGAAGCATATTTAAAAGCACCAAAAAAATAATATAAGTGGAACTTACAGTGGAACATCGTGAACTCGACTGAGATATCCATAAATCAAGTCAACCGCAGAATGGATTACATCATTCGGTAGATAAATACAATTTGATAATTCAAATATGTCATTGATAAAACCCCCGAGAATGCTACCAGTCAATTGCGTACTGTTACGCATGAAATCAAATTGTTTATTGCATTGCTAGAATATAAATTTTAAAAATAAAACAATAAACTATTAGCTAATAAAAAACATTTCATAAGACTATATTAATATCCAAATTACATATCTGTTTAGTTACAAATTAATAATAAATTTTATAAATTAGAGATCAACTACATAAATAAATATATATTATTTACAAATATAAATAATATTGATTTATTAATAATAAATTATATCTTTAATTTTAGCCTAATATTTTCATTTAAAAATACTAACATACTTTCCATTTGCTGCTAGGCAACGACGAAAATAAAAATGTTTGACAGCATTCTTAATTTAAATATCTACACATAATATTTATTATTCAAAACGTTTTTATATAATAAAAATTACTTTATTAATAATTATTTTGTTAAAAATAAAATTATTCCATATTACTTTATTTAATTAAATCTATATTTTTATTAAATTGTTGCTAGACAGCAGAAATTATAAGAATTAATTTAAATATCAACAATTTTCAAGGTCATTCAAAAACATACCTGAATGTAAGCAGATTGATTTAAATGTAATCTTTTAAATTTAACAGTTTGCCACTTAAATTTTTATGGAAACAAAAAAATTCGCGGTTGAAAATTAAAAAAATGAATCGGTGGGTTGCACGGGATGACATTAAAAGATTAATGTTAAAAATAACAATAACTTTGCTGCACCAATTCAAAAAACAGTTGCAATTATTGCATAACAAAACCATTCCCTTGGATTTTATCATATATCAAATAATATTAACAAATACACAACCTGGCACATTAAATTGCAAGGGGATTAATTATTATTTAATTTTTTCAAATTAGTAAATAAAAAATGTTTTCAACCAATAAAATTACAGTTTGTTGCTTTTACATAAATATTATTTTTCATAAAATTGAATTATTTTACAAATGTGAAGTATTAAATACCCTACCAATTCTTCGAGATGCAAGTCATGAAAATGAGAAGTATTGATATTGCTAGCCATTAGAGAACTAATATGACCAAATTTTCGAAAAGATCCTCCAAACAATTCGAATGATTTTAAAGAAGAATTAATATTCATTTTTGTTAAATATGAATCAATGAGGCATTTTGACAGATATTGGTTATTTTTTGTAACAACGAATTGTTCTCGAGGTGAACAAAATATTCTAGGAGATGTCAACAAAACCCTTTCTTCTATTTTCGAGGTTTCTTTCATTACTTTCCAAGCCACGGAGCCTTCACGGACTCTTATGACAGTAGAATTCGGAGAGTCAACTGCGACTGTAATTGCATTTTTATAATGTTTATTTAATCCATTAGCCGGTGTGGTCAAAGCATGTGAAATACTACCAATAAACATTTCATTTGATTCTTTATCAAAATTTTTAAAAATGGGTTCAATTATCTCTAAATTATTAGCAAATCCAAAGCTTTTGCATCTTTTAATTGGATTTGGATATACATTAATTTCATCTCTGATACTGGGCAAGAACTTATAATTATTAAGTAATTTTTAAGATTTAAAAAATGTTCTCACCACAGTATCGTCATCATTATTATTCAAGTCTGAAAGATCTAAATGAAAAATTAAATAATGGAAAATAACTAAAAACCGTTGAAATTGTAATTAGATATTTTTAATAAGTTGATAAAATGACTTACCGTAACTTCTTTTTAATTCGGGCTTGTTATTTATTACCTGTTAAAATTTACCAAATAAAATGTGATTAGTCCTAATTTAAAATCATACATTATTTTCAATATTGGTTCTATCTGAAGTTTCTAATTTCATGTTGAGAACACCCATTTTATTTGTCAATGCTGTCCTCAATATTAATCTATTTTTAGTGGAGGAATTATTGGTGATATCAGCTAATACATTTTTTGATTTTTTTATTAAAGCCTGACCTGAAATACAATTGTTTCTTTTCCCTTGATCGTTTTTAAAAAAATGGGCCGCTGAAAATTCATCCCTTGCATTTTCGTCAACATATTTAACAATATCATGATTATATTCATTCATATTATTCACTGATCTGTTTAAAATTAGCGAAATATTTTTATATATTTTTAAAATATATTAAGTCGGTTATAAACTACAAAGATTAGATTTTACAAATGCGTGTTTATTTAAACAAACTTTTAAAGTCAAGGAAACTTTTAAAAAATAGTTTTAAATTCATTTGGCAAAATAAAAAATATCATAATTTCAAATTATTTAAGAATTGATAGACATTTATCAAATTTTTTATCAAATTTTCACATCTTAACAGTAAATGTTACTAATACAAATTTTAATCATATAGTTTTTTTATTTTTCTATTGCTGATAACAATGAGATAACAAGTGGGAAAACTACTATGTTAAAACTATATTGGTAATGTGGGGCTCTCTTCATACCCATATCTATTCAAGTCACATCAAACTGACATTCAAACACTAAATTTATCAAACGCAATTAAATAGTTATTGGTGGGTTACAGGGTATTGATATTTGTTTTAACTCATTGGAGTTACCCCAGTAACGCCATATAAATATCTTCTAGTTACCACTCGGCACCCGTTGCTAGGCAACGTTGGAAATGTGTTCGAGTGGGTGGATTGTCCGCAAAAAGTGAGCATTATTACTAGTGCTGTAATTGCTCGGACAATCCTTGGGTCCAACGAGTTGTCGTTAGAAGACTTGTGCTCGCTTTAACTCATTCGGTCCCCTTTATGTCGTAGGTATACTGTTAGAGTTTATCATAATAACAAAAGAGATTTGACAATGTTATTTGAGAACTGAACCTAGCCTATAGATTATAACGATGTATTTGTGCGTGTTGGTTTCGGTGATATAGGCGATCATCTAACTGTCAAAAGTATCGTTTCAATTTACTGGGACTATAGAAATGCAAATTACACATGTCAAGTTATACATAGAAAGTTTACAAACTCGTTGATTCTTTATTTATCAACTCAATATAAATTAGTTTGTTTATCCAGCTCTACTCGACAACCGAGCGGCGCGGCGCTTCGCACGCTCCTTCCTTCCAGGTCGATAACTACCGGTTGATATTGTGGTTGGAGTGGCGATTGTTGCTGGGGTTGCTGCTGACTCTTGGTAGGCTAATTAGGCTGGAGCAAATACAAGGGGGTATGTTACCGCGGCTCCTTCTTGGCAGGCGGATAGAGCCACTTCTAATCCCTTCACTTGGGTTTTCAAACTCTGATTGAATTGTCTTTCATCTGCCCACCCCTCTTGAGCAGCGGTGAGTCTGAGGTAAAGGGCCTTAGTCTTCTTGTGGTCTGACCAGGTGGACTTGATTTGTTGGACTTCTCGTGTCAGTTGAATTACCTGGTCTTGAAGGTTCTTATTGGCTCGTCTGGCATGGGCCAGTTCGGTTCGTAACGTTTGTGTAAACTCCATTGCTGCAATAACAAACATTAAATTCTACTAATAACTCGCATGATTTCAAGTACGATTAATATCAAACAAAGTTTATGAAGTTTAATTTAAGGAATCGTTGAAGACATGAAGCTTACACGACACTTATTTATTTTTTTATCTAAACAATAAAACAAAATCGATGACAGCAGTCTCGAAAACAGTGGAGTCATGGATCTTCATAAAATCTCCTGACACCTTCTTCAGGAGACTAACCCGGAGTGACGAGGACGGGTCGTCTGGTGTTACGGGCCGGTCTACTCGAGTAAACGGTCGCAATCCGTCCGACGGCGATATCGTCCTCCACATTGGCCAGGTACTGCCTGGCCTTGACCACCTGCAGGTCGACCTGCCCTTGATATTCTTCCAGGCGGGTGAGGAAATTACGCGCATGGTCTCGAATCTCCTCAGCCGGATACCGATCGTCATCTTGATTGTCCGTACAGCGTGGGTCATTTTCTATTCCTAACAATTGCAAGGCTGTCTGGTGAGGCCTTCTGGGTTGGGGTTCCTCGTGATCCCTCTCTGGCCGTGTTCGCCTCCAAGCCTGTCGCCATTCTTCTGCAACATGAGCGGGAACCCACGTGAGAGGTCCTGATTTTTCTGAATATTATTATGATTATGCAAATACAGATAAGGTAATTTTAAAATGTCTTGTGTTAACCGAATATATTGATTTTCGCGGTTCAGGTTATGTACTTTCACTATGCATTCAATTCTCATAGAGCAATACAATTAATTTAACTCAATTTAATGTGAATCTGCATATTAAATCATTATAATTTTCAATGAACTGTTTTGTCTAAAACATCATCTGTACCTATTTAATATTATAAAAATTAAAGCGTTAATTAACATTACAAAAAAAATGCTTAATATGCTTTAATAATTGTAGTGAGGCGAAATTGGGGTCTGTTATCTATTTGTTTCTGTCCCATAAATTAAGTCCTGATTAGTTGCAGACAAGAATGTCCCTGAATTGTTACAAAGCATTTACAAAAATTTTGGAAAATGAGAAGGAAATAAACTTAAATCTGATGACGCAATTATATCACAATACCTCCTCCTAGACGAATTTAGCAGATTGTTTACAGAACTCCGGTGAGCATTACCATATGCTTATCAAAATGCATCAGAAATCATCTGCGAAAGTTTAGGCAATGTTTATTAATGTGAATTAAAATTTCTTACAAAGGTTTACCCAAATTTTACCGTACGTCATTAGGAGGGATTCAGGCTTGTTTAAAACCTATATAATTAATATGACACCTCTTTCTAAACTGGCTTCCAAGATTTCCATGATTATTACCACACATTTATTAAGAAAAAGAAGTCGTTTGTATGAGATTAGTACGATACCTTTTTATGAAAAAATGAAAAAACTTTTTACACTTTATTTAGTTATTCCTACGGGAAAAATTTAACTGTCAATTACTAAAGGTTTGCATAATTATATCTTTATTAAAACTAAAACATTCAATAATTGTATCTCTATTAGAAATTAATTAATAGTGACTTAAGAAAAATTATCAAAATAAAATTTAGGTAATTAAGATTTATATAAAAAAAAATCTCCAATATTCCTTATATTATTAATTAGTTACCCTATTTTTCTATCAACACAAATTTTATCCTTGGTAGATCCGTCGATGCGATAAAAAATGCAATTAATAATCAAGAAATAAGAATCGATTTAACTCATTAAAACATCATTATTTCGGGTGCCTCACAGAATTAACTACAAGATTTTTGTGGCGATCAATAAACGATCTGAAGTTCCGGCTCTTAAATATAGTCAACATATTGAAAGTTAAGAATCTCAGTTTTAGGGGTCCTCGAACTCTTGTCATGACATCTCGTGGAACATTCTATCGAAATTGGTGGGAAATTGGCGAATTGGGATTCTATTTTAAATAGGCTAAATGAAGGGAAAAGGTTATTAAACATAACTATCGGAATTGTACAAATAAAATTTTACGAGTTTTATTTAAATTCAAATTTAGCACTTATTCCCCGGTTGAGGTTCAAGGCTCGAGGCTGCCCCCCGATTTTGCTCCGACTCGCTGTGTCTTCGGATTCTTGTTGTGGATGCATGATGAAAATTGAGATTTTAAATGATTAGATTTGCATACTCGTCTATATATGGAAGTTAACGGTGAGTGTGTGTACCTTACACACCGCTTAGTGGTGTGTCGGAATGTAAGTGTTTGTCAGTGACGTGGTGAATGAAATTTCCAGGAATTAATAATTCCAAAAGTCGACGGCAAGTTAGTTGAATTTATTTCTCTTTATGTAATTCCTATATATTGATTTCCAGGTGGACTGTTTAGTTGAATGACGATTTTCTTCTGACGTGGCGTTTTTTGTTTTTCGTAATGGTGGATCAAAAATGAACTATTTTAGTTTGATCGCGGCACTCACCCGGATTTTGAGGTTTGATTTTTATTTACTATGATTTCATAATGGATGTTGACATATATTAGATGCGTTTTCACTTTTCAAACATCAGCTATTTTGGGAATGTATTTCAAGTAAGTACTTTGAAGTTATCACCAGAAAACCCGCATGTGTTATTGTAAATCTTATGATTCACTGTGAGTGTTCTCATGTTAACTTTAATCTCCAACATTTTACTTTATTGCCCTAATGTTTGATAATTTATTTTCTAGCAGTTAATGTTTCTATTATATCGCTCCGATAAAGCAGTTGCATGAATGATTATGGGTATCATCCTATTCGTTAGACTCTTTTACCAGGATTGGACTAAGTAAGTATTGGATTTCTTTATCAACTTGCACATCTTTCTGATGGATCTCTATTGTGTTAAGATTTTCCCCTTTCAATTATTGGTCTGTCGCTTACTCAACGCAATTATGAACTACAGTTGCTAATGTAACTTAGGTAATTTTATATTATATAACTACGAATTATTATTCTACTCTAGGAAATGTTAGAGATTGGAGATTGGATCAATTCTGGATTTCAGGCAAATTATGGATTGTTTATGGCGACGGTTGAAATTTGGAAAATTGTTTATGGTCAACGAATCTACTAAATATTTTTTGGTGAAAGGTTTTATGGTTTGACAGTGGAAAGGGTTATCGGATACTGAGTGCCTGCGCCGCAATACTGCCAGTTGATGCTGAAGCGATTCAAAGGAAAAGAAAAACTTGACATGACAAGCAGATTACTCTATAAGTTCAGTTAGCATCTCAAGCGGATTTTGGATATTGAACTCTCTCATTTTTCTTTTTGCTTGGTCCATTTTAGTGGGATGGTCAATATAATAAATCTTCCCCTACTCGATCGGTGTTTTGCATTTTAATTTTCTAATTATTTAAGTTAATTTACTTTTATGTGGGAGTCACTATTGATCGGCGGTTGGACTTGGTAATAACTAGTTAGTATCTACCTTTTATCTATAAAGACCTTTGAAAGGGCTCTTCTATCGCTCCTATTGGTAGAATATACCTTGGTTCGAAATTTGATTAAATCTACGACTGTACTAGGAGTTCATGGTAATCCGCCTAATAATATTTGTTAAAATTATCGTTCCTCGTAAAAATTTCGCATCTGAGTTAGATTTATAATGATAGTTGATTTAATTCCATAGCAGTGGTTTCGTTTTTTATTTTTATTCCCCGTCACCTCTCCCTTTAATAAGCCTTAAACGCATTTTATGTTCATATTATATTTAATGAGTGCCCACTGGACTACTTGGTGTGGTGATTTTAAGCCGTATGTAGATTAATTTAGGTCGAATTTACAGAAATCGAGAAACGAGGAATTAGCCAGAAGACTTTTTCCTTATTTCTCCTTTCTTCTATACGGACTAATATTGACGTTCCGATCCCTGCGTTCCGCACGCCGGGTCTTCACGGGCACAGATCATCGGCGATATTCCACGCACTTACATGAATCTGAATAATATGTGGATTTTACTAACTTGCGATGTGTCTTTGGCTGTGGGCCGAAAAAATTTCGACAAAAAACGAATAGTTAGTGAAAACAAAATGATTTTTTCTCTATAAATATTTTATTAATAATAACAGAAAACAATATAACAAATTACTTGCCATCATAGAAAGCATACAAAATACTACTCTCCCCACGCCGACATCCAAGCAGTATCAGCCTGACAAGAAGGAGCGGCAGTGATGTATCCCCTCGTCTTTGCTCCTGCTCAACTAGCGTACAGGGAGGCAGCAGCGGGTCCGAAGATCACGCCAAAGCCCAGCGGCTACAGTCCCGGACGTAAAGAACGAGCTAAGCTCCGAGCCGCTCGAGTAACAAATAGCACGTAATTGACATATCGAAATGTGTTGTTTCTTTTATAAAATATATACTTGTTGTTACTTGAATTTTATTTAGAGGATTGGATAAGTGGTAAATCGCAGGAAGTAGTATGAAGACATTAAAATGTGTGAATGAGAAGTTTTCATTGGGAATTATAGATATGAATGATGAAATTAATGGGATAAGGGGACCTAAAAATTGAAAGCGAGCACAGGTCTTCTGTCGACAGCTCGTTGGACCCAGAGATCGTTCGGTCAATTATAGCCTTAGCAATAGTGCTCACTTTTTGCGGACGATCTACCCACTCGAACACAGTACCAACGTTGCTTAGCAACGGGTGCCGAGTGGTAAGCGAAACACATTTATATGGGGTTGCCTGGGTAACAACCAAATTGTTTAGACAAACATCAACACCCAGTAACCCACCATCTTTTCCAACTTTATGGCCATTTGGAATATTGTAACTTTAATAGGTTATTGTGTTGAGAAAGTTTCTTCGCTCGTTCCGGCCGCGTGCACGTTTCTTCCATTCTGCGGCATCGTCGGATCATTACCTCGGCTCGTTGACTTTGCTCCAGAGCCTTATCGTGGTAGTAGGCCACGTCTCGTCGAAACTTTTCGACATCCAGCGCCCTAATTTGATTTTTGTATTTCAATTAAGTTTACAATCTGTTAGTAACATTTACGATTATGATTTTTGATATTATTATAAAAATATACTCGTGAAATAATGATGGATATTTGAGTTTTATCTTTTTTTGATGGATTTTTATTCATTTTACAACGTTTGTGGTTAGATTACATATGTAAAAGTTTCTAATTATATTGCGCTAATCAAAAATGTCAAAAATATTATATTCGCGACCCCTCCCGTTAAAATCCCAAATTCAAAGTTGTAAATTTTTTTGATTTAAGTAAGAAATTCCTTTCTAAAATTAGAAACGGAATTTCTTACTTTTACATCACTACGCAGAGTGAGAGGTAATTTCAATTCATTTTCCTTTATAATTTCATTGATTATTGTTTTTTATATTTCTTTTAGAAGAATTTTCGAGGAATTTTTATTTTTTCAATGGTGGAATTTTGGATTTATCCCTCTTATTATTGGTAAGTTGTGAAACATTTTATATTTTTATATTCAATAAAATCTTGTCTTGTGTGTCTCTTATTTTTCTTAGAATTTAATTAAAACCTTTAAAATAAATGTAAACAAAAGAAATCAAAAAAAATTCAATTCACAAAAACATTCCTATTTTCAAATAAAAAAATTCTATTTATTGAACTTTTATTAGATAATTTCCCATTTCTTTTGGCCGCATGTTTTAGAGATCTAACGACGGTTCTCAGGATTTTTGACTTGTTCCTCAGCGTGGCATGTGAATGAGAATTATAAACATAAAAAACATGGATCATTTTATTAATTATAATTAAATAGTGATAATATAATAAAAACTGTAGTATAATTTTTAAATATTTTGTTTAATAACACTGCGAAAATAGTAGATAATTATATGATTTTTCTTGTGAATTGGACTGGGTTTATACCTAAAATGCAAAAGATAATAAATATCTTTCTTTTCTCCTCTTGTGAGGAAATGACAAACATCGGCATTGGATTCTATCGACGATGAGTGGGTATAATAAAATATAATTAATAGAATAAAATAGTATGAAAAATAATTTAAAAAAATATTTTTAAAATTCAGCAAATCGTTTTAACAAAATTAGTTAAATAAATCGCATTAAAAAATTTCCTGAAGCAAACCGAGATATGCTCACAATTCTTCCGAATCTTTGTCTTTTCAATAATAAAATTAATTTAGAAATTTTTCTTTTCTCTTCTTTTATTTTTCGTGTTTGATAAATTTCTGGATCGCTTTAAATCAAATTAATACAGTAGTTTTCCTTTGTATACAAATATTTTGAGTCACCATTACTTCTCTCTGACTTATACTAGTACTTTTATTCTTTGTTTTACTTTATAGTTAGGCCTTTCTCGTAACAAATCGTTCTCTATAGAAGGTCTGGCGTTGAGATTCTTGGAGTAGAGAACTGAACTGGCAAACTGCCATTTAATACGGGTGCCTCCCCACCGAAGTACTAGTTTGAGACTAGTTCGGTAAAAATCATTTTATTTGCTTGTATGCATGCCATGATCACTTTTTATATCGTATAATTAAGAATTATTGATAACAATTAACAATAATAATATTATTTTCTACAAAATTTGACTATGAATCAGATTTTGTAGAAAATATTATGTCACTTATAAAGAAATCAGAGGTGAAAAACAAAAAAAGTCCTTATAATAATAATATTAATAATATCAGCGATAAGTAATTAAATAAATTCGGTTCTTATCTCTTAATAATTAAAAGATTAATAATCATTATTATTATATGCAAGGAAAATAATTCCGACTTGTCTTTTATTAGCATTATTATTTTTTGGTTAATAAACGGATGAAAAGTCAAAGATTTAACTAAAATTAATCAAATCATATAATTCGAAAAATAAACATTTTGGTACATACAATCTATTTAGCAAATCCTACATTTATAAACCTAAAAATTAAAGGTGATAACTTAAACAGAGAGTTTCTTATAGTGCTTACTAAAAAAAATAAAATCATTTCAAATAACAACAGTTTTCCTAAAATTTTCATAAGGGTTTACATAGAATAATATCAAATCAATAATAATAAAAAAATTAAAGAGAGCTTTCCCTTACTTCTAAGGTTCTTCCAAAGTTGTGAGAATTTTTGAGAAATTAGCATTAAATTATGTCGATTTGGCATCGACTTATATATAGGGGTTTTACACGCATGTTTTTTGATGCGGTAAAACAAAACGCCTACACGTTTTTACCATATTTCATTACTTTCCCCCTAGTTGTCAGATTTTCATGATTCCTTTTTATTAAAGTTTCTAATTACATTTTAAGCTTAATTCGCATGGTTATTTTCTAGAATATATGCGTTTTCGATGAATTTGGATCCAATTTGATGAAATAGGTTAATTTTGCTAAAATTTAATGTTTTTCGATTTGTTTTAAATATTTTTATTTATTTTTTACATATTTTTTGTATTTTTCTACTTTTATTCTACATTTATTTTACTTTTTGTATTATTTAATGCTAAGTAAGCTATATTTGATGATTTTTTGTCCATATGCATTTTGCGCGCCCGAATTTTATCGAATATCGTGCCAAATAAATGTGGGGTTAGTGATGTGGATGACCTTCACCCCAAGACATACAAAATAATTTTGACGCCCGCCAATGGTTACCCGTTGCTAGGCAACGTTGGAACTGTAACCATTGGTCACAGGACCTCCAAAGGTGAGCTCCGATATCAGAACTGCTAAGGTTTAGTCCTATGTCGGGTTCAGCGGACTGCCGTTAGAAGGCCTATGTCCGTCTTATCTTCCAGGTCCCTTTATTACTTCCTCTCTCGTTATACTCGTATATTACATTCACTCGTAAATAACAACATAATAAACTACAATGAATTTATTCATTATCAACTAAATTTATTGAATTTAAAAACACGATTTTGCTGATTTATTTAGGCACTCATTGGGCGCGTCGACGTAATCGTTCAGTTCGACCGGGTCTGGCGTGTGGACGAGTTTTCTTGTTGGAGGATTGGGGTTTATCCTGGTCGCGATAGGCCAGTTGTGCCGGAGCAAATACCAGAGGGTAAGTCACCGCACTACCCTCCTGGCACGCTGACAGGGCGACCTCCAAACCTTTGATCTGCGTCCGCTGTGCTTGATTTAATAATCTTTCATCTTTCCAGCCTTGTTGTGCTGCAGTAAGGCGCTGGTATATCTCTTTCATTTTTGTCGGCACTGCCCACGTGGCTTTTAATCTCTGAATTTCTTGACTTTGTTGAAGGAGTTTTCGGTGCAAATGCATGTTTTCTCGTCTGAGCTCCTTCAACTCTCAACTGAGTATTCTCGTTGCTTCCATTTCTAAATTGGAATACTTAAACATTTATCATCATTAACATTAATTAGAATTTTATCCGCCCTTTCCTTAATTGTCATTATGGTCAAAATGGTCTGTTGCTAATTCCATGAATCTTGGGTATTCTATATTGTTGATCTGATTTATTAAGGTTTAGTCGGAATTCGCGACTCGTTTTCACATCATTTATCTTTTATATCCTGAGTTTATAACTTACTGAAATAGCTAAGGAAATCAAGTTATTCGTTTATTCTAGTGATATACTCGTAATAGTCAAAATTAAATAACAAATAAAACATTAACATTTATTATGAGACATAAATTAATCAAATCAATCGTCGAGTTCATTTAGGTTCGTAGAAATGAGTATCTTTTTTTGATTCTTATCTACAAAAGTCCATCGAGGATGTCGACTGGCGTAGGTATGATCTCCTGTTTGGCGGGATCCAAGTCGACTGCGAAGGATTGGTTGTATTAGCTGTTCCGGTAGAATTAACTTGGTTGGGGCTGCCATTTGTAACAGTCTCGGGTCATCCAACTCGAAGGAGACTATATACTCCGGAGGAAAACCATCTGTGCTCGGGATGACTCCACTTGCTATATCCCTGTTTATCTGGACCAATCGCTGTCTGGCCAGAACTGCTTTCCTATGGTACTTGCGTTCCATTTCCTCCATTTTTATTGCCATGTATTCGTCTCGTTGACTGGCTTCTCTTGCTGGGTTTCTGCCGGGTACGCGCTTGATGGCGATACTCGGTAATTCCACTTCATCCCCTCGGTCTTCGGATCGTCGGGGCCAGCTTGATTCTCCATAAGTGGACAAGGTATATCCGTTGTCCCATAATGCCTGGCGATACCGAGCCGCAGATGCGTTCGAGATTTGGAGTGTTATCCGGGAGTCATCGCTCCATACTCCATGAGGGTCTCTGCGATCTGAATAAGCAATAGGTTTAATTATAAATTATAGCTGCAAAACCTATTCATGAGACAAGTGTAGAGCGTTGGTGAAATAATTTATATTAATTACGCGTTGTTACATGGGTTTGATTTTAACGTAAATGATAAGAGTGAAACCATGAAAAATACCTCGCTGTCTCTCCCCACTCGACCTAGGGGTATCATTACTCGAGATGGGTCTCTGCGTAGAATCACCTTTTCGCTTGCGTCCGTGATTGATGCTCGTTAATCGAGAGTTCATCGTGATTGTTGGTTATAGATCTTAAGATTTTGTTATTACTTTTATAGTCGTAAGTCTATGTTTACGGTGACGTGGCTGAGTCGATAAAATAGAAAAATAATTATTTTTATTTACAATTGGCCAATGATTTTTGAACAATTCAATTCAATTCCATTGAAGTTGTTACCGACGTCGATGATCTCGAATTTAATTGTGACCATATATTAATTCGCTGGTCAGTGAATGGATTGGCCTTCATGACAGTTGTTTATTCAACGTTGAAGTTTGTTATTTTGTCGGCGTCATTGATTCATCATTCACATTCATGATTAATTCTGTTTATCGTGTCAAGAACTCGACCTATGATCTGTCTATAGTTTACATACTTATATCGTCATTGAGATCAAATTTGTTTTTCGTTGATTCAATGTGTGCTATATTGCTAATCTTATTGTTAACTCATAGAATGGATTTCTAAGCGGCTTCATCTCCGGATTACTTTCCTTATTTGCCGTCAGATAATTAGGTTATAAAATCAGATTCAGTCCTTAATTTAGTTATCTATTTATCAATTGCCAATATTTTAATCATTTTACGAAATTTAATTGCTCTATCTCACATCGATATTTTTCTCCTGAATTCAGATACTTTTGCTCAATTATCGACAATTTAGTTATCAAGCTTTTAATGAGATTTAATTTCTTTACATCAACTTCAATATTTTACTCATGAATTTCATTATTCTGGATTAATTAAAAGACATTTTAATTGTTAACCGTTTGAAAATTAGTTTCTTTACATTACGTCCTATCACGAATTTAGTGAATCTTGATCAATTAATAACGTTTTAGTCATTTAATTTCTTTACGTCACTTCGATATCAAGTCCCCACTTCCCGAGCCTCAATTTAGTCTTAAGGTTCTTGTGTTTATATTAGATTTTACGAGTGCCCACTGGACTACTCGGTCTTATCATTTTAGCCAATTTGTATCTTGAAAGTTTAGGTCGATTTTTCGGGAGATGGGTGAAAGAGAGCCAGCCAAAAGACTAGTTCTCAATCTTCCCACCGCCCTATAATGAATGGAATATTTACCTTCGAGACCGTCGTTACGCACGACAGAACTCTCACGGGCACACACTGTAGGCGGAGAAACCGCACTTACACAGTGTGACTAGTTGTATTTGATGACTTGTATGTTGTGTGGCTGTGGGCCAGAAAAATTTCGACGCATTAATCAAATTCATTTTTGAATACATATATTTGTTTCCGATACAATTAGATTCATAGATCGTCCATTGACTCAATTCAATCATTCAAAATCATACGACAAAGGATTCCCACATGCACGAGCCAGTAGAGCTTACCTGTAAGATACTTAAGTTCGTGATGTGGAAATAGTTGCCGAGAGTTGTTTCTGTCAGTTAACGAATTCTGTCGAAGAGTGATTATTCACTGAGTAAAAAAGCATTAAAACTTTGGGAAAATGGATTGGTATTTATACCTGTTCTGTGACCCTAACCTTGCGTGTTAATTTTTATGCGTTAAAACAAAATTTGACCTTGATATTATGTGTCTAATTTATTTCTAATTTTTATTATTTTCTCGATTTATTTGACAATTTATTCATTAACTTTTAATTTTAATCATTTCTGACTAAAATTATTTTATTTTTATTCAATTTATTCATGAACTCTTTTCTTTTTCCGTAAATTGTCAATTTTCGGTCAAATCCTTTGTTATTATGCTATTTCTATGTCAATTCGTGCATATCTTGGTGCATTTGTTAATATTTTAATTTACTTTTAATATTTCTATTTTCTATTTTTAATTATGTGTTTTCTCGCATTTTGAGGTGGTGTTGGGCCAGAATGTAAACGGCCTTGAGAAATGTTTAAATGGATCAGAAACACACATGCAAACATAACAGGCAGATTTAAATTAACCTAGAAACACCAATTAAACCCTATAAAATATAAGAAAAAAGGAGAATTAAATATAAAATAATAAACATAAAAATAAATTAAAATAATAACAAAATGCACCAAGATCCGCACGATACCTATACAAACATAACAAGAAAACACAACAAATTCGACAAAATTGAAAAATTAATAAAAGTTCATTAAAATAAAAATTAAATCGGAAAATTTGAATTAGTAATAATTCAATAAAAATTCTAAATAAAAAATTATAAAAATAAATCAAAAAATATTAAAAATAAATAATAGAATTGCTAGAAAATAACAAGGTCGAATTTTGTTTTACTGTATCAAATTTCACATGCGAGAAAATTAAGTATATATACTGATCCATTTTCACATTAAATTTAACCGTTTTTCGAAACAAACCGTTTTTTGAAACTATTAATCATTTTGAAAATCTTAATCGTTTTTGAAACTATTTTCGAATTTACAGCTATTTTTCAATCATTATTTAGGTGAGAAATATTTATGGTGGAACCCTCTTTCCACGCCACGTTCTTTGCATCTCAGTAGAGCTCTGCTCGGCGTCGGCGTGGGGAGAGAGGTATTTTGGTTATTTTGATGCAATATTATGCTATTTGTATTTTTGGTCAATGGATGGTAATTTATGTTTAGTTGTTATATAATTAATAAATATTATTGATAATAATAACTTGTTTTATATGCTTTATAGTTAAATAATCTTTGTCGAAATTTTTCCGGCCCACAGCCGATACATAACGCAAGTAAATAAAATATACACACAAATCAGATTCGTGTAAGTGCGTGGAATATCGCCAATGATCTGTGCCCCGTGAAGACCCGGCGTGCGGAACGCAGGGTTGGAATGTCAATATTATCCCTATAGACGAAAGGAGGAATAAGGAAGAAGTCTATTGGCTGATTCCTCGTTCCTCGTTTCTGTAAAATCGACCTAAACTCATCTTACACGGCTCAAAATCATCACAACGAGTAGTCCAGTGGGCACTCAGTAAATATAATGTAAACACAATATGCGCATAAGGTTTATTAAAGGGGGAATGGTACGGGGATTAAATTAAATGGAAATCGTTTTTATAACTAATTTGGATTAACATTTGTGAACAAAATCAAATTTACCATTCGAATAAATTAGTAAAGATCGGGAAATAAATAATTCATTGATTTTAATTAGAGTAAATATTGTTTAAAAATAAAGAAAATTTAGAATAAATCGTTAAATTATTATACCTTAAAGGCAGAATAAATATTTGAGGAAAATTATGTGACCAGATTGTTATAAGTTATGAATTACTAAGAAATAATTATCGAGTAACACTAAATACCTTATTGGTTAAAATCCATTAAATAAGATAGATATTGAAGGAAGTTAATACAGCTCCTTAATTAACAAACGAAGTCTTCTTTAAGATAAACCGAGAACTAAAGTCCATTAATATGAATTCATTGTCTAACCGTAAAGTAATTCGTAGAGAGAAAGAGAATTGTGCGTTGAACCAAGTGATTCCTCGATTATTAATAAATCTTTTTAGATAACAGTAAAACTATGTTTCGATAAAAAAATCCTTTGAGTAAAGCTTTAATTCCATGGAGTAATTGACTAACCCAAAGTAATTGACCCACCAGCTTTTAAAAATGTCATCGTTTATTTAACTAAATAATCCACAGACTTAAAAACATAGTAATCCGTCAGTTGGAAATAAAATAATTCACATATAGAAATAAGGCGTTTTATGGATTAAATCGATTTACAAAACAAAGACGAGATAAATAAACGAAAAACCCGCCGATTGATAATCATCTAGAATTAAATCATTGCCAAACGTTAGAGTAGAATCATCATCGAGAAACTGCGAGAAGCGGTAATAGGAGTTGTTGGACAATTTATTCTTAATAGTATTTGAACTGAAAATTATTCCCAACCAACTTTGCAACGAGAAAACCAAATCTGAACCCTAAAATGCAAAGATTAATACCGAGCCATGAAAATCAAGCAGACATAAGCACCAATACGACATGAACAAAACCAAAATTTATTATATTGACTCACCCCAAACATCGAACTATAAGAAAGACTTACCACTGATTTTTTCGACCATTGTGACAAGATGACACGAATTCCCCAAGATATGATGAGAAAATTCCCAAAATATAGTTCCCAGACGCCAAAATCCACAATAGAGTCCAATTAGAAACCACGATATATATATTGTTCCTTAAACAAAGAAGTTAGAAAATATTCAAATATAATGAAAATACATCACTCACCCGAAAATTCACGACCATGCGAACATGAAAATTCATACACTAAAATTGAATTTTACCAGATTCGAACTGACCGGATAAACAAATCCATCCGCTTAAAATAAATATAACAGGGTGTAAATCGTAAGGTAAACAATCTAACCGTTGACGTTTCCGGTGATTCGCCATAATAATCAAATTATAATCGGCATCCATTTCCTGCCGTCTAACTTTAATTATCGTCAACGACCGAATCTACATCATTTCCTCATACCTCAAACAATGAATTCGACCAATATTTTCGATGAGGAGTTAGAGTTCGAATACCCAAATACTACGGAAGATCCCTTAGGTAAAGTTTAATTAATTACTGTTATCATAAATTTACGTGCACATTCGAGTTATAGGAACGACCCCAAAATCATCAAGTCAGACCTGACAAAACATATTCTTACCCAGACGAACCCAAATCCAACCGCTCTCTCACTAAACATGACAAGTTGGACCATATACCTTAGTTGATCGCTATAGATCTACCGTGTTACCACTAGTTGATTTAAAAATCATTAAGTAACGATTCTATCTTGATTACCTTTGAAGTCGCCAACAATTTATAATTCTCGTTAAATGAATCTCTCAAATCACTACCCATAACCAATCAATGGGTCAAACACTACCTAGGTATCTAGAAGCATGTATCATGGTCGTAAGTTCAAGAAATGAAACCACAAATGTAAAATCTTCCTATCCTGCGTGATTACCAAAGCAACGTTTATAAAAGATACCCCATGGAACTCGGTTCCTGCCGAAATCTAATGACTAACTAAAGGATATTCTGATAACTTGTTATAGTAACCCTATTCATTCATTTTATTTTTCTTTGGTTTTATTTAAACATATATTTAAGTTGATGTCATTATAGAATTGTTCATTCGTTTTGTTTTATTTTTGTGCCTGGTAAATTAACGGCCACATATTACGATGCTAACGCTATTAATAAACTGTTTTGTGCTAACGTAGACACAATCATGAATAAATTACAATATTATTTTGCAGCGTACCAAAGATATTTTTGCTTAACGCACCCGTACGACACGAGAACACACGAAATACCAGACACAGTACCCTTAAAATACGTCCAACGTTCGATGAATTGTAGAGTATTTAAGATCAAGTTAACGAGTTTCTTTTAAATAACAAGAAAGATTGCATTTTTTTTTGGCGAACCATTAGATCACCGTCCTCATCAAAACGTCAGGAGAGATACTGAGTGAAAACATATTTTTCTATTCAGGACACACTGGAGCTATGATTGATATGCCCGCTCACATCGTGGAACAATGGAGGCAGGCATGGCATCGGGTATATCTAGAGCGATACCCTGATGTGCCTGAAGACGACCAACCAGAGGAAATATCACCGGAGGAATTCATGAAACGGTTCCGGAAGACGACTGACGAACCCAATTCGTCACGAGACATTCTAACGCAGGCCCAAGAACTTCTGGAAGGCCTTCTACAGCATCAGCGCCAAGTCAAGGCAGAGGTAGCACGGGCCACGGAGTACCTGGCCAATGTCCAAGATGACCTGGCGGCTGGACGACTGGCTAGCAACTACCCGCCTTCTCCAAGACCAATCCGGAATCTCAAGCGACCGGTATTCGTGATCCCGGGATATTCTCCTGAAGAGGGGATCAAACGGCAGAGGAATAGACCTCAATGACTTGAACATTTTATCGTTGTTATAGTATCATTATGATAGATTTTAAACAGAATTTCTTCTGTCTCTTCTTTTTATCATTATTGTAGTTTTCATTTCATAAACATGTTTAAGTAAAAATGCCCATCTTTGTATTAGTCGTCATCAAATTCAACCCTTACTATTTTAGAGATGGACCCCGTGAAGTTGCTCCAAAATGAACTGACCCGAGCCCGACAGGCTAATAAGGATCTTTACGACCAACTCGTACAGATGGTCCGAGAGACGCAACAAATCAAAGCGACGTGGATAAACCCCACGAGAGTCAAGCCATTATATCAAAAACTAGCTGCGGCCCAGAAGGGGTGGGCCGAAGAAAAACAATTAGTGAAAGGCCTAAAGACTCAAATCAGGGGGCTAGAGGTAGCGTTGTCCGCCTGTCAATAGGGAGCAGCGGTAACCTACCCTCTAGTCTTTGCCCCGGCTCAATTGGCATATCGTGAAGCAAATCCGACTTCATCCGCAACACCAATCACTGCCGAAACCCCTACTCCAACAACTCCCTCAACAACTAGCCGACGACCTGGACGTAAGGAGCGGGCTAAGCGCCGAGCCGCTCTATCCTCTAATCAATGTATTTAATGGACAAATAAATCATCATTTAGTTATATTGTAGTTCCGCATATCTCATATTGTATTTATGTCCTCGTAAGGTTTTGAAATAACATTGTGAAGGGTTAAATAAGGACCACCATTTATTTTTGTTTTCTCAAGCTATTGCCAGTAAAATAGCTAGATAAACGATAGAAAGTTAAACGCAAGGGGACCATATGATTAAAAGCGAGCATAGGTCTTCTATCGACAGCTCGTGAACCCGAGGGTTGTCCGAGCATCTATAGTACTAGCACATGGTACTCAATTTTTGCGGGCAATCCACCACTTGAACACATTACCAACGTTGCCTAGCAACGGGTGCCAAGTGGCAGTTAGCATCTTTTTGTATGGCGTTACGGGGGCAACCACGGGATAAGTTAAACAAATAACGAAACCCTGTAACCCACCAGTGGTTATTTGATGTTTATGGGTCCGATTTTAAATTCCTTAAAGCTGAGGAATAAGGACGGATCACTACAAAAAACCTAATGATAATAATGATAATAGTTTTGGGCCAGAACACAAATAGCCTTGAGAAATGTTTAAATGCATCAGTAATACAGCACGAAAACCAAGCACCAAGATAACTTAAAATATTACATACAACACCAACTAAACATTTTAAAATCTGAGAGAATATAAATAAATATAAAATCAAAAACATAAAAGTAAAATAAAATAAATACAAAATGCATCAAGAACCGCACGAAATTTACATAAAAATAAGACGATAACAAGAAAGTTTAATCGAAAATCGACAAGTTATATAAAAGTAAAAATTAATAAATTAAATGTATAAAAATAAAATATTTTTGGCCGAAAAAATTTAAATAAAAATGATAAAAATAATTTACCAATTTAAATTAAGAAAATAATAAAAGATTTAATTTAGATAACACAAATAATTTCAAGGTCAAATTTTGTTTAATCGCAATAAAATTAACACGCAAGGTTAAGGCCAAATTATAGGTATATATACTGATGTGTTTTGACAAATTATCAACTTAAATTTGTTGCAAACTTAACTTATTTTTCAATCTTAATTTGAAACTTATTTCAGTAAATCGGTGTGTTATAGCTGTGAGCTGTGCATTCAGACAATCAACACTGGTAAGTGTTTTGCCTGAACACGATAACTCACAGCTAGTGTATGATTATCGATTTTGAACTAATGTCAGATGAGTTGTTTAAATGATATTATGAATTAATGCCGGATGAACTAATGAATAGATCACGGTGATTTTTATGAATTTCCAATTGCCTTACTTGACCGAATGAATTTATGGACGATGTAGTATGCCAAATAAATATTTAAAGCCAACAATTTTGTGCATCGAAACATTTACTCAACACCTATGGTAAACTTATTTATTCTTTTTTCCGACCCACAGTCAAAACAAACTGCAAGTAATTAAAATCTACACACCCCAAGGAACTGTGTAAGTGCGATTCATCCGCATATAGCTTGTGCCCATGAAGGTTTCGGCGTGAGCAACACAGGAACCCGAACGTCAATATATTCCGCTTATAGGGAAATTGGAAGGTAAAGGGATAGTCTTTTGGCTGCTCCTTCGCCATCTGTTTCCTGAAAAATCGACATAAAATTTTTTAACAACAATCGGCTCAAAATCACTAACACCGAGTAGTCTAGTGAGCACTCATTAAACGTAATATGAAAATAAATAGATCATAAGGGCAAGAGATGGAAAGGGTAGCGGAGAAAATTGCGAGATCGTTGTAACAGTTAAAATGAATAGCCATCGGAAAAAGATTAATCCGAACGACTAAAATCATGAAAAATAATGTTTTAAATAATATATAAGAATTAAATAAATTATGTCGAATTGAGACGGAAAATATGGGCAGAACGCTGCGCAAACTTTCGGAAATAGTTAAAACATTTATCATAAAACTGTAAAATAAGGGCGGAACGCTGCTCAAATTTTCCGAATCAATAAAAATACTATATCGAAAACTGTAAGATAAGGACGGATTACGGCTAAATTTTTATATAACTAAAATATTTTTTTAAAGCTGAGGAATAAGGACGGATCACTACAAAAAAACCTAATGATAATAATGATAATAGTTTTGGGCCAGAACACAAATAGCCTTGAGAAATGTTTAAATGCATCAGTAATACAGCACGAAAACCAAGCACCAAGATAACTTAAAATACTACATACAACACCAACTAAACATTTTAAAATCTGAGAGAATATAAATAAATATAAAATCAAAAACATAAAAGTAAAATAAAATAAATACAAAATGAATCAAGAACCGCACGAAATTTACATAAAAATAAGACAATAACAAGAAAGTTTAATCGAAAATCGACAAGTTATATAAAAGTAAAAATTAATAAATTAAATGTATAAAAATAAAATATTTTTGGCCGAAAAAATTAAATAAAAATGATTAAAATAATTTACCAATTTAAATTAAGAAAATAATAAAAGATTTAATTTAGATAACACAAATAATTTCAAGGTCGAATTTTGTTTAATCGCAATAAAATTAACACGCAAGGTTAAGGCCAAATTATAGGTATATATACTGATGTGTTTTGACAAATTTTCAGTCTTAATTTTCAGAGAAAAAATTCCAGTCTAAACTGAGTTGGGGTGTGTCGCAACTGAGAGCCGTGCTTTCAGGCAATTAACACTAGTAAGTGTTTTGCCTGAACACGACAACTTTCAGTTGCTGTACATTGGTGTGAAGCGATATAAACGATTACTTGATTAAATTTTGACCAATTATGAAAATATATGCACGAATGCGTATGAAATTATTGACTAAGTGTAAAGAAATATGAGCGAATACTGCATAAATTTCATGACCAATTTGATTAAATGTATTCGGATGAAGCGATGAACAATGATGATGTCAATAAACGCCCGATCACTATGTGAAATAAACGTCAAATAAACCGTACTATGCTCGAAACCTTTACTCAACTGATATGGTAAAATTTATTTGTTATTTCTTTTTCGGCCCACAGCCAAAACATAACGCAAGATAGTAAAATAAAACACCCTATCGAACTGTGTAAGTGCGGTGTAAGTCCGCCAATTGTTCGTGCCCATGAAGGCTACGGCGTGAGAACGCAGTAGCTGGAACGTCAATATTGTCCATTTATATGGGAAATTGGGAGGTAGGGAAGTAGTTTTTAGCTGCTCCTTCGCCATCTGTTTCCTGAAAAATAGACCAAAAATCTTTAACAACAATCGGCTCAAAATCACTAACACCGAGTAGTCCAGTGGGCACTCATTAAATATAACATGAACATACATAGATCTTAAGGATAAAGAGAGGAAAAGGGTAGCGGGGGAAATTGCGAAATCGTTGCAACAATTAAAATGAATAGCCATCGGAAAAAGATTAATCCGAACGACTAAAATCATGAAAAATAATGTTTTGAATAATATATAAGAATTAAATAAATTATGTTGAATTGAGACGGAAAATATGGGCGGAAAGCTGCTCAAATTTTCCGAATCAATTAAAATACTTATCGAAAATAGTAAAGAAAAGTGGAATGTTGTCCAATTGTTAGTATAATATCCTTATAAAACTGTAAAATAAGGGCGGTATGCTGCCAAAACTTTTCGACTCAAGGAAAATACTTTGTCGAAAACTGTAAAATAAGGATGGATTACGGCTAAATTTTTATATAAGCAAAGTATATTTTTTTTAAGCCGAGGAATAATATCGAATCCCTACACAAAAATTTGTTAATAATAATGATAATATTAAGGATAATGGTAATTATAATAATAATAATAATTATAATAATAATAATAATAATAATAATAATAATAATAATAATAATAATAATGTTGGGTTTTGGATTATTTCAAGTCGGTTCTCTCTGACTCCTGGTGTTCTTTAAATTAAAACAATGAACGACCCAACGTATATTGAAACAACAGGTTTACAATTTATTATCACGCTACAATGACCAATTAAAGTTTATACGATTCTCTGCTCGGCGTTGATGCTTTGCAAACAAACAATATTCACCTTTTGATCCTTTAGTTCTGTTGACTCTCGTTTTCCTCGGTTTCTGTTTGGTTTGATCCCTTTTCGCCTTTCCGTATTCTTAATTCTATTTCTTCTTTTCCCTACTTCCCTAATTCGTCTACCACTTTTCCTACAGTCTGATTCTTCGAACCCTAGCTGAGGCAGAATGCCGATTTTCTCTGATTTTCCCTTTGCTTATATACTCCTCGAAATCAGGATGACAAATGGTTATTGCCGAGCCAATCTTTCGTTTGACATTTTCTCCTACGTGTTTGCTTCGGCTGTCATCCATAATGGTCCAACGAATCCAGATAATTAATGGCCCTACCGGTCTTCCTACGCGCGCTATCTTCTCCTTACTCTTTTCCCATTAATCATTGTGTCAAGCTAATGGGCCCAAATCTTCCTTTTGTTTGCCTTTCTTCTTGTTTACCCAGCTCGGGTTTCCTTCATCTCTCGGGTTCTCCAATGGCTCGGGTTTCCCATTAGCTCGGGTTTTCCATTAGCCAATTAATTAATTAATTAACGTTTTCTATTTTCATACATTTGAATGTTTTTCAACCCTTTCTAACCCTTTTCTGATAAATCCCTAACCGTCATCTTGTTGACCATTAGCTAATCTATAACTGTCCCGTTTTTCCCATTCGATTTCGATGATTTTTCCATTTATTGATTTTTCTCGGATTTCCGGATTCTCGCCTTTCGTAATTGCTTTTTGCATTTTCTAATACTGTTTCCATCGCACTTTCCTTTACTATTAATTCTGTGCACGATCCCGCTTTTATTTTTAATTTTAATTTACAGACCTCAACAATAATAATAATAATAGTAATGTTGGGCCAGAACACAAACGGCCTTGTGAATGTTTAAATGAATCGGTAACACACATGCAAATATAACATGCAGCTTTAAATTCAAAACCTATGAAAACACCAATCAACCCTATCAAAATATGAGAAAAAAGACAATGACATATAAAATAATAAACATAAAAAAAATTAAAATAGTAACAAAAAGCAACAAGATCCGCACGATATAAATATAAACATAACATGAAAACCTAGCGAATTCGACCGAAATTTGATAATTTAACAGAAATGTGAAATTTCATAAAAACGAAATAAAATTCAAAGAATTCGAATTAGAAATAATTCAATAAAAATTTTAAAAGAAAATTATCAAATAAAATTAAAAAATAATGAAAAATTATGATTAAAATACACTAGAAAATTCCAAGGTCGAATTTTGT
Organism: Schmidtea mediterranea; assembly: GCA_022537955.1. Classification (NCBI taxonomy): domain Eukaryota; kingdom Metazoa; phylum Platyhelminthes; order Tricladida; family Dugesiidae; genus Schmidtea; species Schmidtea mediterranea. The sequence goes on from CM039679.1 coordinate 86,503,144, forward strand.
TTTACTAAATCAAAAAGAACACGCAAGGTTAGGGACAAAAAATAGGTATATATACCGATTCATTTTTACATAATTTCAACATCATTTTTTCAATTTTAATTGGAGACTTAAAAATCTATTTTACTAAGTGAGTGAGAGTATTATTTGGAAGCTCTCTCCACGTCGCATCCTCGCAATCTCGATAGAGCTCTGCTTGGGTGACGGCGTGGGGAGAGTGGTATTTTGTATGATTTTCGTTATGTATTGGAGCAAGTAATTGTTATATTATTTTAAATATTAATAAAGTATTTATAATTCATAAAATCGTTTTGTTTTCATTAATCATTCGTTAATTGTCGAAATTTTTCCGGCCCACAGCCAAGACACATCACAAGTAATTAAAAACAGAATTGTTATTCAGATTCGTGTAAATGCGTGGAATATCGCCAATGATCTGTGCCCGTGAAGACCCGGCGTGCGGAACGCAGGGATCGGAACGTCAATATTACCCGTATAGAAGAAAGGAAAAATAAGGAAATAGTCTTTTGGCTATCTCCTCGTCTCTCGATTTCTTAAAACTCGACCTAAACTTTATTTACACACGGCTCAAAATCATCACACGAGTAGTCCAGTGGGCACTCATTAACTATAATATAAACAACCAGGTGAAAGTTAACGGGAATCTAAATTGAAATCGTTATTAAAAAATTCAAATCAATAATGGGTTCAGACTATCACTAGGGACCTAATATGATCGAACTATAGAGATGAGGTTGAAATAGTTGTAAATATGGAACGGCTACCATGGACCTATACCAATCAATAATTAGGGTCACTCATTTAAAAATAAACTATGGAGTTAAGCAGTCATTACGAACTTAAACTGAATCATGAACAAACGATTGTTATTTTGTAAGTAAACCAATAGAGTAAGCATCCCAAAGTGAATATGAGTTTAGTCTTCAAGTAGCCTTGATAGTTAACATCATTGAGTAAACACCAAATTTCCTATTAAGGACCCATATTAGTATAGAGTCAATATTTTAATTTTAATGTTGACGAATTTTTGGGCATGAATTAAAATTAATTTACCAAATTACCAAATTAAGGACCCGACTTGTAATCAACCGTAACTAACGGAACTGTCTCAGTAGATTAAACCATTGGTAAAAGGCAATGAGTCCACATTGATTTATCGTAAATAAAAATAAAAATCTATCCCGTAGGAGGAATATAATTAATTTGACAACAAACATATTACATTAAGAGTAAATTAATCATCATAATAAATATTCAACAGACGAACAGGTATGGAACCTATTTAGCTCCCGATAACTTCCGATTATATTCTAAAACAGATTCCGGCGGATTTGGGAAAAGATCCCGCAGTTAAAATAACTCTGTATGATGAGGTACTTCAACTGGAATAAACATTCGATTCCCTAATCAGTAAACATCGATTTTAATAATATTACTGTAAATATCTTGAGGTTAAGCAATCAAAATATAAAACAAAGAGAAAACTCCCATGGAAATAAAATAATAGTCACAGAAACTCGAGATAATCCAACATGGTACATGATAGGGAGTAACCGCTTGAGAACACGAGTCAATAGTATCCCTGCCTTGTCAAGCGATAGACGAATTCGGAATTGCATCGGCTCGTACCGTATCTAGTTTCTCATACAATAAACGTCAATTGACCTAAAAAATCGATTAAGTGAGAAATAACTATAAAGTTCTTTTCCTAATCACACAGGAATGACCAATTTCGTTCAGGTGAACCCTCCATTTGATTGAGCCCACATTGAAGGTAATATGCTACCAATTAATATCAGTTATCTACAAATCAAAGAAGTAAAATTTTCACCAATATGAACAAATAACTCTCACCTTCCGGGAGGGAATGGGAAAAAATCAAATCAAATCCCTGCGTATCTACAGTTATGGGTCTACAAGATTCCGCGTAATATAAAGTATGGACATTAAGATTTAGTAAACGCTTCTTGTAATTATAGTAATCTATCCAGAGCGAAATACAAATACGCTGAAAGTGATAAATAAGACTAATAAGGAAAAATAAATAAAATCCAAGCAATTACCACATACGTCGATTTTGACCTTCACTTGCCGGATCGATAATATTGCAAACTTGGCCTGTTACGAATAAATCGGATGGATACATATTATTCCGAGGACACACAACCAGATTAGTTAGAAAATGCACTAGGAAATGCCCGTAATAGTGACCTTTTACGGCACACGCTCGCTGCTGGCCGATGTGCACATCTTTCCTCCCATCGGTAAATGGCACACCAATGCTATATATAGCGACAACTCGACGCCGCAGATTAAATTTCAAATAAACCTAAAAATTGTAAAGAAACAAAACTTTAGAGATGAATCCACAAGGAAATTCGTTGGATAAGTGCACCATAGTCAGGACAACAGGAGAGGACATTATAATCGAGGGGCAGCTCATGAGTAAATTATTTTCTTTTTATTATTATAATTTTACGACTTATCTGGCGTAAGCCGTAGGAAAACCGCAACGTCGATGTCCCACACTGAGGATAGGATAAGCAACCCAAATTCAGTGGCCATGAACTTTAATTTCTGATAATATTTATGAGCTTACTTTACCCTCATCCAACTCCCATGGTTAAAGATATTTTGACTCCAAAAAATTTCAACTACTAGAATCAGTATACGACCAGTAAGTAGTTTGATTATTTGGGTTAGGAATCATAATTATTAAAAATCCCTTTATCATTTAGGAATTCCATCATAAAAATCGTTTTTATCATTTTGGGGAACTCCGACTATTTAGATTATTTGACGGAATTTTGGAGTTAATTTTGAATTATTGCGAAGCTATAGTTGATTAAATTATTTTATGAAATTTTATTCGGATTTTTTCAGTTTTAGAATTACATTTTTATCATATTAGCCAATTATAATTATTTGAATTATTTATGAAATTTTATTCGGATTTTTTCAGTTTTAGAATTACATTTTTATCATATTAGCAAATTATAATTATTTGAATTATTTATGAAATTTTATTCGGATTTTTCCAGTTTTAGAATTACATTTTTATTATATTAGAAAATTATAATTATTTGAATTATTTATGAAATTTTATTCGGATTTTTTCAGTTTTAGAATTAAATTCTTATCACACTAGAAAATTACAATTACTGGAGTTATTTATGAAGTTTTATTAGGATTTTTCAATTATAGAATCAAATTTTATCATATTAGAAAATTATAATTGATTAAATTAACTTACGAAATTTTATTCTAATTTATAGAATAGTCAGATCGCTCAAAGCATCTTATAGAAGAAAATTGATACGTACTTTTAGGAAACCCTAACTATGCAAGTGATTTTGATGAAAATTCGAGTACCTGTGCCTTCTAACCCATTTCCCAATCTTTCGAACCGATTGACGGGATTTTGAACAACTCTTATTGAAAACAAAATATGCCGATCACTTAGACTAGTTTTGAAAATTTTCCTTTGACTTTTCCGAAAAGAAAATTTTGTTTTTCATTAAAGAAGATCGACAATGGTCGTACCTCCTATTACGAAACCCTAGTTATATCAATTATATCAGCAGAAGCTCGGATTACTTCGAATCATTTTAGAAGAGTCTAATTACCTATGTCAAGTTATGAAATTCCAAATTAGTTTCGACCGTTTTTAGAAAAGTTTATATCATTGGGCATCTCAACCCAGGTGATTTATCTTAAGAAAGCTAATTATTTTTAGGAAGGGTCTAGATATCTTAATTATCCTTACCACCCAGTAGCTTGTTTAGCCCCAGAAATTCTTTTGTATGATGCCCCGTTCGAATTAATTCTAAGGCATCTTTTCTATTAGACCCCCGGAATTTTGTTTAAATGTAAGTACGTCAATCATTTTTCGAATTTACAGGAACCCTTGAGTAGTCTAACTATTCCGAGTTTTGTTTAAGGATTTGATTCATTTTGTGGCGAGTTTAATTACTTGTAATCAATTTCCATTGTCGGGGTAATTATTAATTTCGGCGTAACCTGGTTAATCTTCCTCCAATTAACGTCGACCTTACTCTTCCCTGAGTACCCATTAAAATTATTTCCCATCTATGGGGATAGGATATGCGCTCACCTGACTCAGACTTGGGAAGTAACACCCTCAGATATACCCGAACGGACGAATTTTAAATAGAAGGATCCTTCGATTAATCCATGTTGATTTATTGCATCGTTCAGAAAAATCGGGATCCCGCGTCTATGTTCCCACTCACGTCGCAGACCAGTGGCGACAAATATGGAGACGCATCTACAAGGAGAAATACCCCGATCTACCCCAACCCGGAGAAAACCGGCTGGAAGATATACTCCTGGTGGAGATTACAATGAATCAATTCAAAAAGGAAGGACAATCCGGCGACCCAAGTCCGGCCCAAGATATCCATGTGCGGGCCCGGGCGCTTCTGAACCACGTTCTGGACCACCAGCGCCACGTCAACTCCTCAGTGGATTGGGCCAGAAATTATTTGGCCAACGTGGAAGACGACCTAGCAGCCGGACGACTCGCGGACGCCTATCCATCCCCCCGAGACCGGCCCGTAATACAAAGCGGCCCGTGTTTGTGATCCCGAATTGCTCCTCGGAGGAAGGAATAAAGAAGTTGCCCTAGACTCTAGACCGCACTGATTCTGGAAATTAGACCATTTAATTTTACTTTGGACTATTTGTTTTTAATTATATACTTGACCTCTGAAAATGTGTTAATTATTACTTTCTTAGTATAGTTTTGCTCCATGTGTTTAAATTAATTGTATGCTTAAGAATTTTGAATGAGTTAGTAAAAGTTTAATGTTCCTTATTATAGTAATGGAGCCTTCACAACCATTGCAAACAGAACTGGCCCACGCCAGACGAGCCAATAAAAATCTCCTCGACCAGGTTATCCAACTAACTCGGAGGTCCAACAAGTCAAGACCACTTGGGTAGAGCCCATGAAGGCCAGAGCCTTACATCAAAGACTTACCGCGGCCCAAAAGGGATGGGCAGAAGAAAAACAATTGATCCAGAGCTTAAAGATCCAAATAAAGGGGCTGGAGGTTGCACTGTCCGCCTGTCAAGAGGGGGCAACTGTAACCTATCCCCTCGTGTTTGCCCCGGCTCAACTGACCTACCGCGAACCGGCAGCGACTGCAACAACAACCGCAACTCCAACAACAACGACCAACAACAGTTATCGACCTGGACGAAAGAAGCGGGCGAGACGTCGAGCCGCTCGATTGCTGAACAAGGCCTGACAAACTGGAAAAATGCATGTATTTAACTAGCGAATAATATATTGTTGAGGTTGTAATCTATAGGTGTTCATTTTGTTTTTGGTTAACTGAAACAGTACCTTCAAAAGTTTGGATAAATGCTTATAACACCGTAACTAAAACGCAAAAATACGCCAGGGTAATACCACAGGTAGGCTTATTCTCAGTATAACATAGTCGAATCTTTTTTGATATTATGATAAACTCCAACGATGAAACTTACGACATAGAAAATATTTATATGGCATTACCAGGGTAACCACAAGAAGATTTAAACAAACATCAACACCCAGTAACCCACCAGTAATAATAATAAATATAATGGTAATTATAGTAATAAGAATAATAATAAAGGTAATAGTAGTAATAATTAATAAAGGTAATACATATAAGGCGCTAGCAATAATAATAGGGAACATTGTAGTTATAATAGGGATAAGGGTAAGAGAGATACTGTATGGATATTTAACCTAATAACGGGTTTACAGGCTATAGAAAATCATCAACACGGACAACGGAAAGAAGAACTATGGAAATAATGATAATAATAATGATCATGGTACTTATAATGATAATGATAATAATAATAGTAATAATAATAATAGTAATAATAATAATAAATATCATGGTAATTATAGTAACAAGAATAATAATAAATGTAATAGTAGTAACAATTAATAAAGGTAATACATATAATAGTAACAATGATAATGCTAGCAATAATAATAGGAAACATTGCAGTTATAATAGGGATAAGGGTAAGAGAGATACTGTGTGGATACTTACATAACAAAGAGTTTACGGGCCATAGCAAAATCATCAACACGGACAACGATAAGAAGGACTATGGGAATAGACGTAATGATAAATGATATAACAGTATAGGCCAACATTTGAAGGAGATAGGAGAACAATAGGACCTAAAAATCGAAATCGAGCACAGGCCTTATATCGGCAGCTCGCTGGACCCATGGATCGTTCGGTCAATTATAGCATTAGCAATAGCGCTCACGTTTTGCGGACGATCCACCAACTCGAACACAGTTCCAACGTTGATTAGCAACGGGTGCCGAGTGGTAATCGAAAGATATTTGTATGGGGTTTTCTGGGTAACAACCATATAGTCTCAAAATATCAACACCCAGAAACCCACCACATTGTATTATATTATATAATGACCCTTATATTTTATTACATGATAATCAATAAAACTTTAGTTTGTATCATTAAAAATCTTTAAATTGGCTATATTTAATTAATTTGGATTGATTAATACAAACCTATTTATATATTCATAAACATTACAAACATTTCTCACTTTTGAAAATCACACAATTATAGTAAGTATTGTTTTTATTATTATTCATTTTTAACATTAATATTTAGATAATGAATTCAATAAATAACATTAATGCTGGAAAAGATATTAGAAATTAAAATGCTGTTGGACGAAATAAAATAAACGATGGAAGAAATAGAATAAACGATGAAAGAAATAAAAATAATATTGGAAGAAAATTGATTTTAAATGTAAGTATATATTTTTTGAATATTATAAGTTAAATAATATTTATATAATAAAAATTAATTTTTTATGAATAATATTCATTTCATTAACAAATTATTTTTAAATATTTTTAAATAAAAACTTTTTACAATAAAAGAAAAATTTATAATTAAAAAATTTATTTAAATATAACATGATTATAAATTTTAATTTACTTTCATAAAATTAATTTATTTTGGTTTTTATAGTTAAAAGATATATTTAAATTTATGAAAATAAAATGAAATAGATAATCGAAAATTTTATTTAATTATTACTCTCAAATAATTTTTTTAAAACTCATACATAATAATTTCAAATAAATTTATGTTTAATACATCATATAACAAATGATAACTACAACAAAAAATTATAAAATATATTTAAAAACATTTATTTGCCTCGAATATTTTCCAAATAGGTTTTATTATTTCGCCTCCATTTTTAAATCCCTGAATTCTTATTTTTATCATGAAATATGAATTTTCATTTTTAGTATTTTCTAAATATATATCTTTTTCGTAATTCATAAAAGTGAAACTTTCATTAAATTGAATATCTTTGTTGATAGCCATCAGTATTTCTAAAATATTTTTTCTGTGGTGGGTTTCTGGGTGTTGAGATTTTGAAGCTATATGGTTGTTACCCAGACAACCCTATACAAATATCTGCGCTTACCACTAGGCATCCGTTACTAAGCAACGTTGGAACTGTGTTCGAGTGAGTGGATCGCCCGCAAAAGTGAGCGCCGTTGTGATGCTGTAATTACCCATGGGTCCAATGAGCTGTCAATAGAAGACATGTGCTCGATTTCTATACTGCCCCCTTTTCTTGTCTAGGTGAAATTGAGTATAAAATTAATTGTGGACGTCTTAATCTTTATATCGAATATCTACACTTTATGCTTAAAAGACTCAATGAATTATTCGTTAATGAACAAGAAATTATCACACTAAATTTTAATCATACCAATACAGCTTTTTGGATCGGCGCGCTGTAAACGCCGACGAGCCTGTTCGGTTAGTCTGTTCTCGAGCACGTTTCTTCGGTCTCCGATGTTGTCGCGGAATGTTTATCTGAGCTGGCATAATGACATAGTAGAACATTTTCGTTGTTTCTTATATATTATTATCGGTCGCGTCACTACTCTCAACGATATAGACACGTAATACAATGCGTTGTTATTATGTGCATTTGGGGCATTATTTTCCACGTATTAATATTGGATGTTTGAATTTTCTGCGGTATTGGTTTAATTCGGTGGATCGTATTACCCATGAATTTGTGTAAATTTCTATAATTATTATCGGTACTATAATTGGGATGGTTATCTGGAATGCTTGCGTTGATAGTTAATACCACTATTGCTATTACGATTATCCTTCTCATTATCATTATTATTAGTAATATTATTATTAACGTTATTACTTTTATTATCAATATTATTATTATCAATGTTACCGTCACTTTTATTCCATTTATTATTCATATTATTATTACTAATATCTATATTATTATCATTATTGTTGCCTTTGTTGTTACTATTATTTCATTTATTATTCATGTTATTTATTATTATTATCTGTCTTATTATCAACTGTATTATTATTGTTTTTATCGCCGTTACTGTTATTATTACTTCATTTATTATTCATCTTATTATTATTAACTGGATTTCATTATTAGTATCGCTATAATTGTTACTATTATTTCATTTCAGTCATTGTTATTTTGTTACTATCATTTCAGTAGTGAAATTTATTTAAGCCAAACAAGAGTTCAATCTCATTTTATCTGCGGCAATTACTGGTTACCTAATCAGTGGTCAGTCTCATGCACAAATCTACTTTTTTACGTTTAGCGCGTTCTGCTACACATTAACTTCCCACTCGCACAATCACGACTTAATTCACCCGATCACGTCTGCTTCATTTGATAGCAGCACAACTCATGCTGGTTGGTTTAGAGTTTCTATTCTAACTGAATAACTAATAATATTGTTTTAGACACTAGTGGTGGATTAAATGCTATGAACGGTTATTTTACTTAAGTAGACCGTAGTATCGAGGATCAGCTCTGATTTCTGTTCTCCCCAAATCTGTATAATAGATTCGAACTAGTTCCTGGCCCAACTTAGTTCTCAACAACCAATGGTATATGGCATTCACTACAACTGTCTCATGCCTACAGGACGAACTTCAATTCGGCTGGATGTTATCTCCTCCTTGGTGATCGTATGTTTGGATATATTTCTATCAGCTATGAGTGGCCATATCTCAGGCGGAAACGAGTAAATCAAAAAATATCGTTTATTACCTTGCCGAACTATTCACCACCTAGGTAAATAAGTGATATTTTTTAAATATTAATAAATGATTTGGATCTCTGCCTTATTGATATTTTATTGGTATCGTAGTATATTTATTTATTCTGGCTTTTAATATTAATCGTACTTTATTCTTTTATTTGGATGATCTAATTACTAGAAATTTGGTATTATTGTGTTATTTTTATGTAAATTTCGTGCTGATCTTGATGCATCTTTGTTATTATTTTAATTTACTTTTATGTCTTTGATATTATATTTAATTACATTTTCCTCATAGTTTAGGGTTGTTTATTTGGTGTTAATAGGTATGAATTTGAATTTGCGTGCTATTTCCGATCCATTTAAACAAATCTCTGTATTGGCCCAACATCTGTCAATGTCACCAATTTTTCCTACTTGGATATTATATAAACTCTGATTTAAAATTACTGGTTCCTATTAAATTTTTAATTAATATTAGATAGAATAAAATAAAATTACTTTAAACGAATAAGTAATTGGGTATTTTAAATATTGCATAGAATATTATAGAAATTGAACAGGAGACTTCCTAATAAAATTCACTGCAGATGCTGAATTTTCTTCTAGCAGTATTGAAATTATATCTTGATTTATTTGTTTCTCCATCTTTTTTACTGAGTTTTCTAGAATAAAGAATAAGCAATATTACATAATGAAAATAAAATTACTTTTATATGTTTGCATTATTAATTATAATAATTTTTTCATTATACTTTGGATATATATACTAAATTTAAGAATGGATTTAACCAATTAGATTAAGTTTAATATATCATATTATTATTATTGGATGCATATTTATTTATTTTTGTATGTATATAATATTTTATTGCTTTATCACATCTTTAAATATTTGTTGGGCCAGAACATAAACGGCCTTGAGAATTGTTTAAATGAATCGGTAATACACACGCAAATACAACATGCAGATTTAAAATCAGACCCATAAAACACCAACTAACGATGCTAAAATACGAGAAAGAAAACAATTAAATATAAAATCAAGAAATACAAAAATAAATTAAAATAATAACAAAGTGCAACAAGATCCTCACGAAATAAACATAAAAATAACACGAAAACCTAACAATTTGACCAAAATTTGACAATTTACCAAAAAATGCGAAAATCCATGAAAATGGAATAAAAATCAAATAATTTGAATTGGAAACAATTCAATTAAAAAATTCAAAAGAAAAATTGTCAAATTAAATTACAAAATAATAAAATTAAGAATAGAATATTCTAGAAAATCACAAGGTCAAATTTTGTTTTACTAAATCAAATTTAACACGCAAGGTTAGGGTCGTACAATAGGTATATATACCGATTCATTTTCACATAATCTTAATCGATTTATCTCTAAAAAATCAGTTTTAATCTGAAAAATCTTTTTAACCAGTGGAAGCCAGAAATTCTAAAATGTGAGTGAGAGAATGCTCGAATTCTCTCTCCACGTCACGTCCTTGCAACCTCGAATGAGCTCTGCTTGAGCGTCGGCGTGGGGAGAAAGCTATGATATACTATGAATGAAATCATGACAACTATGATGTACTATTAATGAAATTATGACAACTATGATGTACTATGTGGCAATAAATGTATTTACATAAACAAATAGATTTTCTTTTGTCGAAATTTTTCCGGCCCACAGCCGCTACAACACCACAAGTCATTAAAATCTTATACATCTGTCGAACTGTGTAAGTGCGTGTATAATTGCCAATAATTCGTGCCCGTGAAGGCTCCGGCGTGAGAACGCAGGAGCTGAAACGTCAACATCATTCCGTATAAGGGAAAAGGGTGAAGGGGAAATAGTCTTTTGGCTATTTTGTCGTCACTCAATTCCCAGAAACTCGACCTAAATTATCTTCACACACGGCTAAAAATTAAAACACCGAGTAGTCCAGTGGGCGCTCATTAATTTATAATATAAACACAAACGCGCCTAGGATCAATTAAAGAGGAATTTGACGGGAAACTAGAGAATAAAAATCGTTGCTATAACTTTCTAATATAATTTTCTACACGGCGACAGTCAGATCAGGTGTGCGGAGTTTAGAAATTTTCAGCCCTGACATACACACAGCCAATATATAATCCGGCGTGACTTAGGCTTGACTAGTCAACATTAAAAATGTCTAGAAGAAATATGCAAGTCCCGAGAGAGTTTCCAGAGCAAGATAGAGGAGAATCTGCAGCCACGAGTGCTAATCGGACTCAACATGAGGGTAAGGATTTTAAGAATTCATTTAACCATCTTGTTAATCGACCTATTTGAGTGCTAGCACCAAGGATCACTGCCGCGACCTCGTGCACGATGAAGGCCCACCAACAAGATATATCAACAGATTACACCCACTGCTGTCATAGAAATAAATACTTTCATTTGGCCGATTCGAAATTTTTAATAAAGTTAGAACGAGTCATTGTCCAATAACTGATTGTACAGTATATAAATTCAAACCAAATGAACAAACCTCAAGGACCATTAGATAACAACCAACCGTTCTTATCAACCATCACCGTAGGAACCCAGCATCATTTACGCAGGTCGTTGACAGGGAGCCGGTGGAAACGAATCTACAGTATTATTTAAAATAAACCAGTAGACCTAAGAGAAGTTCGGTCAGATCCACACTTCACCAGAAATTGGTAACTCAAATTAATGAATGCGTACACTGATTGTTGTTTTGAGGAGTCTGTTTCAATTATGTCTGTTGGGCCAGAACGTAAACGGCCTTGAGGAATGTTTAAATGGATCAGTAACACACATGCAAACATAACAAGCAAATTTAAAATAAAACCTATTGAAACACCAATGAAACCCTATCAAATATGAGAAAAAGAGAATTAAATATAAATTAATAAACATAAAAATAAATTAAAATAATAACAAAACGCACCAAGATCCGCACGATACCAACACAAATATAACAAGAAAACACAACAAATTCGACAAAATTGAAAAATTAATAAAAGTTCATGAAAATGAAATTTAAATCAAAAAATTTGAATTAGTAATAATTCAATAAAAATTCTAAATGAAAAATTATTAAAATAAATCAAAAAATAATAAAATTAAAGAATAGAATTCACTAGAAAATAACAAGGTCGAATTTTGTTTTACTGCATCAAATTTAACATGCGAGGTTAGGGACAGAAAATAGGTATAAATACTGATCCATTTTCACATTAAATTTAACCATTTTAAACACCGTTTTTCAAACGAAAACCATTTTTGAAACTATTTTGAAACCTTTTTTAAAACTATTTTCAAAATCTTATTTTAGGTGAAAAATGTTTATTTTGGAGCCCTCTCTCCACGTCACATCCTTGCAATCTCGGTAGAGCTCTGCTTGGACGTCGGCGTGGGGAGAGAGGTATTTTATTTTATTTTATTTTATGCAATATTATGAAATTGTTATTTTACGGATTGACATGGAGGGTAATTTATGTTTATTTGTTTAATAAATATTATTAATATTAATGAATTGTTTTTATATATTTAAATAAACTAAAATTAATTCTGTCGAAATTTTTCCGGCCCACAGCCAATACATAACGCAAGATAGTAAAATCTACATAGTACAGATTTGTGTAAGAGCGTGGAAAATCGCCAATGATATGTACCCCTGAAGACTCCGCGTGTGGAACGCAGGGGTCGTAACGTCAATATTATCCTTGTAGATGAAACGAGAAATAAGGAAGAAGTCATCTGGCTGCTTCCTCGTTTCTCATTTCTGTAAAATCGACCTAAATTTATATTACACACGGCTCAAAATCATCACACCGAGTAGTCCAGTGGGAACTCAGTAAATATAATATAAACACAATATGCGTTTAAGGCCTATTAAAGGGAAAGGACACGGGAATAAATTAAATTGAAATCTTTGTTGTAGCTAGGTTGAAATAAATGGCATAAGAATTATCGCTACCATTAAATTAATTCCACCTTTCGAAGTAAATCAGTAATAATCGTTTGATTCATTTATTCACTCCAATTAAAATTATTAATTAAAGTTAAAGTAACCATTGATTGTAAATAAAGAAAGAATTAAAGTATTTTATGGTTTAAAATCAAAGTAAATCTTGGGTAAAAATAATTCATGATTTAAATGATCGTAACTCATTGATAAAAATTAAAGTAATTTGGGAAAAATGGAAGTAATTCTTTGAAAAAGAAAAATAAAAATAAAGTAAATAATTGAGTAAAATGAAGTAAAGTATTAACTTCTTTAATGAAGCAATTGATCGGTTAAGAATATGCGGGCAAAGATAAAGCAATTCGTTAACTTATTGATTAAATTCATCGATTAAAAAGAAGGAACTCATAAGTTGATTTGTTAATTGTTATAATTTCTTAACGAGCAACCCATTGATAAGACTAAGGTAATTCATTTGGATAAAACTAACATAATCGAGTAGATTAAATTAACTCGGTGATGAAAATCACAGTGATTATTAATTAAATTCATCAGTTTCAGATAGCGAAATTTATCAACTGAAAGTAAAATAATGCACGGATTTTAAAGTACAGTGACCCAGTGACTAGACGTAAAATCAATTCATGAATTGGAAGTAAGGTATTAAAAATAAGGTGATTCCATTGATTAGTTGATTAAAGGTGAAAATATAAGGAAAAATAGATACGAATAAATCAACAATCCTCCTAAAAATGTAGGAAAATTAGCGTCATAAATAAGGTTAATCAAAATGATCGGAATTTAGAATAAGGAATAAATTAACAAACCAAAAACTTTATAAATTACAAAAAGTTAATCATAAAAAATTTACGAAGCATAGATAAGGCTTACTGCCAATTGTCGTGGGTGCAAAATACAATATTTCCAAATAAAGCAGTAAATAAAATATCCAAAATGATAAGTTCCAGAGAATAGGCACAAGGAGGTAATCCGTCATAATCCACAGCGAATGTAAATAGGTGACGCTAAACAATTGGTGAATAAAGGTGTTAAAAATAACTAAAATAATAAATTACCCAAATCGATCCATTGTACGGCGACGAATCCAGCTATCGTAATATTGCGAATTAAAATGATCTGTAAGTAATATAAACAGGATGCGATATTAGCAATTAAAGTTAACATATACCTGCAATATTAGGCGATTAGACCGGAAATTGTAGATGACATCAATCGCTAGTAATCATAGAGGAAGCGGATATCCCCACACTGATTGAAGGCGTTCGCGAAGGTGGATATCCGGTTTGGATAATGCGAAATTTGATTGAATTATGGTCCATCGTACGCAATCGTAAATATTGAAGTCAACTTAGCTAATATTATATATTAATAATTTTAAGAAATTTCGCATTTAATCAATATCGACCTCATATAGACAGCGACCTTGAGTTAAGATCAACTAACATTATGTGCCTAACAAATTCTAACTACCCGCAGGTAAATAACAATGCTTAGCACCTATTAGATTTTTTAAAGATTGCATTTTCAAATAAATATTGGCACTAAACGATAACTTACTGTTGATAAAGGTTGAGGACAACCTCTAAATGAGTTCTAACAATACCTTGATACTATCACTAACTGGATAAGCGTTAATACCTAATAGATTGTAGAGTTCAGCTCGGTCGTAAAATAACACTTAACTTCTTATAATTAGTACAACCATTGAAAGAGAATAAATAGGAGTGCCATGATGAAAGGTTTGTCAAATAAGTAACTTCCCCAAGGACTCCGAGATGCACAGCCTATTAAACCTGCAGAAGATTGTAGTAATAATTAGTATTCGATAAGTTTAACTGGTGATAGGCCCAATGGTAACAATCTGGTCGTTAGTGAGTCTAGTACACAATCCGAGCGAACTATTTAAATAAACTGTTTTTCATCCCTATATGCAAATAGCTAATCTTGATGCATTTTTAGAATATGCCGCTCGAATGGGCTGATACTCGAATGCCCGATGAACGATGTCGGGAGGAATCACCCCCAAAAGCAGAAATCTTCAAGGAAATCCAACAACAGTGGCCGTATCCCACTACTTGGAGGATACTAGGCCTAAACAGCGACCCATGTGGACTCGCCGGACAACAATACCCAGCAGCGGAATCTTATATCCATGCGCGAAATCTCCTCACCCAATGGGAACGGGCGCAGGAACAGGTGGATCTACAGGTGGTTAAGGCGAGGATGTACCTCGCAAACGTAGAAGAAGACATCCTCGCCGGGCGGATTGCAGAAGCCTACCCACCTCGCCCAGTCCGCGATACCCGACGCCCATACCCCGTGGTTCCTCCGAAGAAGAGCCGAAAGAAGCCGTTTCACGGAAAATAGTAATCCCAAAACACTAACGATAAATATGAGCTAGCTTTGATTTTTTTTTGTTGAAAAAGAAATATTCGTTACCCTGTCTTTGCGTTTGATCGTTTGCCTGAGAATACCCGTTCTAATCGATATGTTTATGATAATTATAAATATAAATTATATGAATTATTAGAGTCAAACTTAACGAACTTATCCATTATAGTTATGGCCACCATCCACATTCTGCAAGCGGAACTAGACCGTATAAGAAACGCAAATGCGGATCTCCTCCACCAAATTCTCCAGATGACCAAAGAGGTCCAGCGGATCAAAGCGGCTTGGTCGGATCCGAAAAAAGTAAAAACGTTATACCTCAGGCTGACTGCGGCACAGAAAGGTTGGGCGGAAGAGCGACAGCTCAATCAGAGCCTGCGCACTCAAATACGAGGACTAGAAGTCGCCCTAGCAGTCTGTCGGGAGGGGGGAAGCGGTAACATACCCGCTCGTCTTCGCCCCGGCCCAGATGGCGCCGAAGAATCCTCTATCAGCAGACCAGTCCGCCGCTCCATCAATTAACCGTCGGCCGGGACGTAAGGAGCGTGCCCGACGCCGGGCTGCACAACAACCAAAACCCCCCCAGTAACTCTTGATAATTACACATTTCTGTTGAATTCAATAAAGTAGTTGTACTAGTAGTTAGATTGTTTCCTAAATGCACTTACACACAGATGTTACTATGAATACTATGCATAGGTCTTCTATCGACAGCTCGTGAACCCGAGGGTTGTCCGAGCAATTACAGTACTAGCGATAATACTCAATTTTTGCGGGCAATCCACCACTTGAACACATTACCAACGTTGCCTAGCAACGGGTGCCAAGTGGCAGTTAGAATCATTTTGTATGGCGTTACGGGACAACCGCAGGTTAATTCAAACAAATAATGAAACCCTGTAACCCACCATGTCTATTTCAATTATAGAGGTTGTACCTTTAAGTTTTAGTAAATTAAATGGATCTTTATTAAAGAAATTACCTGGATTGGTTAAAGTTGAGGTTATATCTTTAATTTTGGTAAATTAAATGAATCTTTAGTAAAGAAATTACTTAAATTAATTAAAGCAGAGGCTATGTATTTAAATGTTAGTAAATTACATTAAATAAATCTTTATTAAAGAAATTACTTGAGTTAATTAAAGTTGATATTAAATAAAATACCTCTGATTCAATTATAATTTTTTTTGTTAGGTAAAAGATGGAATTACGTAAGGTCGATACTAAATGAAGTCCTTACGAATTAATTACATTTTTTCTAAAAGTGATGTGGATTTGACTGAATCTCACGTTAACTAGAAGTTTGGAGAACTAACCAAATCTTTTACAAATGACCCAGCGGTCTTCGGAATTCCTACAACAGTTATAACTAGATAATCATTACCTGGAATCGGAATTTACTTAAAGTGTTCAGATTGAATACTCCGTTGATTTTGACAGTAGTCATAGAGACAAATTCACTAGTAAAAACAATAAATTCATTATTTTATAGTACATTACTTTATGTCATGAACTAAACTAGAAATTTATTATCTTATCGTACTTTAATTTATTTCATAAATTAAATTAAAAATTCATTATTTTTCTTTATATTATTTTATTTCATGAATTAAATTGGAAGTTTATCATTTTATTCCCTTTTATTTTATAAACCAAATTAGAAATTTATTATCTTCTATTATTTTTTTTATTCCATCAACTAAATTAGAAAATTAGTTAGTGTATTTTATTGTATTTTATTTCATAAACTAGATTAGAAATTAGCTATGTTACTGATTTTCTGTAACTTATTTCGTAAACCACCTTAGAAATTTATTTATATTATTTTATTATATTTTATAAACGAAATTATAAATGTCGACAATCAACAATAAAAGAACCATTATCAGAAATCTTTTGCGAATACTAAGTCAGATATGAGTTAATTATTTGATAACTAATAATTAGAGACACGAAATGAATTAAAGCTAACTAGCAGCGATGGCGTATTCAGGGAAAGACCTCAGAACCGTGCCAAAATTAAACTCCTGATCTCTGTTAACGAGCTGCGCGAACTGAAAAGTTCCCTTAAGGTCACCGTGTACTGAATTCTCAACATTACATAAACCGGCCGCAACCAACCTAGTTAAACCATTATACCCAACGCCTAAGCTAATTCCCCAAACTAAAAATAAAAAGTGTAAACTTCCGTTCATGCATTTAATGCTCCTTTTAATTCTAGAAAACTCGTGGATTGATGCATCCCGAGTAATAGCCCGATTCCCCGCTCACTCGGCTGCCAGGTGTAGGCAGGCGATGTGGGACGCGGAAATTTCCATTTCTCCAGTGCGCGAAACAAGATCCAGCACGCAAAGAGTCTCAGACGAGATCGACCTTCCGTTCGTGGCGATCAAAAGAGAGCCAGGACGTAACCCGGCTAGGGAGATGCGGGGCCAGGTCGAATATTTACTAACGCGTCTCGAAGCTCATCAAGAGGAGACAAATAGACAAATGGAACAAGCCAGACGGTACTTGAGACGGATAAATGCGGATATCGCGGCGGGCAGGATACCCAGCACTGACGGGTATGCCCCGCGCTACAACGTTTCTTACGAACTAGACGATCCAAAACTACAAGAGCGGATGGTGGACATGAATGTGGTGATTCCACGACGTATCTTGCCAAGGGAGATGCGAGATGAAGGAAGGCCTGAAGAAACTCACCACGACTACACATACGCAAGTGAGCGACATAGCAAGAAAAGGAGAAATGAAGTTACGACAATTCTCTATCCTACAACAGGAGTTGGATAAGGCCCATGCCACCAACCGGAAACTACAGCAACAGCTCCTGCAGATTACCAGGGAGATCCAACAGGTCAAGGGGACATGGATCGAACCAAAGCGGGTAAAAGCCATTTACCAGAAGATGGAAGCGGCGCAAAATGGGTGGGCTGAAGAACGACAGCTCACCCAAAGCCAAAAAACGCAGATCAAGGGGTTAGAGATAGCATTGTCGGCGTGCCAAGAGGGCGCGGCAGTGACTTATCCCTTAGTGTTCGCCCCAGCGCAACTGGCCTATCGAGAGGCGGCATCTCTATCCACATCCAAGCAGGGCCGCGGAGAGGACTTCTGGGGCCCGCGGATATACTTCTTGTGGGGACCCCTGCCAAGAGCGTGAAAAAAAATTTCCCCTCGGACTTTGGGTCATTTATAAATGAAACGGGAAACCGCAAAATATCCTAATTGTTATTGGAACAATGTATTCATCAATAATTCTCTTACAAAAATGAAAACGTTTACAACTAAAATTACAAAAAAAAGTACAAAAAACAAATTATTTTTTAAAATGTTGCTTTCCGAACATTGCGCCTAGCAAACAAATTAATTACGTCTTGAAAATCAATTTTCTTAGCCATTTCAGATTCAATCGACAACATTCTTAAATCATTCAATCGGTGTTGTGACATTGTGGATCTCAAAACATCTTTTATCCTTTTTAAAACACTAAAGGATCGTTCTGCTTCAGCAACGGTTACAGGGATCGTACAAAATAATCTTATTGCTATTATTATGTTGGGAAACAATACATCCAGTGTCATTTTTTTAATTATATTTAGTAACTCAATGGGCGAGAGAGATTTGTTTTGTATATTGGCATCATAAATTGATTTCAAATGGAGTATTTCTTCACCAAGATTATCGTCAATATCATTTTCATATACTTTTTGTAATTTTTCGGACTTCGTGTGTATTTCTTCATCATTAAGGTTATGAAATAACCATAATACATTGAATAACGAATCAATTTCTTTAGCCGCATTAAATCTTCTTTAATATTTCCAATAATACAATCTAAGAAAACATTGAAAACATTTGTTCTGAATTTGTCACTTGGTGTCATTTCTAATTCGTTCCCCCATTTTTTCCTTTTACTACGTTTTGTTTCAAAATCTGTATTTATCTCTAAAGATGAACCAAACAATTTACATTCATTGAAGAGAGTTTCCCAACTATCTCTTATTGTTTGTAATTCATCAAGAAGACTTGACAAATTCGCTACTTCTACATCAATTGTCGCATCACGAGCTTGTAAAACAATATTTCTATCATTTATAGCTTGAAGGACTTTGTACCAAATTTTAGCCATTACTAAGAATTCAAAAGATTCCATATATTGTTTTATTCCGTTCAGATCTGAACGAATTTCCCATGTTAAGTTTAATTCTAGAACAGAATCTATGGCACTTTTAATTGCAGGAATATTTTCAGCAATTGGTTTAATACATTCAATTCTAGCAGACCAACGTGTATTTGACATATAGTGCAATGAACGTCCAATATTATTTTTTAATATTTCCCATCTTTGAGGGCTACTGCTAAAAATATTGTATAATTTTTGTACCGTACCAAAAAACGTTACAACCTCAGGACAAGATTCTGCTGCATGAACACCACACAAATTTAAACTATGACATGCACAAGGTGAAAATATTGCCAGTGGATTGATTTGCAAAATACGAGCTTCAGCACCTTTATATGAGCCACTCATATTGGATCCATTATCGTACCCTTGTGCACGACATTCGCTTATAGGAATATTATATTTTTCAAGCGTTTCGAGAATTAAATTTGCAATATCTTCTCCAGTCTTCTTATTGCAGTTTACAAATGCAAGAAATCTTTCCTTAATTTCGTATTCATCTGAATGATTATTTACAGAGACGTATCGTAAAATAAATGTAGTTTGTTCTATATGTGCGGAATCAGGAGTTGCATCTACAATTACAGAATAATATTTTACAGTTTCTCTTTCCCTCAAAATGCAAGTTCTCAAATAATCGGCACAGCACGATATGAAGTTATTTTGAATGTCTGCCGATAAATAATGTACTTGCAATCTCTGTTTCTCGATTTGTGATTGTTTAACCATTTTTAAATGTGCTTCCAAAAGTGGATCATAACGACTGACAAGTTCTAATATTCCGAGAAAATTTCCATTGTTTGCATCTCCAATCAAATGTGAACTGCCCCTGAAAGCCAAACCTCGTTCAGCTAAAAATAAAGCTACATCTAAGAATCGTTTTAATAAATCTGTCCATTTTTGTATCTCATTTCGTATTTGTTGTACTAAAAGGCAATCAATTGTTCTATTTTTACTAATATTACTTTCTACAGTTCGCCACTGGATATAACAAGATTTATGGTGGGTTGATTTTTCATGCTCAGGTATTCTATCATATAGTTTTTATATTCTCTATCAGGCTGCCAACCCAATTCCGTAGCCAAAACTGATCTTTGATCTTCTCGAAAATTATAAAATAAACGACAGGAAAACAAAACAGAGCATTTTTCGATTTGCTCCAAGCAAGCCAATCTCGAGCAACAATTTCATTATTTTTTAAACGCAATTTTAACAAATTTACTGGAAATTGATTGCCCTGTTTATCTACAGGAAATGTTGCTGGATGTGATTCTGGACCTTGTTGAATAGCCTCTTCTACATCCTTTCTCATTAAATTTAATTTCAACAATCCAATGTCGATGTTTAGTAAATTCACATCCATAGATTCACTTGTGGATGCTTCTTCCATTTCACAGTTGGCCGATTCTTCAGACAAGGGAAATGTTGTTTCTTCGGTTCTTGAACTTGAAGGATCCGCAACATACGTAGACAAGGAAAGTGTAGGAATTCCATCAGATTCCTTTGCATTTATTGATTCGGAAGGGTTTTGTTTTACATCTTGTTGGGATTTCGATAAAGTTATGAAACCCAAATTTTCCAATGTTCTTCTTCCTCTAGCATTTTCTTCAAGCTTCTTTTGTCGTTCTTTACGCTTTTCGCATCCGGATTTATAACGCTGACTCATTATCCCTGTCCATAAATTAATATCATTTATTAATTTTTTTAAAATTTAATTAATTTTTTTAATGATGCTGCATGTTATTAAGCAAATTATCGCTTTGCTAATAAGGTCGACACGTTTCACGTTTCAATCATATAAATCAGTGGTGTCCACTAATTTTTGACCGATCGACTTTTCGAAGATCGATTATAAAAATGTCTTGCCAAGATCGACTAAATGTGAAGACAAAAAAAAATCTTATTCTTCTTCTCACATATTTATTTCATTTAAAGGTTTAAAGTTTAAAGGCTTCACGAGCGACCGGTCGATCGCGATCGACGTTATGGACACCACTGCGTGGCCAGTTTTGCGGCGTAAACTGACCGAAGTTCGCGTCCGCATGCACCGGCATGCAGGAAAGAGGTAGCGGGACGTATCCCCCCAAAGTGCTACGATGCCCTTGGCAACTGCGACGTGCGACAGTCGCTTTTTAAGTCACGCGATCCACATGATTTAAGATTTTAAGATTTATGTAAAGATTGAAACAGATTGAATTAAGAGTTTAAGATTGTCGATGTAAAGATTGAAACAGATTGAATTAAGAATAAACCAATTACTATTTAAAACATCACAGGATTGGTTAATTGCGCACAACAAACCCACAATATTAAAAATATTTAAATTCACTTACCTTAGCGTTGGGCTACATTTTTCTCCGGGGTCCCTAGAACCCATGGGCCCCGGGTATTTTCCCCGTCACCCCCCCTCCTCTTGTCGGGCCTGCATCCAAGGAAAAACCAAACAAGCACCGGCCAGGGAGATCTGAGCGCGCAAAACGGTGAGCGGCTCAAGTTCGAGATGTGTAATCCTAATCATAGACATCACTCTGTATTATTTAATAAATGTTTTGAGAATAGTGTTCATAGCGTTACTTGATACAACTCGACTAGAATATTCCAAATTAGAAATCAGAGACGATCACAGAAATGAAAATATTTCAGTAACGGACCAGAGAAAGAAAACCGCACGTATACCTTCTAACGGTAGTGCGTTGAACCCAGTTTGAGGTCGGGCCAGAGCAGTTCCAAAATAGCGCTCACCTTTGGCGATTTCAAAACCGATGGTTACATTACCAACGTTGCTTAGCGACGGGTAACCATTGGTGGCAAGAAAATATTTACATCTGGAGTCAAGGTCATAAAAAACCATAAATCCGCATATTTATAAATTTTTATTTTTTATATAATTGGTTATTTTTGAATTAAGGTATATTTTACCATAATTTTTGCAATGGTTCTTTTCATGACGAAACATGTCATTCAACTATGGAAAAATATTAAGGTCAACAAATAACCGTGCCATCTATTTTGTTTGCTCAACATGTAAATTAACAGAAAAATTAAATTATTTAGATTTTTATGATACACACAAAGATCATTTAAATCAATTTAACTTATTAAGGAAAAATGAAATTTTTAAATTACCTATTAATAATAATAATATTAATAAACGAAAGTCATATTTATCAATAAGTAACCCACGTCTTTCTAAACTTGAAAATTTAAATAATATTGAAATAATAACTCTCTCTTATTCTGATTCTGAAATAATTAATAATCCTATTCAACATGGAGGATCACTTGATGTTGTTGTTAATTATGATTCACGTAAATCATATGCTATAATTAAAATGGTTGTCGAAAATTTAAATTTAATATCCTTATCTATACCTCTTCCTTTGATTAATAAATTAAATAATGTTGTTTCGGAAATGGGTTTGTAAAAAATGGTGAATTCCAATCTTTCGTTATTTCAAATTCTGCAAGACCAATGATCGATACCTTTTTAGATGAAGGTATTGCTCTTCTTAATGAAAAAATAACTTTAATAAACGAAAAAGGTTAGTAATTGGGTAATTAATAAAATAAAATAAATTCATTTCGTTATTACCAAATATTCGCAAATAAGTCGTTTAAGTGGTAGGGGTTCTCTTCCAACTTCTCAATCGTTGCTAAATAAACGTTGTGTGGTTAATATTGAAAATACAGATGATTTATGTTTCTTTATAGCGTTCTAGCGATTTTGAAATATGATGAAGTAGATAGAAGGCATAGAAATATTATTTCTAATTATAATCTTTCTGATCTTGTCTTTAATAATTCTGACTTACCGATGCGTCTCTGCAACATATCAAAGTTTGAGGATAATAATCCTGGGCTTTTGATTAATGTTCTCACATACAATGAAAATGCTTTAGAAGATATTTTGTTAAATCCAGAATTAATAAAACATCCATATGTTGATATCATCCATCGTTCAAAAGTTGTAGGAGGTAGACCAATAAATCTTATTTTATTAGAGAGTGGTGACTCTTATTACTATGTAGAAGTTACTAAATTGGATCGACTTTTGAATTATGATAATCTTTCGGTATCTGAGGTTCGAATTCGTAGTAAATGGTGTCATCGATATTTAAATGGTTTTAATGATGATGATGCTCTAAAAATTGATAAAGGTTTGTGTCCTAACCTTATCTGCTAGAATATGTAGTTTAACAGTTAAATTTATTGATTCATGCCAATTCATAAATAGTTCTTTAAAGGATGCGGTTAAGACTTTACCTGATTTACCAATAACAAAATCAGAATTTAGGGGAACCATTGTTAATAGTAAAGGAATTTTCCCTTATGATATTGCCATTAGTTTGGAAGTTCTTCATTCAACTCTCCAATTACCACCAATTTGGGATGGTGTTACTGAGGATGGATATTCTATGGCTGAAGTTATATTGATAGAAACCAACTGAAATAGCCTTTGTGATTATATCTTAAACTTGATGTTTTTCTTCTAGCTGACTTTTTCCAACAGTTTTGAACCAGACCTTTAGCACATAATCGTTTTGAATCATTAAATTTTTTAGGCATTCCTGATATGTCTTGGTATTCAGCTTTGATGACTTTAGATGAACCCATCGAATTTATCCAAGACATGGAAATGTATAATTTCTTTGAGGGTGGTATACGAGGGGTTTGACATTTGTAAACAAACATTATGTTAAAACAAATGAGAATACTGAACTTTTATGCACTGACATTAATAATTTATATGGTTGGGCTCTTAGCCAAGAACTACCTAGAGGTGAATTATCTTGGGTTATAGATCAGATTAATTTAAATAATTTATTAAAGGACTGTGGATCGAACGATCTAGATTCACTATCATATGGATATACCGTAGAAGTTGATTTATATATACCAACATCTATTCACGATAGACTGGATGATTTCCCAGTCGCAGCTGAAATATTGTGTGCTCCAGGTTCTAAAATAGAAAAGTTGATGCTCACACATCTACCGAAAAAGAATTATGTTGTTCATTGGAGACTTCTCCAACTTTATCTTTCTCTTGGGGTAAAGGTAACTAAAATTTATAGAGCCATTAGGTTTCAACAGCCTTCAATATTTAAGAATTATATTGATACGAATACTCGACTTAGGGCTGTATCAACAAATAATCTGGACAAAAACTATTTTAAACTTTTAAATGACAGCTGAGAACTTAAAAAAGCGCATAAACTTGATACTGTGTAATTTGGCTTCTAAATTAATAACTTATTCCTCTAAACCAACATTTAAAAAGACTTATAAAATTGACGATGATTTAATTTCAATATTATTAAGTAAGGAATCAGTGTGTTTAGATAATCCTAGCTACATTGGTCAAACTGTACTAGATCTCTCTAAATTACGTATGTATCAGTTGCAATATATTGATTTACAAAAATATCGAGAGAAATTTAATTGTAAAATCAATATTATTGCAGGTGACACTGATTTATTTTTTCTAGAAATTAAATAGTGTAAGTTAGATATTCTTTTATCAGCTATGATAAGAGATAACCTACTGGATACATCGAATTATGATACATCACATGAATTATATTCAAGAGCTCTAGATTCTGTCATTAGTAAATTCAAAGATGAGAATAAAGGGCTCAGATATAAGGAATGTGTCTTCCTAAGGCCTAAATGCTATAGTCTTTTGGGGGATACAGAAAGCAACAAAGCTAATAGTAAAATAGCCTTAACAAATAATGATGACAAGAGGTGCAGGGTTGAGAAAAATAAAAGTTTAGTCTATGGGAATTATAATGTGGGTGACACGGTTATGGGTATAGAAACAATGGATGAAATGTATGATCAAATTTCTCATCCACATTTCCCGGACGAATATTGAAAAAAATAAAAATTATTAATCAATTTTAGTTGTTGTATTATTTTTATTTAAATCTTCTAGATGTGAATTAATTAAGTTTTTTATTTAGTTGTTTTTTAATGATTTTTTTTATTTTATTGTTGTATATTTTTACATGTGGTGTTATTTTAAATATTATTATAATTATGATTATAATTAGTATTGTTATTGTTGGGCCAGAACGTAAACGACCTTGAGGAATGTTTAAATGGATCAGAAACACACACGCAAATATAACATGCACTTCAAATAAACCTGAAAACACCAATTAAACCATATAAAATATGAGAAAATAAAAGAATTAAACATAAATTAATAAACATAAAAAATAAATTAAAATAATAACAAAATGCACCAAGATTCGCACGATACCTACACAAACATAACAAGAAAACACAACAAATTCGATAAAATTGGAAAAATTAATAAAAGTTCATTAAAGTGAAATTTAAATCGAAAAATTTGAATTAGTAATAATTCAATAAAAATTCTAAATAAAAAATTATAAAAATAAATCAAAAAAATAATAAAAATAAATAATAGAATTTGCTAGAAAATAACAAGGTCGAATTTTGTTTTACTGCATCAAATTTAACATGCGAGAAAAATAGGTATATATACTGATCCATTTTCACATTAAATTTAACCGTTTTTCGAACCAAAAAACCATTTTTTGAAAATCTTAATCGTTTTCAAACTAACTATTTTTAGCCAGTTTTTAAAAATCTTAAACCATTTGTTCAAAACCATTTTGGAGATCGTTTAATTTTGTTCAAGAATTTTACTTTCAGAATTTTTAGGTGAGAAACATTTATGGTGGAACCCTCTTTCCACGTCACGTTCTTTGCATCTCAGTAGAGCTCTGCTCGGCGTCGACGTGGGGAGAGAGGTATTTTGGTTTTATTTTATGATATGTGGGTTATGATATTTTATGGATTGGCGAAGAATGGTAACCTGTTATTTTTGTTTTATAATTAATAAATATTATTATACATAAATTTTTTTATATATATATTTCATAAATTAAACTGTCGAAATTTTTCCGGCCCACAGCCGATACATAACGCAAGTAAATAAAATATACATACAAATCAGATTCGTGTAAGTGCGTGGAATATCGCCAATGATCTGTGCCCGTGAAGACCTGGCGTGCGGAACGCAGGGTTGGAACGTCAATATTATCCCTATAGATGAAAGGAGGAATAAGGAAGAAGTCTATCGGCTACTTCCTCGTTCCTCGTTTCAGTAAAATCGACCTAAACTCATACTACACACGGCTAAAATCATCACACCGAGTAGTCCAGTGGGCACTCATTAAATATAATATGAACACATTATGCGCCTAAGGTCTATTAAAGGGGAATGGTACGGGGAATAAATTAAAGTCAAATCGTTGATATAGCTAATATTGATTAATATTTTGAAATAAATTAGATAAAAAGTATTGGTACGATTAAATTGAAGTTGCATTTCAAATAAATTAATATAGAAGTACTTCATTGATTCAACTAAATTTAGTTATTAAAAGTAAAGTAACTATTAATTAATATAAAGCAAAAACTAAAGTAATTCGTAAAATTTTCATCACTTAAAGTAATTATCGAGTAAAAATGAGTAATTGTAATTAAAAGAAAAATGATTAAACATTGATTAAATTCCATTTGTTAACATAATTATTAAGCAAAACTGATGTAACTCATTGATTTAACAAACATTGAAATAACTATTGATTAAAAATTAAAGAAAGTTTAAAGTAATTCATCAAATTATTATAGTTAAAAGTAGAGTTTTATTGGTAAAATTACGTAATTAAATCATTAAGTATCAGTAAATGAAGTTTGAGGGAAATAGCCAAAAATTATAAAGTCAGTAATTCAAATAAATATTAAGCTAAGTTAATCAAACTGATTTAATAGACAAGCTTTCTTCAATACCAAGATAGAGTTAGAATGAATAACGTAAATTCTTCGACTTATACTGAACCGACCCAAATATCGAATATTATCGAACTTGGATTCGAACCAGCCCAACTAATGTTGACAATAATATGATTGACTCCATCTCTGAATTAATCATGACTAAAAATCCCTTATTAGTTAGTGTACAAATTACTTTAGCATATTAAAACGAAAAAATCATGAAAAATTTATTTCAACAAATTAAAAACTATTCACTCACGTAAGTTCAAAAAGAAATCCAAGAGACAAATGAATCGACTTGATGCAAATAACTCCAGTAGAGGCCGAATAAATTTCAATCATAAAAATGAAATAAATAAATCCATAATTTGGCGACAAAGAAAATTCCCTTAAAATATGCATAAAAATCAAGTAATTAAATAAAATAAATTACCAAACCACCCGATAGTAACCGATAATAACACCATCGTCCCTTAATAAGAAGTTCCCTTGTCACGATGACGAAGGATAAGTAAGTAATATAAAATTCCTGAAATCACTACATCGCACAAAACTCGTTTTGATAAATGTCGACCATGAAATAGTTACGAATTGAACATTCATTACCTGAAATAGACGCATAAAATTATTGATTGAAAAACTCCCTCGCTTACCAATCGACATTTCCGGTGACATAAATATCCGCTGCAGTAGCCGAATCGTGAGTGGCATGCGTTTCCGGCTTGTCGGGATGTCAATAGTGCATTTTCGTTATAATCAACGATAACTGTCCATTTGTTTATACAAGTATCTTTACTTAATCAAAAGATCAGATCTTAAGCGCAAATTGGTAACGGTTTTAACTGACTTATTTTTCTATAAATAATAATCGTTAAAATTATTTTGTTTTCTTTTCTTGAAGGTTTAATCATCAAATTATTAACTGATTCAAGTGGTTGAAATTTATAAATCCCCAAAGGTTGTTTTACAAGGATAACTTAACAGATCATCTATTTAATTGTTTTATATAATGTCAAATATATCTAGTGGACATTCAAACACGCATCAACTTTAATGTCAGGGATAAATGAACCACCGGTAATCGGATTAGATAAAAGTACAAATGGTTCGCATTTTTGTCTCTCGTTAACCCGCAAAGATTTCTTACACCAATCCCTACGGCATGAAAACGAGTAACCCAGTAGCTTAGAAATTATCATTCTCCCTTGTCACAATACATGACCGAACCAGCTAGAGAGAACGCGTTACGCTTTGAGTTCCAAGAGTCATAAAACTTTGAGATTAAGATGACATAGTTCTGTTAAAACAACGAGCAATATTATCCAACTACGTACAGAATAAAAATAATTTCTTTTCTTTCTTTCATTCAGGACTAACCGGAGCTATGATCGAACTCCCTGCCCATGTAGTGGAACAATGGAGGCAGGCATGGAATCGGGTGTATCAAGAGCGATGCCCTGACGTGCCTGAAGATGACCAACATGAAGACATATCACCGGAGGAATTCATGCGGCAGTTCCGGAAGCCGTTTGACGAGCCCAACCCTTCCCAGGATATCTTAACTCAGGCCCAAGAGCTCCTGGAGGGCTCCAACGTCAAGTCGAAGCAGATGTGGCAAGGGCCACAGCACACCTGGCCAACGTCAAAGATGATCTGGTGGCAGGACGGTTAGCCAGCAGATACCCACCATCACCAAGGCCAGTTCGGAACCTCAAAAGGCCAGTATTCGTGATCCCTGGCTATTCACCAGAAGAAGGGATCAAACGATTCCTTGCAGACGATTGACTCTTGTGTTAATAATTTGAATATTAGTGTTATAAACCAATTCTTTCTTTTATTATTATAAGTTTAATTCATTCTTTCGTAAATCTGTTTGAGTTTAAACCAAATTATCATTAATAACCCTCATGAAAAATTCAACTCTTGTTATTCCAGAGATGGATCCCATGCAGTTACTTCAGAATGAACTAACTCAGGCGAGGCAAACTAATAAAAATTTACACGAACAACTTATTCAGTTAGTACGAGAAGCGCAGCGAATCAAACGATTATACCAAAAGCTAGCTGCGGCCCAGAAGGGATGGGCAGAAGAAAAACAGTTAGTGCAGGGCCTAAAAACACAAATCAGGGGGTTAGAAGTAGCGTTATCCGCCTGTCAGGAGGGAGCAGCGGTGACCTACCCTCTAGTCTTCGCCCCTGCGCAATTAGCCCATCGAGAAGCAAAATCTACTCCATCGGCACCCGCAACCACTCCAATCACCCCGTCCACAGCCAGTCGACGACCTGGGCGTAAGGAGCGGGCTAAGCGCCGAGCCGCTCGATCTTCCAATCCGTCATCGATCCTCTAACCTTTAGATAAATAAAACATCATTCATACATATTGTGGTTTTCATGTGTATTTTATTATTTTATAACATCTTGAGGTCTGAAGTAGCACTGTAGAAAGATTAAATAAGCAATAACACTTATTTCATGGTTAAACTAATGTCGACAATACAAATAGATAAACAATAGAACTAAACGCGAGGGGACCAAATAATGTTAAAGCGAGCACGGGTCTTCTATAGACAGCTCGTGAACCCGAGGATTGTCCTAGCAATTATAGTATTAGCAATAGCACTCACGTTTTGCGGGCAATCCACCACTTGAACACATTACCAACGTTGCTTAGCAACGGGTGCCAAGTGGCAGCGAGAATCACTTTGTATGGCGTTACCGGGACAACCATAAAGATAAGCAAGATTCGAAACCCTGTAACCCACCATTATTATTAATATTATTAATAATATTATTAATATTAATATTAATATTATTATTAATATTATTATTATTATTATTATTATTGTTATTATTAATATTATTATTTTTATTCTTAATATTATTATTATTATTTTTATTTTTTTCTAACGAAACTAAATATAGACCTTACTATAGTGTGACCATTATGATGACATGTAAAAAAAAAATTTTTAAATTTATGCATTTAAACAAAAAAAAATTTGACTCCCCTCGGGGGTATGGGCAGGGCGCCGTTTTGTCACTACTTTGAAAAATTTATTTAAATTATTATGAACTTAGTGGAATTAGCACTGTGGAATTAATGGATGAATGGCAATTCGATGTACCGGGTTGTAATCTAGCTAGTTGTATGTATCTATAAATATTTATGTCATAGTTACAGCCACTAATTAATTCGGTCATAAGGTCGATGATGCTTGTCGTGATAATGCATTCACAATGAAGGTTGTGTAATGTACTGGTCGTTGACAATCGATCCTAAACCTAAGCTTGATTTGAGCTATGCTGCTAAGTACGCAAACCAATACCCAGTGTGTCTTTCAGTCGCAGGTAATTGATCCCGGCTCAATAGATCTTGTGTTTTAATATTATTATTATTATTATTACTAATATTATTCTTGGAATTATTAACGATATAAAACGTCGCTTACGTTAATGAGATAAAATTATATCCATGGAATTCCAAAATTCCATTCAAAATATAAGCATAACAAGCATGAAGCACAAGTATAATAAAAACAAATAACAATATAGATAAAATTAATGAAATTCCAAAATTTTTGGAAAAAACGAAACCAGTCGAATCCAATTAGTCCACATTAAGTATAAATATAGTGCACAAAATACATAATTTTGTTCTTCAAAAATAAGCGAGAAAACTTATTCCTGATTTAATAGGCCAGAGAGGTTAAAAACTGAAATAGATCCGACAGACAATAAAGGATCAAACCGACTCACAGGCATTACATAACATGTATCGACATATTTAGGAGCACAACAAGCATACTCTTCACAAATAAATATTTTATTCTATTGTTGAAAGGTAAAGGATTTATTTTTTGTAAATTGTTTGAAATAAATAGTTTTGAGTCTTATCTCAGTTATTTATATAAGAACTAAAAGTTTGGAGGAGCAAAACCCAACAGTATTTTACCTTCAGTAACTCGTAACACATCAAAAGTAACATTCAGCCACTGGAATATTTCTCACTGCATATCGGAATAAGTCCTGAGTTTTAACTACTTCTTTACTTTTCAAATAAATTTCTAATGTTGGTTCAATATTTTATTAATTTAATGATGTTTTTATACAAATTGATAACTTCTATAATTGTATTATTTACTCTTTCTACTCCGGATTACATCTTAAAACATGATATTTCCTCTATTCGAATGTCAATTGAAAATGAAAATATATGGAAAACTTTATTTCAAATTGAAAATCACATGGAATATATTTTATGTCCTTTGACCTTTGTTGTGGCACTTTCTATTACCATTAGCTTTTGGAGCTTGGCCTTTATTGGAAGGCACTTGGTGTATATGTTAGAAAGTCAAAAAGCTTATCGTAGTAATATTTTAGATATATATGTTGATACATATGGGAGGTTGTTGTAGAAAAGACCATAAGAATGAAATTACAATTTAATAATGAATAATTGTTTTATTTGTTAATTGAATTGAATTAAAATATATTTATTTATTAATGTAAAAGTTATAAAAATTATGTATATAACACTCAAGGGGTCAGCAGTCATTGAAAAAATAATAATCGTGTACTGGAAAAGATTACTGAATAGTGACAGCTTAGAGAATTATAATTATTTTTAAGAATAATTAATTTCGGAAAAATCAGAAAATCTTTTGCATCAATTTGTTGCTATTTTTATTTGAACTTGCTAAATTTTTATTGGTTTACGCAAAATTCAGCGCAAAATAATTTATAGTAAATGAATTATAAAGTTCTAATTTTTGCATGTAGTTTTCGAGCAAAATACCGATAAAGAAATTTCAAAGGAATTGGTGGTTTATAACATCCTCAGTTTATTTCACTGATGCTTTTTGAAAAATGTGCGTCTGTATGTGTATGTAAAAACTATTGCACTCATAGGAGTTGACCTCATTTCAGATTTTATGCATAATTATTATATTTTCTAATCGAGTTACAATAAAAGGTTTCATCTGTATTCCTGGTGTTCTTGGAGCTGACACTTGTATTTATTAATAGTTTTTACATTTTTGGAAAGTTTGACCCTATGAGTATTTATTGTTTCACTCCTCAAATTCACGAGTATGCGAAACATCAAAAACTCCCTTTTAGCAAACTGCCAATCGTAATTAAACAATTTATGTGCTGGTGCGGAGGTTTTTCATCTTTAAGCCGAGGAGTCACGTTGTACTAGAATTTAGCATTTCGAGGATAGCTACGAATCCTCGAAGCCGAGAACTTTATTGTGCAATAGTTACAATCTCTTCAAAAGTCATAATTTATATAACAATTTATTTAATTCAAAAAGTGTCTAATTAATTCTGAATATTAAAACAAAGTTTTTAATATTCATAATTGGACATCACTCTCGTCCTCTTCATTTTCTTTGTACTTTTTCAGCCATTTGATTCTTCTTGATTGAGTGTGGAAATTGTAATTCAACTTGTCTTGGCGATAAGAATTTTAAAATTTTGTAATCCCTCCTTCTTTCGTTTATGTGGTTCTAAGCGTACTAATACTTTTTCTCCCGCCATGAAAACTCGAGTACCCCTGTTGTCTAAATCCCTATTTTGCATGGTTGTAACTGCCTTTACTAGATTAGTTTTCGTTTCATCCTCAATTTCTTTTCTGCATTTTTGTATATGTCCTACTTCCGAATATAACTTAATTTTCCGGCCATTTACAATTTCAAAAGGTGAGAACTTTGTTGAGTTTTGTATTGTAGCATTCAAACTAAATTCATTCTTTGGTAACAATCTAAAGCAATTATTCTTTGTTTTAATTTCTGCCAATGATGTTGCCAACATGTCCCTAATTGTTCATATGATTCAATCTGCTAAACCATTCGATTGGTGTTAGTAAGGTGAACTAAATTCTTGTTTTATACCAAATTTCTCCATCCAATCACGAAACATTGATCCTTCGAAAATTCTTACTCTATCTGTAAGAATGCTTTCAGGTCTACCAAAATGATATATCCAATTATTCAAAATGACATTCAAAATTGTTGCTTCATCCTGTGTACTTGCTGCTGATAAACTGACCAATTTACTAAAACGATCTATTATCACTATCATGTATTTATTACTTTCTTTTGTCTCCATATATGCAATATCCACTACTATCTGTTCTAAAAATCGTTCTCCAGTTCTTGGCAATAAGATTTCTTTTGCTCGTCCTTGATCAATCTTTCTACTAGAACAAATCTTGCATTTATTAATACACACTGTAATAATCTGATTTATGGATCGCCAAAAGAAAAAGTCCTTTAAATAAAATAGGGTTTTCTTGATACCCAGATGGCATAGTTCAATATGAAAATAATTTACTAAAGATTTTACGTACGAGTCGGGTACAACCACTGCAAGTTTCCCGTCTGCCTTAATCATCAATACATCATCTTGTATCTGTAATATCTTCAAATACTTGAAAATACTGATACTGATTGTTTCATAAGATATGTGAGCCTCATTTCCATAAAGGTGTGATATGATTTCTGAAGTAACTCTGTCTTCGTTTTGCTTCTGTTTAATAATTTTCATAATATTTGAACTTCCTTGTAAACTATTTATGTACCGAGTTCTACATTTTGCCTCTTTGGCATCTTTGTGTTCCATCTGACAATGAGAGCATATGGAATTATTTAAACGAGACATACCATCAGCATTTCTATGTTCTTCTCCCTTTCTATATTGTAACGCAAAATCGTATTCAGATAAATTTGCCATCCATGTCTGAAATTTTGGGTTTATTGGTTTTTTTGTTATATTCATAAATGCCAATGCCTTGTGATCCGTTCTGGATACAAACTCAATTCTGTAGTACCCTTTGGATCAGTTGCATTTTCAATTTCTGAAATCTTTCTTTTATTTGTTTGAATTCCCTTTTCACTCACTGTATGACCAATAAAACTTAATACACTTTTATTGAACGCACATCAGTTTCTGAAAAGTGGTGGGAGCTGTTGACAAACCAAATGATAACCTATTGAAAAAGAATTGTCCTTCTTTTGTACTAAATGCCGTCTTGATTTGTGAATTTTCATTCAACTCTACTTGATAATAGGCCTGTCCTAGGTCAATTGAAGAAAATATCTTTGACTTACCTAACCAATCCAATAATAATTGCATGTCTGGCATAGGTAATGAAAACTTTTCTGTGACCGAATTTAATAACCTGAAATTTAGACACATTCTTATAGAGCCATCTGGTTTTCCAACTATCACTAATGATGTGTTCCACGGACTTTGACATTTCCTCATAACTCAAGTTTCTAATAAACTCTTCAACTTTGACTTCTAAATGCATGGGTTGTCTTCTGGGATTTTGTAAAATTGGAAGACCTGAAGTCTTTATTTCATGTGTTATTACTTTTGTTAAGTCAAATCTGGATTCCATAAAAATGTAGCTAAACTGAGATATTAAAGTACCTAACTTTGAATTCTTGTCCAACTTAATTGGAACGAAAACTGGTTTCATTATCCACGAGAAGCTCTTTTATGGGTCACCACTCTTTAAGAACTTCTTCTAAATTCTTCGATATACTTCGAGAATCTTCATCTATTAGTTTTCTCCAGATATCGAACCGACTTGGTCCGTAACCTGTCAGTGTTAAAAAGGGTATCCCATCGAAATGGATCACATCTACTGCTAATTTAGTCCAGTCATCCAGAACATCTAGCGATCCATATTCCTATTAAATTGGAGAAGGATCAATCGATCGTCATTCATTACAATTCGTGACTACTTTCTTGATATCAGTAGCTCCGTTTTAGGGATTTCTTCTTGGACAAGGTAAACGGTATTATCAATCTAAAAATGATGTTTACAATGGAGATTTCTGATATTTAGCTGTCATATATTCACTTCTACCACTTCTGTGGAACCTTATTCAGCCCATCTTCGCAATTTTCCAAGGATTTCACTTAGTGAACGGCCTGCTTAACGTTTCTTTTCTCAATAATTTCCGTGACGATTCCCAGACGATGACTTACCAATGTTTCTGAGAATCCTTGTACACGAATATTCTTTTCGTTTGGCAGCGGTTTTGGAATCAATCATTAGATTAAAGCTTTTGATTCCCCACTTTATGGCAAAATCTAACCCGTTTAATTCAGATTCAAACCCAGCAACGTTGATATGGGAATAATCATCTTTTTTCCTCATCCATGATGCATCTTATACGACCCCGACGCTAGACTGCTGACATCACACGATAATAAGCCATTTTTAACTGAGTCTACCGAGATAGTCCTCTAACATGATCTTTGGATGTAACCTTGGATAGTATTTTGTTCAGCATCTTTCCACAACATCACCAATTAGATCAGCACATCTTTTTAACTGCAACTAACTGAGCTATCTAGAAACAGGATAATGTCCTGTCAAATTTCCACAAAGAGCAAATCATTCCCATCGAGTTATTTGTTTTTATTGGGTTCAGGTTGTTAGACTGCATTTCCACTGGACCGCTACAAAATTCCATAATGAAATCAAAAATCAAAGTTTTCGCAAGAATTCAAGATTCCAAGGTAAAAAATGAAGTCTTAAAACGTTTTTTTTTAATATTTAAGTTGATTAGAACTTTTGTTAATTATATCTTATTATTCACATTACTTACATTTATACGTATTTTCAAAGAGAAATAAAACTGATTTTTTTTATTCAACAAAAATTCTGTATTTAAGAATAAAAATTAACAATATTATTATTAATTTGATTATTTATTACTTCTATATGCTTTTTTTATCAACTGAATAACAACCCTTATAATAAAGGAATAAAAAATCAATAATCGTATTTTAGAGGACATACGTAATTACCTGTTTGATAATATAGTTTGTTCGAATTAAAAACCACTATTAACACAAAAGATAGATAGTAGAATAAAAAATGAATTTAATGCATATACACAACACAGTAAAAAATGCGTACAAATTTTCAGAAGAATAACAAACTCTAAATTTTATCCTATTATAATTATATATTATAAACTAGGGGATCGCTCTTCCTAGGACGGATAGAATTAGGGATGGGTAAATGTCTGCCTTATATATATTCTAAATAAAAAAGGATAAAAAATTATTTTAATGTTACTGTTGGGCCAGAACACAAATATTCTTGAGAATTGTTTAAATGCATCAGTAATACAGCACGAAAACCAAGCACCAAGATAACTTAAA
The DNA here is from genome assembly GCA_022537955.1 of Schmidtea mediterranea. NCBI lineage: Eukaryota > Metazoa > Platyhelminthes > Tricladida > Dugesiidae > Schmidtea > Schmidtea mediterranea. The sequence continues at coordinate 86,539,873 of CM039679.1, forward strand.
ATACTACATACAACACCAACTAAACATTTTAAAATCTGAGAGAATATAAATATATATATAATCAAAAAACATAAAAGTAAAATAAAATAAATACAAAATGCATCAAGAACTGCACGAAATTTACATAAAAAATAACATAATAACAAGAAAATTTGAGAAGTTATATAAAAGTAAAAAATTAATGAACAAATAAAATATTTTTTGTTAAAAATAAATTGCCAATATAAATTAAGAAAATAATAAAAATTTAATTTAGATAACACAAATAATTTCAAGGTCGAATTTTGTTTAATCGCAATAAAATAACACGCAAGGTTAAGGCCAAATTATAGGTATATATACTGATGTGTTTTGACAAATTTTCAGACTTAATTTTCAGAGAAAAAATTCCAGTCTAAACTGAGAGCAGTGCTTTCAGGCAATTTACACTAGTAAGTGTTTTGACAGATTTTAATCTTATTTTTCGGTATTGATTTAAAATCTTATTTTTCATTGGTGTGTACAACTAGCTGAGAACCGTGGAAAGTGTTGTGTCTAAGTCCGACGGCTGACAGCTAGCGTGCGATTATTGATTGTGAACTAATGCCAGATAAATTGATGAAATGCTTATTATGATATTGTGACTAATGCCAGATGAATTGACGAAATACTTATTATGATTTTGTGAATGAGATAGGAGAACAATGGGACCTAAAAATCGAAATCTAGCACAGGCCTTCTATCGGCAGCTCGTTGGACCCATGGATCGTTCGGTCAATTATAGCATTAGCAATAGGCGTCACGTTTTGCGGACGATCTACCCACTGGAACACAGTTCCAACGTTGCTTAGCAACGGGTGCCGAGTGGTAAGCGGAAGTTATTTGTATGGGGTTGTCTGGGTAACAACCATATAGTTTCAAAATATAAACACCCAGAAACCCACCATTACTATTTATTATTTCATCTTTTCTAAAATATTTTGGGCCAAGAGTCTTGGCCCAAGACTGAATTTTGTTTGAATGAATTGGAATTAGCATTCAAACACAGCAATGCAAATTTAAAATCTGACCTACTAACATCAATTAAGCACCCTTAAATATGAGAGAAAATGTAATTAAATACAAAATCAAAAAACATAAAAGTAAATAAAATTATATACCAAATGTACCAAGAAACGCACGAAATTAACATAGAAATAACACGATAACATGAAAAATTGACCGAAAATAGACTAATTTATAAAACCAGTATTTTAACAAATAAAACTGGTTAAAAATAAAATATTTCTGGTTAGAAATATTCAATTCAAAATAATAAAAATAAATTATCTATTTAATGTAAGAAAATGATAAATTAGAATTAGATATTACAAGTAAAGTCTAAGTCAAATTTTGTTTTAATGCATCAAAAAGAACACGCAAGATTAGGGTCACAAAATAGGTATACATATTGATTCATTTTTACAGAATTTTAAGTACAAAAAGCACATTAAAACCACTTTAAAGAAGCACTTTTAGAAACTGTTTTTAGAAACAAACATTTTATAAACTCTATTCGGAAAGACGGTAATCGACAATTTTCTAAGATACGAACTCAAGTACACTTACAAGTAAGTCTCTGCTTGGGCGTATCCTCTGGAATGTTGTAGTATGCTATGACTAATAATCTTTTTATGTGGAAATACATTTATGTGATAATTATAATTTATGCAAACAGACTCTTTATTTTATACTTGTCGAAATGTTTCCGGTAAACAGCCAAACAAACTATAAGTTATTAAAATATGACACAACTATCGAACTGTGTAAGCGCAGTTTCTCTGCCTATAGCTTGTGCCCGCGAGGGTCCAGTCATGTGTAACGACGGACTCAAACGTCAAATTATCAGATCCTAAATGGGCACTGGGAAGATTGGGGACTAGTCTTTTGGCTGGCTCCCTTTCACCAATCTCGCGAAAATTCGACCTAAAATCAAAACAACATATTAGCTAAATTTCTTACACTGAGTAGTCCAGTGAACTCTCATAAAATCTAATATCAACATATATTTCTTAAGGTCAATTCAGAGGGAAATGGAAGGGGAAAGCGAAATAGATGCAACTATTTAAAATCAGTAATGGTTTTTAAACTTAATTTTAAAAAAAAGAATGATTATAAAAAATCTGCTAAGACTAAACTCATCTAAAATCAATGAAATAGGTCGCGATTTAGACCATAGGTAGCTTTAGTAAGATTATAGTTGTCGGAACAACGGTTCCCGGTGATAGGAAGCTCATCACAGTGAACACCCACAATGTCAGACTACGGGATAGTAAACAAAGTGATACGTAAAATAAATAATACTGATAATAAGCTAACGATACATGATAATAAAGCGTGCATTCCGACTAAGAAAAGTAATAATAATGACTCTACCAGTATTGACCGTGAGACCCTAAGAGCATCTTAAATTATATAAGATGACGACTGAATTCGTAACCCTGATAATATCATACATCAGGTCAAAGGTTCGATTGAAAATATTAGGTTTTAACAATTTCATAAATTATATAAAGGTAGTAGTTGAATTTTAACCCCAATAATATCATTGTTATTTACTTTATTAAGGGATGACGTGTGTAGATTTAAAATATATATTATTTACTGTTTTATTTATTGTACAAAATGATATTTGCAGAATTTGTTAGAGCCCAGCCGAGTCTTTGGTAAAAAGATGAGTCGGGACAGTCTGGGATAATTGTTATATATGTGAGTAAATTTGCAATAATATTATAAAATACAAAAATAAACACTAGTAAATAAACAACAGTAATGAACTCCAAACGATATAACTTTTTTGATTAATACACTTTATCTCCAATTTGAAATGACACAAAAAATAATCTATTACAGTCACACCTTGGTGCTTATTACGACCCTTCGGGAAGAATAGCACTTTTCGGATCAATTGGATTCCGAAATCACTTGACTACTGTGACGGGTTTCTGAGATCGGTAAATCTGATTTAGTTGCTTTGCTTTGACTTCACTTTATTTCTTTTTCACAATTTCGTCTTTGTCTCTTTTCAACTTTCTTTATTATTTTTTCGCTTAATTTCTGTTTTAAATTTCTCTTTCTTTGATTTCAACTTCTAGTTTTCTCCAAATTTTTCTTTAACAGCTTTTTTCAATAATTTTCTGTAATTTTCTCTTTTTAATTTTTAGTGCAATTTTTTCTCTAATCTCTTTTTCTCCCTTTGATTCCAGTTGTGCTTCCTTTTTATACTCCGTCGTCCAATAATACTTACTGATGTCAATTAAAATTTCAATATCTTTTACCGCTAATTCCATTTGGGCCTCTATTATCACTGACAGCTTTCCTGAAAAATAATTCTTAGAGATGCCCATTCCCGGATTCCCAAACAACATTCCTTCCCTCATCTTGAAAGGGTTTTCGAAATAACGTGGAAATCTTCCTTTTGTTTTTGTTTTCCTAAATTTGCACTCGTTAATTATAAATGACCTTCTTTTATTCAATTGTCTGTTTTTATTGATTTTCTCTTATTTCCTTCTCGTTATTCGACATTTCTTTTTCATTCCCTTTTTATTAAGCTCCAGAACCATATCTTAATCACTTATAATTGTTTCCCCCAATCATTTTACATGTTTATTAATTATTTTAATTTATTATTTCGGTATCTTCAACAAAAAGAATGATAGAAAATGCAGCGACAATGATAAAAATATACCTAACCATTCAATAATCGTAATTAATTATAAAAAATAAAAATTTCGATAACAAAAACTATGATCAGAAAAAATAAGAAAGACATTAACACCAATGAATATAGTTAAACACAGTTTGTAGCAATCCTATAAATTCCGTCTGACCACCTCTGCATAAGCTATCATACGACAAGACAACATCTAAACGAAAGGAACAATTTCGTAGATAATAATAAATTAACCATACCAAGAAAGTGAACTCACTCTATAGTTTCCGAACCAAATTCATTCGGCCGAATAGGGGTATCCACGATGTAGACATCGGGACCGTGACCAGAGATCCACGAACCGGCTTAACTAAACACCCAGCTCAGAATTCAGATTATGTGGAGTAATGAATCCAACCGACTGCTAGATGGATGAAATTCGGAGAGGGAGATAACCATTAACATCGAAAAGCGAAGAGCACAGAAATGTAGAGGAAGGATGGACCGTCGATTCAAAGATCACTCTACAAATCCCAGTTCAGTCTGCGGCAAGATACCGCCAAGCACTTTGGGACAATGGATATTAGTTAGAAACTTTCGGAAACGGCGACTGATCCTACCGATCAATAAGTCGAGACGACGAGTGTAGATATAACGCGGGAGCCACGTAGGAATCCGGCACGAGAGATTCGACAAAAAGCTGAATTCACCTTATACCGCCTGTAGAAACTCTAGAGAAAATTCAGATGGTGGGCAAATATGGCTAGATGTCAACTACCTCGCATAAACACAGATATTGCGAGTGGAGTGATACCGAGTACGGACGGCTTCGCTCCGGATTATGGAGTCTCGTTCGAGCTGGACGACCCCGCTTTATCAAATATGGAAGCTCCAACGCATTTGGTTCTGCCGAACCGACTAATTCAACCGGCATTATTGGATCGTCTAGGTCAGGGATGGCAAACGTTTTTTGATGTTCGTGCCGCAAAGTCAAAAAAATATTTTTTTAATGCATAATGTGCCACTAAAAAATTTAATTCGAAATGTTAGCGTGGTGAACTATACGTAAGTATAATTTAATAAACAAATAAAAGTAATTCTTCTTTAAACAATTTTTTATTAATCAATTTTTTAACAAAAAGCCATAAGCTAGAAAAAAATAACGCAAAAACAATTGTTTTTAATGCAATTTTTGTTTCTGTACACAAGATGATAAAGATTGTATATCTGGTTCATATTTAGTTAGTTTTAATAGTACGCATGCAAAGCTCAACCCATCCGTCATTCTATTCCTATATTTATTTTTTATACAATTTAATTCTGAAAATAGAGATTCACATACCCACGTCGATGAAATTATTGATAAAATTGCCTTTGTTAATATTTTTAAACAATTAAACGTGTTAACAATTGAATTCCATGTAGTTAGAATTTCATCTTCTGCAATTTTATTTATTTTATCCAATAATCGATTACTTTCAATAATTTCTAAATCGATTCCTAAATCAACAAATTTTTGGTTCCATATGGTACTTGACTGAAATTTAACCAATTCCATTTCTAATTCATTTAAATTTAACTACTCGAGGACCTTTAAATTTAATTTTTCAAATGGTATTGTATCAGGATACAATATATATTTTAAAGTTTCTTCGAATTCTTTAAACTGTTTTAATCTTGCAGAAAATTCCTGAATCAGGGATTGAATTACAATTGAAAACTCTTTCGTTGATGACTTATTTGGCTTGTCATGTAATTCACTTTAAGCAAAATTTTTTTTTGTGTTCGGAAAATATTTATATGAATTTGAAAGAATATCACGTTTAAAGATCTGTAATTTGACTTCGAACGCTTTGATTAAGTCAAACATTATAATTACTGTTTTATTAACACCTTATAGTTTTATATTTAATTCATTTAAGTGAGAGCATAAATCACTGAAAAATATAATTTTTCTAGCCATTCTACATCCAATAATTGATTATATTGTCCAAAAATGTTCTCGTCATTTAGAAATAATATTATTTCATCCAAACCATCTACAAACCTTTGCAAAACATTACCTAGGCTTAACCAGCGTACATTATTGTATAAATGTAAGCTATTGTACGACGTGTTTACTTCGTTTAACAATTTTTGAAATTTTCTTTTATTTAGTGTTTATGCTAATATAAAATTGACTAATTCTGTTACAAAACTCAAAATATCATCAAACATTTTTAAATCTGTTTTAGAACATAATGCTTGTTGGTGAATAATGCAATGGAAATGAAGAATTGTGTGTCCAATACGTTTTGTAAATAAATTTATAAATCCATTTTCCCGTCCAGTTAAGATGCGGGCCCCGTCAGTTGTAACTTACACAATTTTTGAAGGGCATATTTCTGTTTTTCAATTAATCTATAACTGCATTACAAATGTCCAATTCTTTTGTTGCTGTTTTTCATGTTGATAAACTTATAAACTCTTCTTTAATATTGTTTTTAACAAAATAACGTACAAAAATTGCTAAACGAACAGAGCCTGTTACGTCGGTAAACTAGTCAAGGCAAATGGAAATAAAATCGGAAGACTATATATGAAGTTTTTGTAGAAAATTTACATTTTCCGCCATATCCAAAATTCTCTCTTTCATTGTACTGCTAGCTATCGGCATGTCTTTAATTCTTTGAATAATTTTTTCTTTGTTTTCAAAATCAAATAAGTATGGTGCACACCCTTTAAAATTTCGCCTTCATTTAAAGGTTTCGCATATTGAGCCATCTTTTTTGAAACTTGATAACTAATATGTTCCAATATGTTTCATTAAAGTAGTATTTTGTGCATTTTTATTCTTTAAGACACGTGATATATACTTCTTTTGCTCTTCTCAACTTAGACCGAGAAGAAATTTATGGTTGGTTTTATAATCATCATCATCCTCATCCTCATCCTCATCTTCATCCTCATCCTCATCTTCATCCTCATCCTCATCCTCATCCTCATCCTCATCCTCATCCTCATCCTCATCCTCATCCTCATCCTCATCCTCATCCTCATCATCATCATCATCATCAACCCTCGCAGATGTATCATTGGACGACGAACCAGGTGCCGACAGGCGATGTGGGACTCCGGTTATTCGATATCTCCGGTGAGAGGGTCGAACGAGCATCGTCTTTCTCGTAATGATGAAGTGGAACTACCATATATCACGATCAAGTGCGAGCCAGGGCGAAACCCTGCCCGAGAGGCTCATCAAAAAAAGGGCCGAATTCACGCTGGCCAAATTGGAAGACCACCAAAGGCAAACGAACTCGCTGGTAGATATAACCAAACGTCGTTTGGATCGGGTCAACGCAGATATCGCCGCAGGTCGGATCCCAAGTACCGATGGGTACGCACCAGATTACGGAATTTAGTACGAACTCGATGACCTGACACTGGAAGAGATGGAGGCTCCCATCGGCGTGGTAGTGCCGAGACGTTTAATTCGATCAACCACCCTGGATCGTAACGGGATATCGCATCAGGACTATGAACACTCCTAGGATCACCGAAGGATCAGTCATATTATCGAGGCTACTACGGACAATTGAGATGAAATTTTCTGAGGAAGCAACAGTGTAATGTCAGTAAAATTAAAAATCGTTACTTTGTGATTTTTGGTGAAATAGAATTAATAATTAACACATTAATTACCAAAACGTGAAATCGATCATAGTAATCAATTTACTTTAAATTAATCGAGGCCCGATTTTACAACCGCCAGTTAAAACTCTACTTAGCCGAAGAGACGGAACCATATAAACCGATGTTTTCTATAAAATAATTATGATTTATGTAAACCAGCTAATAAATAGTTTTATTTATAGGCATGAATTCTCTCAGAACATTAAGTAAAGAATTGTTAAAATCCCGTCGAGAAAATGCAGAACTACACACTCAGCTGATCCAGATGAGTCGAGAAATACAGAAAATCAGGGCGACGTGGTTCGAGCCGTCACGAGCCAAAGTGACTTACCAGAGATTGACCGCCGCTCAACAAGGATGGGCGAAAGAAAAAAAGATGGTCAAAAACGAACGGACCCAAATCAGAAGCCTAGAGGTAGCACTGTCGGCTTTCCAGGAGGGTAACGCAGTGACCTACCCGCTGGTATTCGCTCCATCCAAGATAGCCTAGAGGGATTCAAGTCACACAACCAAACCGGCGATATCTAAGCAACCTTAGCGACGGCCCGGGAAGGTAGAGCGGGCAAAACGACGATCGCAACAGGTGACGGAACCGAACTCGAAGTAATAAACCAATCGAAAACCGACTTAAAATTTACATGTTGTATTTTCTGAATAAAATATTTCAGGCTTATCTTACAAATTTGTTAAAACTGCATTGTCGAATTAATAAACTAGTAATGAAACAATAACCGAAACCAAGTCATTATAACTTTAAGTTCATACAGAAAGGACCGAGATCATGAATCGCCCATAGACCTTCTATCGGTAGCGCGTTGAACCCATCATGAGGCCGAGCCTTAGCAGTTCTGCAGTTAGAGCTCACCTTTGGCAGTCTCAAAACCAATGGGTAACCATTAACGGGCGAGAAAGGTTGTATGTGGTGGGTTACAGGGTTCCAAATCTTGCTTATCCTTCTAGTTGCCCTCGTAACGCCATACAAAATGATTCTGATCCACTTGGCACCCGTTGCTAAGCAACATTGGTAATGTGTTCAAGTGGTGGATTGTCCGCAAAAATTGAGTATTATCGCTAGTACTGTAGTTGCTCGGACAACCCTCGGGTTCACGAGCTGTCGATAGAAGACCTGTGCTCGCTTTTGATTCTTAGGTCCCATTATTCTCCTATCTCCTTCAAATGTTAACCTATACTCTCATATCATTCATTGTTATGTCTATTCGCTTAGTCCTTCTTATCATTGTCCATGCTGATGATTATTCTTTGGCCTGTACACCCTTTGTTATGTTAAATACACCCACATTATATCTTCCATCCTTATCTCTATTATAACTACAATGTTTCCCATTAATATTACTAGCATTATCATTGTTGCTATTATATATATTACCTTTATTAATTGTTACTACTATTACCTTTATTAATATTTTTATTACTATAACTACCATTATATTTATTGCTATTGTTACTATGAGTATTACTATTATTATTATTGTTATCATAGTTATTATCAATCATTACTACAAATACCATGATTATTATTATTATTACCATTATTATTATTATTATTATTATTATCATTATTATTATCGATATTATTATTATTATAATTACCATTACCCTTATCATTATCGTTATATTTATTAAGATTTTGTAGGGATCCTTCCTTATTCCTCAGCGTTAAATTTTATTTTTCTTATATAGTATTTTTGAAAATCCGAAAATTTTAGCAGCGTTCCGCCCTTATTTTACGGTTCATCCCTATTCTACCGTTTTCGACAAAGTATTTTCATTGACTCGGAAAATTTGAGCAGCGTTCCGCCCTTATTTTACGCATTCCATTTTTGCGTTACTATTTTTGTTAAGTATTTGAATTAGTTCGGAAATTTTGAGCAGCGTCCCGCCCATATTTTCCGCCTCAACTCAAATTAATTTATTTTAATTTTTATTTAAAAACATTATTTTTCATGATTTTGGTCGTTCGGATTAATCCTTTTCCGATGGCTATTCATTTTAACTGTTGCAACGATTTTGCAATCTTCCCCGCTACCCATTCCCTCTTTTTGTCCTTAAGATCTATTTATGTTCATATTATAGTTAATGAGTGCCCACTGGACTACTCGGTGTTAGAAATTTTGAGCCGATTGTTGTTAAAAATTTATGTCAATTTTACAGGAAACGGATGGTGAAGGAGTAGCCAATAAACTACTCATTTACCCTCCAATTTCCCCTATGTACGGATAATATTGACGTTCCAACTCCTGCGTTCCGCACGCTGAGCCTTCACGGGTACATATCATTGGCGATTTTCCACGCTCTTACACAAATCTGTACTATGTATATTTTGCTTTCTTGCGTTATGTGTTGGCTGTGGGCCGGAAAATAACAAATAATATTTTACCATAGCATTTCGAATAAAAGTTTCGATGCACTAAGGCTGTAGATATAAAATATTTATTCAGCATATTACATCGGCCACATACATTTGAAATTCATTGTATCCATTCCATAAAATTTACTTCGAAAATCCCATAAATTTAATTCGATAAATCATTCTGAAAAATCATCCATAAATTCAATTGAAAAATTACCCACAAATTTGATTCAAAAAATCATCCATAAATTCAATTGGAAAAACAAAATTATCCATAACTTCAATTTGCAAAACAAAAATCATTCATTAATTCGATCTGAAAAGTCATACATAAATTCAATTGAAAAATTACCCATCAATTCTCTTCGAGAAAATCAACTAATAATGTTGCACCAGTTGAGAGTGATCGTGTTCAGGCAAAACACTTACCCGTGTTAATTGCCTGAATTCACGGCTCTCAACCAGTTATACAACCAGTTATACAGTTCTATAATGAAATTTTTTCTCCGAAAAATAAGACTGAAAATTTGTTAAAACACATCGGTATTTATACCTATTTTTCTCGCGTGTGAAATTTGATGCAGTAAAACAAAATTCGACCTTGTTATTTTCTAGTAAATTCTATTCGTTAATTTTATTATTTTTTTTGATTTATTTTTTATAATTTTTTATTTAAGATTTTTATTGAATTATTACTAATTCAAATTTTCGATTTAAATTTCATTTTAATGAACTTTTATTAATTTTTTCAATTTCGTCGAATTCGTTGTGTTTTCTTGTTATATTTGTGTAGGTATCGTGCGAATCTTGGTGCATTTTGTTATTATTTTAATTTTATTTTTATGTTTTTGATTTTATATTTATTTATATTCTCTCAGATTTTAAAGTGTTTAATTGGTGTTGTATATTGTATTTTAAGTTATCTTGGTGCTGGGTTTTCGTGCTGTATTACTGATGCATTTAAACAATTCTCGAGGCTATTGGTGTGCTGGCACAACATAAAACACTCCGGGGCCCGTAAAATTGCGACCCGCAATTTCTTAAAGATCTAAGTTATGAACTATGCAGAGTTTACATTTTCCATTCAATTGGGTCTACGAGCTACATGGTCGTGACCTTAAAACCCACATGCATAAAAATAATCATACAGTATACATCAATATATGGATTCCAAGATGAAGTGAAAGAGGACATACAGTCCGGTCATGATCACACATAAAGAATAGTTAATAGTCTAAGAATCATTAGTTCATTGTTAATCATGAGTTCAATATTCTGTCACTTGGGTATTCGTCTCGTTGATGCCTTGAGTTTCTTGGTTTCTGATTGATTACTTTCTTCAGCATGTTCTGATATTTTGACGATTCGATATCTGTTGTGCGATTTGACTTTGAGATTTTGTTTAGTTTGGGGAATTGACTTCATTAGATGCCGATTGTTTGGAAGATTGGCAGGCTTAGTGAATCTCAGATAAGAAGAATAGATAGAATGTTTAGTTCGAGACTTCTTTTTGCTGGTTTATTTAGGGTTTTGAGTTGTAAGTTGACATTCTAACTTTCGTTTGTTGATTGTTTCTTTGCATCTTGAACTGGGTGGCGTTCAATTGGATTCTGTGGATAGCTGACCCTTTATCATATTATCTAGTCTCGATTATTTTATGATAATTGATCGGTTCGGGATTATTCATGATTCTTTGAGGTTGGTCTGGGTTTCTTCTTTTCAGTTATCAATTTTGGCTGTTTGTTCTCGATTTTCGGTTCTTTTTGTTATTTTGTAGGGTTTCTAAAGATCATCCATGATTATTTTAATATTGCTTCCTTGATGGGTGTTTCCTTTTTCTATTGACTTTCGATTTGATTTTCTAGAGTTCTGAGGGTTTGAACGATCCGTTTTTCTTGTTTTAATCCTTTGACCATTGGGTATAATAGGAATTGATCCGTCCGTAATTGGTATCCTTTGGCTTCTTATATATCGGCATATTTGTTACAGTTAACTTTTGCATCGATTGATTGATTGTGGGGTTTTTCGACATCTTTCTAAGGCATACTAGATTGTATATATGGGTTTATTACTGCCATCTTCCTTCGCATCGCCAATATCATGCTGCTTTCGCATTTCACAAATTTTGAGCTATTTTAATAAGACTCGTTATCATTCCTCTTGATTTTAGGTAGCGGTTTGACTTTCTGTTTCTCTTCCTTTTGATTTCTGTTGCCTTTATTATCATATCTGGTTTCTCGTTTCTGTGATTGGTATTAACTTTATTTTGACATCACTTATCTTCTTGGTTTGCCTTTACTACCATTTGCAAGATTCTTATGATCTTCCATTTTGACTGAGTGCATTTTTTAGTTCAGTCTCATCATCCTTTGCCTTGTCGTTTATTGGTATTGTCTTTTGTAATCTCCCTTTACTGATTCGATTTATCTTTCTTGTAATCTGGTTTTTGATTGTTGAATTGTTCTTGATTTTTTCTTTAGTCCTTTCTTTATTCATATCCAGTGTTGGACGTCAGTCTTGTTTGGGATTACTGTTCCGTGATATTCATTTTGTCTCGTTTGGCTGCATCTAGTTTCATTTGCAGTTGGTTGTTTTTCCTACTTTATTCCCCAAATTGATTTTTGAGTCTCTTCCACCTCTTTGCTAGTTCTATTTCCTTGTCTTTTTCGTTTTTTCGTTTAGCTTTGTTTTTCAATTATCTACCTGTTTGTTGTTATTCTTCAGTTTCGCATTAATTGATTCAGTTTTTTGTTAAATTATTCTCCCTCGTCTTTTTTTGTTGACCGACTTGGTATTTCATCTATTTCTTCAATGCTTTCATTTCGTGTTGATACTTCCTTTACTGTTTTGCTGCTTTATCTTGCTCCGATCATGACTTTGTTTTTGTTGTTCCTGATTTTCGTCTCTCATCTGATTCTACTGGATTTTCCAAGTTTTAAATTGCACTCCAAGTCTACTCTTGTCTCTGATTTCCTTGATGGCTTCGGTACCTCTTAATCGGTTTATTTCAATTTCTGATCCCGATTTGATTAGCTTCTAATTGATTTGTTTCTCCATTTTAACGTAATATTGCATCACTTGTCTTTCTCATTCCGCTTTATTCGTTGTCACATCGTCTGATTTTTAATTTGTTTTCGCTCTTCGACTATAATATTTATATACTACTTTTATATATTATCGGATATTATTATATTCATTCCATATAATATTTATACACTACTTTTATACATTACTATATAAACATATCTATTATATAAATTATATGCACATTTCTAACTATTTATTACTTTTTCTCCAAAGGGTCTTCACGCAAGGTGCGTATCCCTCCGCATCTCTCATCAATTACCGGATATATGTCGATCTCACTTGGCTATTGGGTATTGGTTCATATTTTGACTTGCTTTGTTCTCTCGATTTTGAATTTTCTGTGAGTCCATCATTTGTTTCCAACAGATTTTGTCTGTGTTTTCTTCATCTTTTGATCTTTTCTGATTGTCTACGTTATTTGGCTTTGATTGTTGTCCTATTTCTTTGAAGGCTACTGGATTTTACTTTTTATTACTCTCTCGGTTTTCTCCCTCTTTGTTATCTTCTAGGCTCTCTTTTATTGTCCATGAATTTTATTTCTCCTCTCTTTAACAGGGCTTTTATCGTCCTTGGTAATGCATATTCGGATTTCATTGCTCTTTTTACTAATATATTTTCATTGCTCTCGAATTTGTTTACGTCTATGATTTCGTTATCAGATTTTCTTTTTCTCCACTTGATCAATTTTGCTGCTGCTTCATCGTATCCTCTCCCGATTGCTCCAAGAATTGGGTTTAAATTTTTCCTATTACTTCGATGTCTTCTTTAATTCCATTTATCGTAACTAAATCTATTGCTCTTGCTTCTCGCGACATCATAACGTAATTTAACATCGTTTTTCCTTTATTGTCATTCTCATTTAGAGTTGATCCTGTTTTTAATAACGATTTTTTGCTGTTCCGAATATTTTCCGGTCCATAAATATCGAACATCATTCCTGTTTCTCCTCGTATTACTTCGTTGTCTTTGATTGTTTGCGGATATTCGTTTAATCATACCTCTTAATTGCTCACTCTCTTGTATTTGATTGCTTTGTGTACTTTGACTATAATTTTCGTTTTTGGTTGTCCCGATTTTCTCTCTATTGGGCAATTTTCAGCCAAATGTCCGTTTAGGTTGCAGTTGAAACAGGTTGTAATCTCGAATCTTGTTGTTGTAGTCATTATCGCCCTATCTCTTAAATGTCTGACCTCTTGCGTTGGGTTATTTTGTGGATTCTTCTTGAATTGGTTTGGTTTTTGTTGACTTTGAATTCTTCTCCTTCGACAATTCTTGACGTATGACCCGTTTGATCGCAATTAAAATATTTTATCATTCCTTCTCTTTCTGTGCGAACTCTTCTATCATATCCTTGGCAATTCTTTAGTTGATAACCTCGATCAGTTCTGCATCCTTCTTTTGAATAGATATCACATATTTGATTGTAGTTCGCGTTGTTAATCCTGAAATAATTATTACACTTTATAAATTTACCTCTACTCTCTTGAATTCTCTTAACTGGAATATCGCAAATTCGTGATGGTTTTTTAATATATTGATTTGTTTGCGGGTAAATATCCTTCTTTTGTCTCGTTATTTCCATCACTACTTTCATTGGTTCTGATACTCGATCTTTTAACTCGGTTTGTTCATTTTCTCTTTCGATTCTTTCTTCCATTGTGGTTAATATTTTCTCTTCCAGTACGATTTCTGTTTGTCATGTTTCAGCTATTTTTGTTCCAACTGTTTTTATTTCCGAATTTCCAGTTTCTTTTTCGTCATTTAAATCTTCTTCGTTGCATTTTCTTTTTTTTTTTTTTTTTCTTTTTTTTTGAATGCATCTCCTGTACATTCCTCTTTAAACTTGAAGATATTGGTTCTCGGCCCTTCATTTCCGGTTCATCGCGTACGATTTTGTACATTGTTGATTCTCTCAAAAATATTTCTGTTTTATCCGTGTTTTTACTTGGCAACTCTTGGTTCATTTCCTCTCGGAGTTTTTCCATCTCTTTACTCGTACTTGTTTTCAACTGAATTGGAATTCCTGGTTCGGGTGGTTTCACGTTGTTTTCCTTTGTCGGTTAACTTTTCCGTTAATTTATCATATTTTCCGGCTTCTGTTTCCAAACTTTCTAATCTTGTTGTAATCATTGGTTCTGCTATCGCTACTGTATTAAGTTTTCTATCTGTGGCCGCTTTTCACTCTCTTTGAATTTCAATAACATGGTCTATTTCTTTATCCTTGTTCTCCGTTTGTTTTGGTATATTTTCAGTTTCTCTACACAATGGTTCCCTTGATTCCAGTTTCTCGTAACTCGTTTTCTTGATTCTATCTCTAGTTTATCGACTCTATTATTCGTCGTTTACTTGATCTCTTTATTCTTTTGGTTTACTCGATCTCTTTATTCTTTGTCAATTATCTAAACATAAATAACACTTCTAGTATATAAATTTCCGCATTAATTTATCGTACTACTCTCACTGCTTTTCCTTAATTCTTTTCTCTGCGTCAACTTTTTACCTTTTTAATTTTTTTTTTTTTTTTTTCATTTTAATTTTATTTTAAATTATCTATAGCTCGTATCAATTAACTATTTTAATCAAATAAATCATCACCATCATATCAATAATCGTCTCGTTTACTATTCTCCTTTATCTCTATCATTGGTCCAAAAACGTTCCTTAATTTCTATGCGCTATAGGCCTTTTTACTTAACTCTTCTCGTCTTTTTCCTTAAACTTTAACCACTGTTGCTCTATGGGCCTTTTTATTTAAATTCTCTTGTCTTTTTCCGTAAACTTTATTCGCTGTAATAATTTTTCTTTTGCTTCATCTCCCTTCATTTTTTAAGTCTATTTTGAATTATCTATATCTCGTAACAATTATCTATCGACCTCGTATCAATTATCTATATAGTCTTATCAATTATCTATGTGGTCGCATTAATTATCTATATTACAATAATCAAATCATTATATTCATACCCTCATTCAATCTGTAAATTAAAAATCGTTTACTTAATCCTCAGTCGCTCTATGACCTTATCATTCCTTTGGCTCTCTGGGGCTTTCGTCATCTTATTTCTAACTGGCATTCTGTGGCCTTCAATCTCTAATCTCATTTCAACTGGCACTCTATGGCCTTTAATATCTAATCATAATCATTTCTCATCTGGCACTCTATGGCCTCTAATATCTAATCATAATCATATCTCATCCGGCACTCTATGGCCTCTAATATCTAATCATAATCATATCTCATCCGGCACTCTATTGCCTCTAATATCTAATCATAATCATTTTTCATCTGGCACTCTATGGCCTCTAATATCTAATCATAATCATACCTTACTATTTCTCATCTTTACTGTTTACTCTAATCATAATCATATTCTATCAATTTCATCTTTACTCATATTCATATTCGTCTTATTCATATTATCTCTCATTATTTCACCGGACTTGAGCTCATCAGTGACTTTTGGGTATGTTTGAGGCCTCACACTGACTCTCAAGCCATGGCGTCTTTTGGCCGCGCATTCTTCCGGTTACGCTTTACTCACCGCCATTCGGATATCTGGTACTCGGTGTGGGATCCGGGTTATTGTACCAAACTCCTTGCTGGGCAATAAAAAAACATTCCCTCAGTACTCGGTGTGGGATCCGGGTTGTGTACCTCGGAGAATATAAAAGTATGGAAATGCCTAGACGTTCAATCAAGTTCCAAAAGCGGTTTACTTGATTTCCCGAATAGTGAAAAGAAAAGGAAGCGATTAAATATGGGAGCGGAAAATTTTATCAATAAACTATCAAATCTCTGCCCGCCCCTCCCGTCAGATTTCCCGGCTCAATTCGGCCGCCCTTATCTGACCTTAGTAGGACATTTTGAGTATGAACCATTTACCGGTTAGTTCACATCTCACCTACCGTTTGGCCCCGATACTCGGTGTGGGATCCGGGTTGTTGTATCGAGTTCCTCCCAGCGATAAAAAGAATCGTTCGATACTCGGTGTGTGATCCGGGTTTTTGTATCGAACGGCTCAGCGCCATCAGTCCCTTGGCTGATAACAACCTGAACACGACAGTCCGTAGCTGTCCTCTGGTGCCTCACCACCAGCTAGGGAAAAAAGAAGTCATCTCTAGGTACCTTTAATCAAAACTATTGATTCTGTTCAGTGTACACTCTTTCTCTCACCCCTCGGTCTATCTCTTCACTTCCCACTTCAAAATTTGTGGTAATCGCATCAACAAGCTCCCCAAAAGAGGTGATCAATCTCTCGCCGGTTACTTGCTGACATACGCGACTTGGCCTACCAGTTCCTTTCTCAGTAGGGTTGATCAGGGTTTCTCTTGGGTGAGCGTACTATCATTTGATAGCTCAGGTTTTAAATCTTACTTTCCAGTATCATTTCCATATAATATAATATAAATAACATTACAAAATACACTAACAAAATGATACATCGAAACTTTTACCGTACCTTATGTGTGATTTTTCAGCTTTCACTGTTTAAGTTGTGTTTTACTTGTCCACTCAGAATTTATTTAACGGCTCTCATGATGTTTTCGGCTTTTTCCGTATGTTTTACACCTTTCGGTTGCTATTGTTGTCTCATTTATTATTATTATTAATCTCAACTCATCGTACTCGTTCTTAATCATCATTTTCCTCTGGTTGCTAACTATTATTCTCGTAATTCATTATTATCTCTAATCCTTTATTTTCAATTATAACTAGCATCATCATTTTATTCATCTACGCTCATTTCTTATAATTCATTTCATTTATACCTGAACATTTCCTTTTATCTACGCCTAAGTTTCTCCATCATCTGGATTATCTTTTCGTCAATTTCTCTAACTTAATCGATTATCTGTTCTCGTTTTGTATCTAATTTGGCTCTACTTGGCCTCATGTCTTTTGTAATACTTACAATCAATTGTTCGTTACTTCCGCTAATATTTCTCATCTCATAGGAGTAGGGGTTCGAAATCGTTGCAACCTTTTCCGTTACTATTTTGATCTTTATTTTAATTACTTTCAATTAATCGTTTATTACGTTTAGAATTGTTTTAATTGACTTGGTGATCACGTCTTATTTCAAACAATTTTAATCCAGTAATTTCTAGTTTTTTCCAATTTTTTACGAACTCTTAGACGACCCGCATTTTTTTTTTTTTTTTTGGTTTCCCCCTATTTCTAATCACTTTAACCCTCATGATTTCCACCTTTTCCCTGTTTTTATTATTTTAATTTTTATTTATTTATCTATTTTTTATATTTTTATTACTACTTCTACGGTTTTTTGGATGATATTTACACGATGATTCCATTGATTTATACAACCTACACATAATTTTATTTTTATTTATAGTTTCCTGTTTCTTTGATTCCTACTCTACAAATATTGATAATTTTATCCCCACTTTCCTGTTGAATCGTTTCAATTTTGAAATTTTTGTGTATCTAATATTTTAACTTATTTACATATATTGATATTTTCCTCTCTTATTACAATACTCGTCATTCATGAGTTTTCTAAACTGTTGTTTTGTTTCATCATATTGTTGGGGTTCTCGGTGACTTCGGATAGAAATTATTGTCGATCTGCCTCCAAACGTGCATTAAACACCAGTAACGAACTCCAAACGATATAAACTTTATTGATTAATACACTTTGTCTCCACTGATTTACAAAAATATTTACAATTCACTCTCCAAATTTTTAATTTCTTCACAATTTTCTGAATTCTAGAGTATTCGGAGGTTTTGACCCATTTTAACTTTTTATCAAAAGTTCACACGATTATAGTTCTATGGTAATTTTGATCGTCTTATTGTTCTACACCATATATCAAAATTAAAATTTTTGGCCAAAGTTGTGACCCTTTATAACTTTTTATCTAAAGCTCTGATGACTAAAGTTCTATTGGCAATTTTGCTTGTTTCGTCGATCTCTACAACATATCAAAAATTAAAAATTTTGACCAAGGTTTTGACCCTTTATAATTTTTGACCCAGAAGTCAGACTGCCATACTTCTATAGTAAATATTGCTCAGCTTCTCAAGCTCTACAACATATCAAAAATTAAAAATTTTGACCAAGGTTTTGACCCTTTATAACTTTTGACCCAGAAGTCAGACTGCCATACTTCTATAGTAAATATTGCTCAGCTTCTCAAGCTCTACAACATATCAAAAATTAAACATTTTGACCAAGGTTTTGACCCTTTATAACTTTTGACCCAGAAGTCAAACTGCCATACTTCTATAGTAAATATTGCTCAGCTTCTCAAGCTCTACAACATATCAAAAATTAAAAATTTTGACCAAGGTTTTGACCCTTTATAACTTTTGACCCAGAAGTCGGACTGCCATACTTCTATAGTAAATATTGCTCAGCTTCTCAAGCTCTACAACATATCAAAAATTAGAATTTTTGAAGGTTTGACCCTTAATAACTTTTTATCCAAAGGTCGGAAGATCCTAATTTTATCACCACTTTTGCCATTTCATCGTTCTGTACAACATATTAAAATTAATTTTTTTTGACCAAGGTTTGACCCTTTTTAGCTTCGAACCTTTAGAAGATATAACCATGGTTCTATTGGCAATTTTATTAAGCTCATTCTTCTCTACAACATATCAAAAGTTATATTTTTGGTCAAGGTTTGACCCTTTTTAGCTTCGAACCTTTAGAAGATACAACCATAGTTCTATTGGCAATTTTATTAAGCTCATTCTTCTCTACAACATATCAAGAGTTATATTTTTGGTCAAGGTTTGACCCTTTACACCTTTGAAGTTCGATAAGATACGACTATAGTTCCATTGACAATAATACTCAACTCACCGTCCTGTACAACATATCAAAAATAAAATTTTTGGCCAAGGTTTGACCCTTTTTAACTTCGAACCTTCAGAAAATACAACCATAGTTCAATAGGCATTTTTACTCAGCTCATCGTTCTCTACATAATATCATCGAACTGTTTTCTCATCGTCAATAAGTCGATCGTTTTCCTTCGTTTGTTGTTAAGTTCCATTCTTTAGTTCACCCTCTCTCCGTGGTCCGACAAAATGTCGTTCCGACATTTCTGTTAAATAATTAAACATTTGCTTTTATTTCCTTGGGTTCTTTGCAAAAACAATCATGGTTATCCCGGCTGAGCCCCCAAATTTGTACTTGGTGGGCTAGTCGTCTGTTATTTACTCTCTTGATTTGTAGTCAGGTCGTTCGTTTTTCATCGATCTTTACAATTTCCCATCAATCTTTACAATCGAACTTTTAAGTTCCACATATTTCATCTCTCCGGGGTTCGGCAAAATGTCGTCCCGACATTTCTATTTGAAAAGATAGTTCTGTAACCTGTCCCATCTCGTTTGTATGTACACGAAAATCATTCAATCCCGGCTGAGCCCCCAAATTTGTACTTTGTGGGCAAGCCATTCGTTTCTCATTTTGGAGCCAGGTTACTCGTTTTTTATCTTTCTGTATTAAGCTCTCTTCTTTTTCATTTGTCATCTCTCCGGGGTTTGGTAAAATGTCGTCCCGACATTTTCTTTTAAAAGATAGTTATGCTTTATGTCCCCTCGTTTGTTGTACAAGAAAATCATTCTATCCCGGCTGAGCCCCCAAATTTGTACTTGGTGGGCAAGCCATTCGTTTCATCAACATATTTTCTCATTTTGTAGTCGGGTTAATCGTTTTTTATCTTTCTGTATTAGGCTCCCTTCTTTCTCATTTGTCATCTCTCCGGGGTTTGGTAAAATGTCGTCCCGACATTTCAATAAGAGAATTCTTGCTTCTCGTTTCCTTTGTTTACTTGTACAAGAAAATCGTATATCCCGGCTGAGCCCCCAAATTTGTATGGTGGGTTACAGGGTTCCAAATCTTGCTTATCCTTCTAGTTGCCCTCGTAACGCCATACAAAATGATTCTGATCCACTTGGCACCCGTTGCTAAGCAACGTTGGTAATGTGTTCAAGTGGTGGATTGTCCGCAAAAATTGAGTATTATCGCTAGTACTGTAGTTGCTCGAACAACCCTCGGGTTCACGAGCTGTCGATAGAAGACCTGTGCTCGCTTTTGATTCTTAGGTCCCATTATTCTCCTATCTCCTTCAAATGTTAACCTATACTCTCATATCATTCATTGTTATGTCTATTCGCTTAGTCCTTCTTATCATTGTCCATGCTGATGATTATTCTTTGGCCTGTACACCCTTTGTTATGTTAAATACACCCACATTATATCTTCCATCCTTATCTCTATTATAACTACAATGTTTCCCATTAATATTACTAGCATTATCATTGTTGCTATTATATATATTACCTTTATTAATTGTTACTACTATTACCTTTATTAATATTTTTATTACTATAACTACCATTATATTTATTGCTATTGTTACTATGAGTATTACTATTATTATTATTGTTATCATAATTATTATCAATCATTACTACAAATACCATGATTATTATTATTATTACCATTATTATTATTATTATTATTATTATTATTATCATTATTATTATCGATATTATTATTATTATAATTACCATTACCCTTATCATTATCGTTATATTTATTAAGATTTTGGAGGGATCCTTCCTTATTCCTCAGCGTTAAATTTTATTTTTCTTATATAGTATTTTTGAAAATCCGAAAATTTTAGCAGCGTTCCGCCCTTATTTTACGGTTCATCCCTATTCTACCGTTTTCGACAAAGTATTTTCATTGACTCGGAAAATTTGAGCAGCGTTCCGCCCTTATTTTACGCATTCCATTTTTGCGTTACTATTTTTGTTAAGTATTTGAATTAGTTCGGAAATTTTGAGCAGCGTCCCGCCCATATTTTCCGCCTCAACTCAAATTAATTTATTTTAATTTTTATTTAAAAACATTATTTTTCATGATTTTGGTCGTTCGGATTAATCCATTTCCGATGGCTATTCATTTTAACTGTTGCAACGATTTCGCAATCTTCCCCGCTACCCATTCCCTCTTTTTGTCCTTAAGATCTATTTATGTTCATATTATAGTTAATGAGTGCCCACTGGACTACTCGGTGTTAGAAATTTTGAGCCGATTGTTGTTAAAAATTTATGTCAATTTTACAGGAAACGGATGGTGAAGGAGTAGCCAATAAACTACTCATTTACCCTCCAATTTCCCCTATGTACGGATAATATTGACGTTCCAACTCCTGCGTTCCGCACGCTGAGCCTTCACGGGTACATATCATTGGCGATTTTCCACGCTCTTACACAAATCTGTACTATGTATATTTTGCTTTCTTGCGTTATGTGTTGGCTGTGGGCCGGAAAATAACAAATAATATTTTACCATAGCATTTCGAATAAAAGTTTCGATGCACTAAGGCTGTAGATATAAAATATTTATTCAGCATATTACATCGGCCACATACATTTGAAATTCATTGTATCCATTCCATAAAATTTACTTCGAAAATCCCATAAATTTAATTCGATAAATCATTCTGAAAAATCATCCATAAATTCAATTGAAAAATTACCCACAAATTTGATTCAAAAAATCATCCATAAATTCAATTGGAAAAACAAAATTATCCATAACTTCAATTTGCAAAACAAAAATCATTCATTAATTCGATCTGAAAAGTCATACATAAATTCAATTGAAAAATTACCCATCAATTCTCTTCGAGAAAATCAACTAATAATGTTGCACCAGTTGAGAGTGATCGTGTTCAGGCAAAACACTTACCCGTGTTAATTGCCTGAATTCACGGCTCTCAACCAGTTATACAACCAGTTATACAGTTCTATAATGAAATTTTTTCTCCGAAAAATAAGACTGAAAATTTGTTAAAACACATCGGTATTTATACCTATTTTTCTCGCGTGTGAAATTTGATGCAGTAAAACAAAATTCGACCTTGTTATTTTCTAGTAAATTCTATTCGTTAATTTTATTATTTTTTTTGATTTATTTTTTATAATTTTTTATTTAAGATTTTTATTGAATTATTACTAATTCAAATTTTCGATTTAAATTTCATTTTAATGAACTTTTATTAATTTTTTCAATTTCGTCGAATTCGTTGTGTTTTCTTGTTATATTTGTGTAGGTATCGTGCGAATCTTGGTGCATTTTGTTATTATTTTAATTTTATTTTTATGTTTTTGATTTTATATTTATTTATATTCTCTCAGATTTTAAAGTGTTTAATTGGTGTTGTATATTGTATTTTAAGTTATCTTGGTGCTGGGTTTTCGTGCTGTATTACTGATGCATTTAAACAATTCTCGAGGCTATTGGTGTGCTGGCCCAACATATGTAAGGGGGTGAAATCCAGAAACCATTAACTCCACAATACGCAAAATTACGTTAAAAGTTTGATTCGTTAATAAAGTATGAATGCTAGTTAAACAAAGGGAATAAGCAATGTTTTACATTTTATAATATATATATATATATATATATAGTATTTTGGTAGTCAAATAATCAGTCAAAAACTCAAAATCAAAATTCAAGTAACCATATATAAATGAACACTATTTTCTGCCCACTTGGCATTAGCCTCACTACGCCACTGTCTGTTTGTCAAGCTGAGGATGTTTATTACAAGATTACAGTGATTAATGACGTTAACTATTTTTAAATAATTTATTAGTTAGGTTGTAGATTTAAATTTATACTCTTTAGGAATTTAAAATTGTTTTTGGCCTTTCATTTGACACATGTTTATTGATTTAACTAATTAAATTTTAATTAATTTAAAATAATTTGAATAATCTTAATTACCATTGTAGCTAAACACAGAGGCGATGAAGTACAAAATAAAAAAAATATTTTCAATTTGCGATATTAAACGCATTTAAAATTTTAAAAAAACCGTGAAAATAACTGAAAAATATAATTTTATAAAAAGTATAAATGTCTTTTTTCTGAAAATTTAACTTATTTTAATCTGTTTTCGAGTTATATTGTTTGACTTCGTTCATTTCTTTATTCAGAGAGGCAATCAAATCATCTGTAGAAATGTCGTAATTTATTTTTTGGACATTTTTTCTAGGTAGTGGCTCAAATGTTCTTAAATTTTGTTTAGATTTCATTTCTGATCGTTGTGATTCCAACTGAATTCATAAAAACCAATAAAAAAAAATAAAAAATAAATTAATTACTTTATCTGTCTCTTTTATTTCAACAAGATTCAAAGATGTATCAGATATTGCATATATTTCAGTGGAATAATTTGGGAAGATATGCTGAGGTCCATAATTATTCATGAAAGGGACTGGCTCAACTACTAGATTAAAGGTAAATAATCGAAATAAAATCATTCCCTGGACATTATGAATTAAAGTTTTATGTATTAATTTGTAAAAATGTTTTCAAACGAGAATAAATTAATGGAAAAGCAAATATTTTCATTATTATTAAATCGGTTTTCAACCTCTATACATTGTACCACCATTTGAAAACATTAGTTGTTGGAGAACCCATACCGAAAAAAACAATATAAATGTACTTTATTTAATAAATTTAGCTGATTCAGTAATAATTTCTTAATAAGTTCTAAATAGAAAACTTTAGTACTCGAATGAATTTTACTAAATTTATCATATTTAAAATCCTACGTTATTATTTTTGCTTACCAATAAAATATATTTAAAATTTAAAATATTGCATTTAAATTATCTTTTACAAAAAAATAATGATGGCAGTCAAAAACATACCCAAAATTTCTACGTTAATTCAAAACACATCCAAAAATTGTTTAAATTCAAAACTTACATGTTTTTTCATAGATCTTTAAATTCAAACATCGTTTGATTTTAAATTGAGGTTTTGATTAATCAAAAACACCGTTTTACTACGTGAATAAACGGAGAATTCTATTTATAATAATGGGTAGTGAAGAAGAATTTTCAACAGACATACTAAGCCTCCAGCGGAAAGACTGGGCAAAGGACGACCTTCGGTTAGAAAAACAAATCTATAATGGAAAGATAAATAAATATTTGAATTTACAAAAATATCTTCGACCATTCGTCAATGATTTCCCAAACGGTGAAATTAGGTGTATTTTGGTTAATGCTTGTTTCCACGTATTCAAGTCAGCTCAAAACTAAACCAAATCATTTTAAAATCCAAACTACAGGAACTTATTCAGATAACAAATTATTGTTTTCTCTTTAAAACATTTCTCACATTGTCATTACTCAATTCGATTCTACTAACGAGACTATGATACTTGAAGAAACTCAAAACCATGATATCGAATGCTCCGTGATCAACTGACCAACAATCAAATACAAATTTCAACTGATAAAATCAATTTAATGGATTTATCTTGAATATATTTTTGATATTATTGTTTTGTCTCTACAGGTGTATTTGTTGTATTGCCGTATTTGGAGTGGTATATTGAAATTTTTTGTCAAAAAGTTACGAGGATTTGGCTTTGTATGTTCTTAAAACTAGGTTCTTAAATTAAGTGACTATGGTGTTAAGCTTTAAAAGCTGGAATGATTAAATTGATATTTATATTAAATTTAATAAAATAAATTTAAATCTTAAATTGGTTAAGTCAGTCGTTTCATGCTTATAGGCCTTATTTAAGCTTTTGCGTTCAGCAGAGCGTATGCGAGTCAAAGAGTCACAAGACAGGCATTTGTGCCACCTAAGATAATCCTAGTGAAGTAAATAGCCGGTAACCAGAAAATTGCATGTGCAGTTGTAAAGTAATATCTCGTAGTATGTTCTTTAACAATGCCTGTGAGAACCATTCTGATATATAGAAACCACCTTCGAAACCACGGGGTTAAGTGTTTGATTTTGGATGTCATTGTTTAAAAAGAATCTTTTAAAACTATATTTTTAAAAATTAATTATGATTAGTAAATTAAAAATTTGTTTGAATAAAAAATCTATATTTTTTTCATATCACTCTGATGATAATGAACCTGTCGAAATATATTATATAAGTGATATTCGAATGGTGTGTTTTACATTTAAATAAGTACCTAATGTATTTTTTGTTATTACTGAGTAATAAAAGAATTTTTTCAATTTATAATAGTTTATATTGATAGTTTTAATCTGCCTATACATATTTTTTTTACCTAGAACGTTGGTCATAAAACATAAAGTAATAATGAAAAATAAAAAAATAATTTAATGTAAATTTCTTACATTCAAAACTGTTGATGTCATTCTGCGGCAAACTTTTCGGCTGGACTTCTATCAAATTTATGTTGATCCTGAAAATATGGCAAAATAAATATACTTTTATTAAAGGATTTTTTCAAAGTCGTCAGTTGTTTTAATTTTCACGGAGTTTTAAATAGAAAATTGTTATTGTCAGTTTTTGTTATTTAGTTGGAGTAAGCAGAGTAAGTTAAAGAGGCAAATTGTAATAATATATCATTCACAAGAAAATATTGTAAATAAATTTGTTATTTTAGTTATCTTTTTTGTTTTACACCTCCTAAACTGTTATGTCATACATTTTCGTCATTGGCAAAGTCAATAACTAGATGGAATGACGAAAATGCAAGTCCTATGATAATTCCCACTCATCTTTGATGTATTTTTTTAATGGTTTTGCATCTATGATTTTATATGTATTTAGACAGAGCTGCCGAATTGTTCACACTATTATTTGATAAAATTAAGGGTTATAAAAAGTTTATTTTCCACTTCTTTTTGGTTGAAATGCTTTTCCACTAAAATATAACTTCTAGATGATAAATGATGATTAATTCGTCTATGTCTATCATTGTTTTATAACGATGGACGGTGATATGTGCAAGCCTCAAAAGGATGACGCGATTTTCAGGTTATGGTTGATGGTTAATAAATTTTGTCATTGTTACCCAACTGTGACAGACGAACACTGTGCACCTTGTGCAATCTTTTCATCCTTATTATATTCTGCGTGTAAATATTCCTATATTATCATTAAAATTATTTATTTTATTGGTGTTTATGTTTGACCTGTTTATTCATTTAGAACAGGGGTGGCCAGCCCAAATGATCTTGTGGGCCACTTTGGAAATTCATCATAACTCTGCTGGCCGTATATAAAAATATATATTATGTTAATGGATTTAAATACACGATAGACTTTTGTGTTTACTATTATTCTTGCATGTAAAGTTTAAACATAGGTAATATAATAATAATAAGACTAAATGAACGTTGCAAAGAAATATATAGCACTAATTTTTCGTGACTAAAATTTTAGTATAAAAAATATATAAATATAAATGGAATAAAAAAATAAAATCATTAAAAATTATTTATTTAACTAGTGCGATATTTATTTACAACTATTTTGATTACAAAATACAAAATAACTTACTAAAAAAATAATCATAAAAAACAAATTATATTATATTATTGCTAGGAATCGCTGTTTCTTTCATCTCTTAAATTAATTAAAAATGAATTTATTATACTTATTAAATGTTTGTTTATTTATATAATTAGAATGTTTAAAATACCCCGGCCATTATGAAATAAATATTTTGTAAAGGTGAGATTAATCTCGCGGGCCGCGGGTTGGCCGTCCCTGGTTTAGAATTTCATTTACTATCCGAAATTTCAGTAATATTAGCTGAAGGATCATTTTTAAATACTGTTTTTAACACAAATGAATTTAAATAAAGTTTAAATATTTATGTTATTATTATTATTATTTTATTACTTATTTTCAGATGATCTTGGAGACTGTAAAGGTTGTTCTGATTCAATACTGCGATCATCCTCAATGTTTGTTAATTGATCTTTATATTTTAAGATCTCAGCATATTTTTCTTCGATAGGCGTCAGATCACTGTTGTTTTCTTTTGTGAGATTTGTGTTTCTACAAATATTTAGGAAAAGGGAATTATCAAAACAAATTTAAAATATAAAATATAACTTTTTTTAAAAAATAAACATTTTTTGGAATGAACTAAAAATGAAAAAACTCACTTTTCCTTAGTTATTGACAATTAAAGAAAAGTATTGTTTTTTTATTAAAATATGTATACATAAAATTGACGTAATTTATTCATTAATAGCATAAACTCATCCCCATATATCTCCTACCATTGCAGTATATTAGCTAAATTGCTTTTGGTATTGTTTGTGTCCATAAAGAAAGATAAATCAACTATTAAATTTTATTAATTGAAAAATAGAATTGAAAAATATTATTAAATCAAAAACTTCCGAGGAAAATCTTTCAATGCATTAATGTGGGAATTCAATAAACCGCATCAAATAACAACATACACTCACATAATCTTAAATTACTTTGGTATTTATTAGATTGTTATAAACATTAATTAATTTAATTAGTAACTTTATTTAATTAATTCAATTTCATTCTCACACAACATATGTAGTGGCTGGTCATTCTTACTATTTATATAGTACTTCATGAAATTTTATTAAAAATAGAACTTTTATCAGTAAAAATCTTCATTTTTAAGAAAATAAATGAAAATTATGATATAAACGACAGAAAAATTAATTAAACCTAAAGTTATTAATTTGAATCAATGTTTTATTTGGATGACTGAAAATAAATATATGTTGGCCAAATCAGTTTAGTAAATATATTTCTTTGTGACTGGAAAGTTGGCAAGCCTAATTGCAAGAAAAGTGTGAAAATGACAAAAAATGAGAATTACAAATATTTTTACAAAGCAAAATGAAGAAAGTAAATTACTAAATGATAATAAAGAAAGAATAAACCTAATTTTCAAAGTTAGTAATATTATTTTATTGAAAAATTTTAGCAAATATAAATAAAGACGCATTTAAAGATGCTGAACAAACGATAAGGAGAAAAAATTAAATTTTTTAATAATAAAAATAATTTTTAAAAATGTTAAATAGATAAAACCTTTTTAAGAAAATGGCGGACAAGAAGAGCTTAAATTAAAATAATCGTTAGAGGTTATTTGTAACGTATTGTATAAATGCATTTAGAGTATTTATTTAATTGATTTCCTTCAAGAGTCAAAATATTTTGTTTTTTTATAACAAACTTTATAATGCCCATAACTCTTAGATAAAAGAAGCCAAATATTCATATGTTGGGCTATAAGCCATACTTTAAACAAAAATGAGAAAATTGTATTTATATTTAGTTTGTGGAGGGTAGTGAAATAATATTCAATTCCGGCAGTTAAATTTGCAGGATGTTGATGTGTTATTTTATCATTGACCACCCCTCGGAGTCTGCTTAGACAGGTCAGGCCTTGTTTGCGCTGATCTCGGAGTAGGACACCGTTGGAATTCACTGTGGCATCCATGCTTCGCGTGGACGGAGCGGTAAGAGGGTAAAATGCGGAAATATCGTCAGAATTAAAGGGACAACGTTATTATATGTTTAAGTAGGAAAATTGAATTTTTATTTAACTCCTGCCGATTATTATATTATCAAGGGTACGACTAGTGATAGAAATTTAGGTCAACGAAAGTATAAAGTAGGGTTAGATCACGTACATTGTTTGATAATCATTGCGGTGGAAAATTAAAATAAAATGATTCATTTTGGCATAGATCTGTGAGATGATAATATAGAGATTTACGAATGGTGGTAACTGTGGCGACCATAGGAAAGCAAATATGAGTTGTTGGACTAAAATAATGACATTATAATAATGCATTCATTTCAATTTACCATAGGCTAACGTTTGTATGAAACAAGGAATTTTACATAAAATAAAGGCGGAACGCTGCCCAAATTTTTGAAAAATATTTTAATAAATAATGAGTAATAATGACAGATTGATATAGGAATTGTAGAAATAGATGAGTATAGACAAGCGTATAGATAGAAAGAGACGTAAGACCTTCCTTCGGCAGTCAGGAACTCAAAAGTGAAAATATCATGAGGAGTAGTTCTAGAAATGGAGCTCGCCTGTTCATAAATTTTCAACTGCTATATACAGTACCAACATGAGCTTGCTCATCGGTATATAGTGGTAGGATTAAAATTATGGGGCGTCTGGGTGAAACAGCATAGACCCTAGGAAAAGAAGTCATTTTGAAAGATGGGAATAAGTTTGAATAAGTTTTGCACAGATTTAAACAAATTAATTACACCCAGTACACCAGCATATAGGAAAAGGTGATTTTACGTATTTAGCAAAGAATGACGGTCATATTAAGAACTTTATATAATAAATTTTAATATTAAATGAAATTTATGTCAGTAAGATACCTAAATGAAGTTTAACAATTTCAAAACAAATGTAATTCAAAACTGAAAAATCTTACAAATAACGAAAATCATGCTTACAATGTAGTATTTGAAGCCATCATTTCCATTCCTAAAGAAATAAATTTAATAATAAATTTAATAATAATAATAATAATAATAATAATAATAATAATAATAATAATAATAATAATAATAATAATAATAATAATATTTATTCTTACCTAACGTAGTGCTCACTATTATGTCTGAAATTTGAGGTTTCTTTTTCTTTTTAATTGATTGTTGTTTAATTTTAGATTTCTTTTTTACTTTCTGCTTTTCATTTATAACGTTAGTATCATTATTTGAAGAATCAAATGTAATTTTAGCCTCTTTGGAAGATTTCTTTTTCTTCTTACTATCACTGGAGCTAGATGATGATGATGACGATGAATGTCGTTTATGGTATTTTCTTGGCCGTGATTCATAAACATGTTTGATGACTAATTCATTTCCAATTCTTAGGAATATAATAATAATAATAATAATAATAATAATAATAATAATAATAATAATAATAATAATAATAATAATAATAATAATAATAATAATAATAATAATAATAATAATAGTAATAATAATAATAATAATAATAATAATTAATCAAAGAAAGAAGGCAAAATTTTAATAATTGAAAAACGCATACTTTCACTATATATTTCGACCGTTTATCAGTCTTTTAAGGCTAGAAATCACGTTAATAAAATCTAAATGAAAATAAGAAAATATAAACAAATTAATCAATAATAATCATAATCAACACCTATCATTAAATATAAAATTATTTTAATTTAAAAAATAAAATTTAAACTTTCGATTTAAATAAAATTTTAAAATTAAATAAAATTTAAAATTATTTTTACATAACATTACAAACGAATTACATCAAATACATAATATACAAAATTCACATTCAATTGCTTAAATACATGCAAAATACCTGTAGACTGAACATTTTGAACGCGTCACACGTTATTCGTTCCCAATAATTATTCAGATTTTTTGCAATTTTCTTGAAATCAGACAGATCTATTTTTTTTACTAGTACATTTCTTAAAATGATCACTGTAAGTAGTTCTAAAACTCCTATTTAAAAATAATATAGTTTAAATGTTATAAGTGTGATCAGCTAATTGAAATAACTATTTGTGTTATAGTTGTATATTAAAATATATATTAAATAATATCATATTTTAGTAAATTATATTAAAGTATTTTAAATTAAATTAATTATATTTGTGACCGATAACTATATAAATAATAATATTTGCCACGCCTCAGTTTTTTTAAATTTTCAGATTTAAAGCGAAAATTTGAATTTGTATTTTGTATTATTAATTAAATTAGACCGATTTAAATAAATTCTCATGATTATTAATTTAATCATACTAATTAAAATTAATTCTGATATCGATAAATTAAATTAGGTTAAAAAAATTAAATTAGGTAGCCAAATGATTATTTTTAGAAATTAAAAAATAGTGTACTTTAATTATAATTATTATATTTATTATTATATTGGTATGGTGTGTTTTCTGATAAGTAGTGAAACTTTTATAGAAGTAAATAAATGAAATAAAAAACTGTAAATATATATTTAGTCCTATATATGAAGATTTGAATTTAATTGCGTTTAACAATCACTAATGTGAGTCAATCCATTTAGTCGACAATGCTCAGGGACTCGAGTACAGAGATGACGGTCATTTTCTCCAATGTATGTGGCATTACACCAATTACATGAAAATTGATAAACGAGCTCAGAGCAAAGACTCGTTTATCAATTTTTATCTAATGGGTGAAATGTCACATACATTGGAGAGACTGCCCGTCATCCTCGTGCTCGAGTCTTGAGTACTGTCGACTGAATGGATTGACTTGCATTAGTGATTACTTTAAGAATTGTACTAGTAAGAAAATAGGTATGTCTAATTTCAAGATAATTTCAAAAAATCTGAGTAATTATTGGGAACGAATAACTTGTGACGCATTTTTGAAAAAATCTTTAAATATAATTAATGTTCAAAATGTTCAGTCTACAGGTATTTTGAAT